>CP137671.1:37566374-38098595 GCA_037976565.1 Mesocentrotus franciscanus | reverse complement strand
CCCATAGAGATTGCACACACCCATATGCAGTCTATGTGCATTCGCGCTCATGCAAAATTGGTCAATGTTTTTATTATTACCAAATTGAGATTCAAACCTTTATCGCTCGTGATCCTAAGGTGATACTCAATAAATGATCTCATATGAAAGAGCAGGTTTTCTCCATAATTCCCAAAGGGGCTCATTTCGAATTATAAAAATATCTTGATCAAAACAGCGATTTAAACATTGTTCCCATCGTAGCTGCGATATTGCCACTCTCCTGAAGTGTGCCCCGAGGCTTATGCAGGGCTAGATAATATCCATGTGCTTATTTTTTGCTGGCTCCAAGGGATCAAAAGTGATAACAGTTTGAAAATACCCTTCCCCTTATTTTGGATCAGCTAAATAGGAGGCGTGAGCTCCGCTCTGCCCGAACCCATGGTGACAGCGCGTAAAATCTGCACATGCATATGCATTCAGACGCGACAGTCACCACGTGTGGAACGTGCACACGGAAGACACGGAGGAGAGGCTTGCATCGCGCTCAAGTTACGCATGCAGCTAAGCAACACGCATACGCTTGCATATTGCACAATGCAGCTGTTTAGCTATAATTACTGTAGCAAAACAAAATAACTCTGCGTGTACGTCTTTTTCGTTGATTCTGACAAAAAAATTATGAATATTTCTGTGATTTTTTTTTTTTGGGGGAACTGTATCCTTGGATAGAAACATCGATGAGTCTTCAAATTAGAAATGTATTATTCTGAGTGAATAATTTGTTCAATTATCCAACCATAATGGTAGGGTGTCTGATCCCGCACCCGATGTTAAGTGCTAAACTTCTTCCCATAGAGATTGCACGCATCCCTATGCAGTCTACGTTAACCCTGTAACCGATCATCGGATCGGGGGCCGATCATCGGCCGATCACGGAGATCGGAAAATTAAATTCGAAAATTTTCAAGTTAAGGGCTATCAAATGCTTTAAAAAATGCATAGCTGGGATTATTTTGTCATTTGGAGTTGTTGTGGACCATGTTTGTTGATATTTAGTCATTTTAGTGCCTTTTCATGACTTTGAAATGAATAGTATTGGTCTAAGAAAACAGGCAAAACATGCGAGCCGCCATCTTGGATTATAATGTAGGCACGCATTTTTTGTCCATTGTCATTAAAATCCAAGATGGCGGCTCGCATGTTTTGCCTCTATTTTATCAATTTCAAAGTCATGAAAAGGCACTTAGTATCAATAAACATGGTCTACAACAACTCTAAATGACAAAATAATCCCAGCTATGCATTTTTTAAAGCATTTGATAGCCCAAAACTTGAAAATTTTCGGCATTAAAAAAATAAATAAATAAATAAATAAAATCTGCTGATTTTTTTGCCAATATTTTTCGCAGATACCGATCAAAGGTGCGAGGTGTCGCTCCGATCTTCCGATCCGATCAAAGCCCCAACTTACAGGGTTAGTCTACGTGCATTGCGATCATGCAAAATTGGTCAAAGTTTTTTTTCAAAAGCGAGATTCAAACCTTTATTCTTTGTGATCCTGAAGGTGATACTCAATAAATGAGGTGTCATATGAAAGAGCAGATTAATCCCCATATTTCCAAAGGGCGTTATCTCGAAATTCTAAAAATATCTTGGTCAAAACAGCTATTTAAACATTGTTTCCTGGCTAGCTCGAAATTTGCCACTTTTGAGATATGTCGCCCCTGGCGATAAGTAGTCTAGTCGTAAGGAATATATCCATACGCTTATTTTTCGCTAGCCCCAGGGATCACAAACAATTACAGTTTGAAAATACCCTTCCTCCCATTTTCAGATCAGCTAAGTAGGGAGGCGTGGGCTCCGCACAGGCGAGCATGGTGATAGCGCGTAAAATCTGCACATGAATATGCATCGGACCGCGTGTGTGTATTGGCAAAGAGACCTGGAAGTGGATGCCCATTGAAGACAATGGATTGCCATTCGCTCGAGTTGCGCATGCAGCTAAGCAACAGCGTGCGCTTCATAGTGCGCAATCCAGCTGTTTTGCTAAATTTAGCAACACAACATAACTCTGCGTGTAAGTCTTTTTCGTCGATGCTGACAAAAATAGCATGAATATTTCTTTTATTTGAGGGGGCTTATCTTTTGATAGAAACATCGGTGAGTCTTGAAATTTGAAATGTATTATTCTGAATGAATGATTTTTTAAATTATTGAACAATGGTGAAAAACGATCCAAAAGGGAAAATTGAAAAATCAACTTCAGACACCCTCATAATGGTGAAAAACAAACCAAAAGGGAAACTTGAAAATTCGTTCAGACACCCTACTTCAGTCTTCAGGATCACAAAGAATAAAGGTTTGAATCTCGATTTGGTAATAAAAACATTGACCAATTTTGCAAGATCGTGCAATGCACAGACTTGCATAGGGCTGCGTGCAATCTCTATGGAGTATGGGAAGGATTTTAGCACACAACGTGTGTACTAAATTGATGCCTGTCAGCTCAGCACGTGACGTATGCATGCAGCGCTAGAGGTCAATACTGTACGCATGCCATGCCATGCCAGGCATTACTAGTATTGAATAGAGTCTACTAGATTCTAATCTATCATCTATGCTTTGCTGGATCTGGATCTAGCTCAGTAGCTGGAGTGATCAGCTTTAGATCTAGGCCTATCACAGCTACAGTATAAGTGATATAAATAATCTACTACTAGTACTACTACTACTAGGTCTATTCTATCTAGATCTAGCCTACTAATACTAGTCTATCTACTATCTAGTCTTCGATCTTCATGTAGGGTGTCTGATCGCGCACCCGATGTTGTGTGCTAAAATCCTTCCCATAGAGATTGCACGCAGCCCTATGCAGTCTATGTGCATTACGCGATCATGCAAAATTGGTCAAAGTTTTTATCATTAAGTCGAGATTCAAACCTTTATTCTTTGTGATCCTGAAGGTGATACTCAATAAATGAGGTGTCATATGAAAGAGCAGATTAATTCCAATATTTCCAGAGGGGCGTCATCTCGAAATTCTAAAAATATCTTGGTCAAAACAGCTATTTAAACATTGTTTCCTGGCTAACTCGAAATTTGCCACTTATGAGATATGACGCCCCTGGCGATAAGTAGTCCCAGTCGTAAGGAAAATATCCCTACGCTTATTTTTCGCTAGCCCCAGGGATCACAAACAATTACAGTTTGAAAATACCCTTCCCCACAATTTTCGGATCAGCTAAGTAGGAGGCGTGAGCTCCGCGCCGGCCGAACCCATGGTGATAGCGTAAAATCTGCACATGAATATGCATCGGGCAGCGTGTCTACAAACCCGAAGTGGGTGCCCATTGAAGACAATGGATTGCCGATCGCACATCATTTAAGCGCGACGCTTGCACGCGTATGTGTACGCTTGCATATTGCGCAATTCAGCTGTTGTGCTAAATTTAGCAAAACAACATAACTCTGCGTGTACGTCTTTTTCGTCGATTCTTACAAAAATGGATGAATATTGTAGGGAATTGAAGGGGCTGTAACTTTTGATAGAAACATCGATGAGTCTTGAAATTTGAAATGTATTATTCTGAGTGAATAATTTTTTCAATTATCCAACCAAAATGGTGAAAAACGATCCAAAAGGGAAAATTGAAAAATCGTTCAGACACCGTACTTCATGATTTCATCAAATTTCAAAATTCAATTTCAATTCAAATGCGATCGGTTTGGATTTTTTTCATGAATCAAAATCAAAATTTATTAAAGTAAGATCATTTACTATAAAAATTTAGTATAGAACTTTATTACTCACATCCTTGACAAAATGATGATCTTCAAAGTAGCTCCAGCAGCTAGCAGTCCAGTGCAATGGAAAGATGTCGTTTTCTTCAGACCGACTATTTTCCCACACATGAGTGAATGTGTGGGACCACTGTCTGACTCTAGTCTGAGCTAGATCTATGTAGGCCTATAACTTGGTGAATTGTGGCCTGGCCTGGTTCGATCCTTTCTCATTTTGTTAAATTCTTGCTCTGGAAAACTCTCAAAATTCTTCTTTCCTGGTGTTAATCTAACCTTTTCCCGTTTCCCCATACTGTGGGTTTGAAAAGAAGACAAATCTGGCGAAATGGCAAAGTAATGATTGAAAAGCGCCGTTGAGAGTTGTACAGTAGATCTAGGCGGTACCGATCTAGGCTACTTGTATTTTTTTGCCATGCCGGGATTTTGAAATTGAAATTAAATATTTCGCTCTCTACCACTAGATGGCAGCAAACACAAATTGAGTTCCAGTTTTTTTCTTTCTTTTTTCTTCTTCCATTTTTTGGACCCTCCGACCCTCCGACAGGCCTTTTTATTGAAAATCAATCTCTGAATAACATATTTGAATACATGTACAAATGAATATCATATGATACTTCAGAATAAGATATAAATAACGAATATCAACCATAATAAGCGATTACTGAAACCGTAGCATATTGATAATAATAATATGATAATAATAATACTATAAAGCTAGCTGTACTGATATACAGAACATAGATTAAAAAAAAACAACAACAACAACAATGCAACATCATGACTGAAAATGATGTGGGAAATTCAATATAATATCATTAAACGATCAAAATCCTCTCAAAATTTATCCATTTGTTATCGAATGTGTCAGTTTTGTTACCAAGTATACTAACTTAATTGCCTCTCATTCGTGTAACTATTCCTGATGTTGTTTTATTGTCTGGAAGGACTCGGTATAGACTTTTGTATTTGAGTTACAGCTTCCTTTCTATAGCTGTCATTTGTTGTGATATAAAACTCTTGGAGAATTAGACAAACAAATTGTTACAATTCCATCTTATTGGATCAGTTCAAGGTCATTAAAGCAATAGAGTAGTTAGCTAATTCTTTTGCTAATTAGATACTTTTTTACTTCAAATATTCAAATTAAAGTAGACAAATTAAAAAAATCTTAATTCTACAATATAATTATATTTATAGGGAGAGTTGAGGTCTGAGGAGGGCCAGTAAATTGTCCGAATCCGATCTTTGAACCTATTGGTATATTAACACGAAAAGACATAAATCAATATTAATCTTTGGAAATTCTTTTAAATACGCGACTGAATGTTCTCAAAATAAACAACATATTAACGACGTAATGGTGATTGGGCAACCATCGAAACATTATTCCCTAGCTGGCTAAAAATTGGGTTTTGAACAGTTTTAGGTCGAATTGTTTTGAAGGGGCCGTCTCTATAAAAGTGTAGTTTATCATGTTTTCTTTATTGTCATATTTTGCGAACTTTCTGACCCCTCCAAGAACTCAAAGAAATACAGTGACACACGATCGTAATATCGAGTGCTAGCTCAAATGCCTATTATGAAGATGATTATATTAAAGATGCAGATCGGAAATAAACATGCAATAAATGACTGACCCCCCCCTCCCCCGCAAAAAAACCATCAAGACTATACAGAAGTATTAAAGAAACTGAAAGAAATTACACAATATGAAAATTGTTAAAGAAAAGAGAACAAAAATATAAATATTAAAAATGCCAGAAATATAGCCATGAATTGAATATCTCAAAAACGACAATTGTTTTGCAGGATAGAGGTTGAGTAGGAGGCCGGGCGCGGACCACAGGGGCGGCGATGGGCCCGGCCCCCACCCTGGCCCCAAAAACAGGTAAAAAAGAGATGGTAACATTAATTTTACCTTTTAAAACAAAAAATGAAAATTGGCCGCTCCCTGGCATTCTTCAGACATTCTTCACCCCCACCAATTCCGCAGGATTTTTCTCAGCCCCCCAGCTTTGTTTTTATTGACGAATGAAACGACTAAAACACGCAACATTTCTTAGTGAAATAAACTAACCTCGATATATAGCCTCCTACAGGGGCCAGGGGCGGATCCAGCCGGCGGCAAGGGAGGGGGCCGAAAGGGGCCCACTGTGCGAAAATTTGAAAACCGTGCCTGCCGATTTTCCGCTCAGTGGGGAGGGGGGTTTGAAAATGAAAAAAAGTGCTGGTCGATTTTTCGCTAAGTGGGGGGTGAGCACAATTTTTTTGTTTGCCTCCGAAAATTTTTTTTTAACACACCCCTTGAGCGCAAGGAGGGGGCAATCTTCTTTTTTTACAAAAAGGTGTTTTTACTTGTTTTTTTTCTAGGGGAGGGGCCCCCCTCCCCTGGATCCGCCACTGACAGGGGCAGATCCAGGCGGCCGCAAAAGGGGGCCAAATCTTGAGAAAATATTTAGCGGCGAATTAGCCAGCCGCCTGCAAAGGGAAGGGGGTCCTTATCTTGAAAAATATATAGCGGCGAATTAGCCAGCCGGCTAATAAGCAGGGGAGATGTTGAGAAGAAAAAGTAGTGCCCTCTCCTCCTCCCCCGTTGAGCCCAAAATTTTTTAAAAGTGCTCCCTTCCCTCCCTACCCCTGATTCGCCGCTAAATATTTACTGAGATTTGCCCCTTTACTGGATCCGCCCCTGTAGAAGTCTATATATCCGGGTTACGAAAATCGATTATTTCACTGAGAAATGTTGCATGTTAATTTTAGTCGTTTCATACGTAAAAGTTGATAAAAACAAAGCTTGGGGGCAGGGAAAATACTGCCGATTCGGGAGGGGGTGAAGATATCAAAGTGTACACTACGTCAATGGACAAAAAAATTGTTTATTTGTTTTCACCTTCGTACGTATGTTTGGTGGGAACCGCTATTAATGTTATGTTTTTATTATTGACTTTATTACTTTAATTATCATTTGTTTAAATGGTTAAATGATAGTAGGCCTATGTTTAAACATATTTGAAACTAAATTTTATGACTTCTGTACAATGTTTAAGTATTACAATATTTTAAAAATATCTTTAAAATGTTCTTTTATATCGTTTGTATAGCATTAAAAGATGTGGGGAAAATGTTTCCTTGCGATATAAAGAAAACATAAAATGTGGAATGTTTGTAAGATCTTTTAAAACATTTTGAAAAACGTTCAAAAATGTTATTTTAATTGTTGTGATAAAATGTATTTAAAATGTATTCTTGTGACATTTGTAAAACGTTTCAATGTTAAGAATACAATATTTTAACAACATTTTTAAAATGTTTTTTTTTAATATCATATATATAACATTTAAAAGATGTTGGAAAAACGTTTCTTTTCTTCTTTAAAACCTTTTTATGATATTACGAAAACATTACATCTGAAATGTTTGTGAGATCTTTTTAAACATTAGGAAAACGTTCAAAAAATGTTTTTTAAATTGTTTTGATAAAATTGTTTCTGAAATGTTTTTTATGACATTTGTAAAACGTTTGAATGTAAAGACTACAATATTTTAACGACATTTAAAAAAAAATTTTTAATTTTTTTTAATCATATCTATATAACATTTAAAACATGTGAGAAAAACGTTTCCTTTCTTCTTTGAAAACATTATTATAATATTACGAAAACATTACATGTCGACTGTTTGTAAGATCTTTTTAAACATTTTGAAAACGTTCAAAAATTTTTTTAAATTGTTTTGATAAATTGTTTCTGAAATGATTTTTAATGACTATTGTATAAAGTCAAAATGTAAAGATTAAAATATTTTAACAACATTCTTAAAATGTTATGTTTATATCATATCAATAACATTTAAAAGATGTTGGATAAACGTTTCTTTTCTTCTTTGAAACATTATTACGATATAACGAAAACATTACATCTGGAATGTTTGTGAGATATTTTTAAAACATTTTGAAAAACGTTCAAAAAATGTTATTTTAATTGTTTTGATGAAAACGTATTTAAAACGTATTCTTGTGACATTTGTAACACGTTTCAATGTAAAGACTACAATATTTTAACAACATTTTTAAAATGTTCTGTTTATATCATATCTATAACATTTTAAAGATGTTGGAAACACGTTTCTTTTCTTCTTTGAAAACATTATTATGATATTACGAAAACATTACATCTGGAATGTTTGTGAGATCTTTTAAACATTTTGAAAACGTTCAAAAATGTTATTTTAATTGTTTTGATAAAAACGTATTTAAAACGTTTTCTTGTGACATTTGTAAAATGTTTCAATGTAAAGATTACAATATTTTAACAACATTCTTAAAATGTTCTGTTTATATCATATCAATAACATTTAAAAGATGTTGGAAAACGTTTCTTTTCTTCTTTGAAACATTATTACAATATAACGAAAACATTACATCTGGAATGTTTGTGAGATATTTTAAAACATTTTGAAAAACGTTCAAAAAATGATATTTTAATTGTTTTGATAAAAACGTATTTAAAACGTATTCTTGTGACATTTGTAACACGTTTCAATGTAAAGACTACAATATTTTAACAACATTTTTAAAATGTTCTGTTTATATCATATCTATAACATTTTAAAGATGTTGGAAACACGTTTCTTTTCTTCTTTGAAAACATATTATGATATTACGAAAACATTACATCTGGAATGTTTGTGAGATCTTTTTGAACATTTAGAAAACGTTCAAAAATGTTATTTTAATTGTTTTGATAAAAACGTATTTAAAACGTTTTCTTGTGGCATTTGTAAAATGTTTCAATGTAAAGATTACAATATTTAAACAACATTCTTAAAATGTTCTGTTTATATCATATCAATAACATTTAAAAGATGTTGGAAAACGTTTCTTTTCTTCTTTGAAACATTTTACGATATTACGAAAACATTACATCTGGAATGTTTGTGAGATATTTTAAAACATTTTGAAAACGTTCAAAAATGTTTTTTAATCGTTTTGATAAAAACGTATCTAAAATGTGTTCTTGTGACATTTGTAAAACGTTTTAATGTAAACATTACAATAATTTAACCACATTCTTAAAATTTTAAGTTTATATCATATTAAAAACATTTAAAAGATGTTGGAAAAACGTTTATTTTCTTCTTTGAAAACATTATTATGATATTACGAAAACATTACATCTGGAATGTTTGTGAGATATTTGTTAAACATTTTGAAAAACGTTCAAAAAATGTTTTTTTAATTGTTTTGATAAAAACGTATTTAAAATGTATTTTTGTGACGTTTGTAAAACGTTTCATTGTAAAGATTACAATATTTAAACAACATTCTTGAAATGTTATGTTTATATTATATCAATAACATTTAAAAGATGTTTGAAAACGTTTCTTTTCTTCTTTGAAACATTATTACAATATAACGAAAACATTACATCTGGAATGTTTGTGAGATATTTTAAAACATTTTGAAAACGTTCAAAAATGATATTTTAATTGTTTTGATAAAAACGTATTTAAAACGTATTCTTGTGACATTTGTAACACGTTTCAATGTAAAGACTACAATATTTTAACAACATTTTAAAATGTTCTGTTTATATCATATCTATAACATTTTAAAGATGTTGGAAAAACGTTTCTTTTCTTCTTTGAAAACATTATTATGATATTACGAAAACATTACATCTGGAATGTTTGTGAGATCTTTTGAACATTTAGAAAAACGTTCAAAAAATGTTATTTTAATCGTTTTGATAAAAACGTATTTAAAACGTTTTCTTGTGGCATTTGTAAAATGTTTCAATGTAAAGATTACAATATTTAAACAACATTCTTAAAATGTTCTGTTTATATCATATCAATAACATTTAAAAGATGTTGGAAAAACGTTTCTTTTCTTCTTTGAAACATTTGTACGATATAACGAAAACATTACATCTGGAATGTTTGTGAGATATTTTTAAAACATTTTGAAAAACGTTCAAAAAATGTTATTTTAATCGTTTTGATAAAAACGTATCTAAAATGTGTTCTTGTGACATTTGTAAAACGTTTTAATGTAAACATTACAATAATTTAACAACATTCTTAAAATGTTCTGTTTTTATCATATCAATAACATTTAAAAGATGTTTGAAAAACGTTTTTTTTTTTTGAAACATTTTTACGGTATTACGAAAACATTACATCCTGAATGTTTGTAAGATCTTTTTAAAACATTTTGAAAAACGTTCAAAATTTTTTATTTTAATTGTTTTGATAAAAACGTATTTAAAATGTATTCGTATGACTATTGTACAACGTCAAAATGTAAAGATTACAATATTTTAACAACATTCTTAAAATGTTTTTTTTAATATCATATCTATAACATTTAAAACATGGTAGAAAAACGTTTCTTTCCTTTTTTAAAACATTATTACGATATTACGAAAACATTACATGTGAAATGTTTGTGAGATATTTTAAAACATTTTGAAAAACGTTCAAAAAATGATATTTTAATTGTTTTGATAAAAACGTATTTAAAACGTATTCTTGTGACATTTGTAACACGTTTCAATGTAAAGACTGCAATATTTTAACAACATTTTAAAATGTTCTGTTTATATCATATCTATAACATTTTAAAGATGTTGGAAAAACGTTTCTTTTCTTCTTTGAAAACATTATTATGATATTACGAAAACATTACATCTGGAATGTTTGTGAGATCTTTTGAACATTTAGAAAACGTTAAAAAATGTTATTTTAATCGTTTTGATAAAAACGTATTTAAAACGTTTTCTTGTGGCATTTGTAAAATGTTTCAATGTAAAGATTACAATATTTAAACAACATTCTTAAAATGTTCTGTTTATATCATATAAATAACATTTAAAAGATGTTGGAAAAACGTTTCTTTTCTTCTTTGAAACATTTGTACGATATAACGAAAACATTACATCTGGAATGTTTGTGAGATCTTTTTTGAACATTTTGAAAAACGTTCAAAAATGTTATTTTAATCGTTTTGATAAAAACGTATCTAAAATGTGTTCTTGTGACATTTGTAAAACGTTTTAATGTAAACATTACAATAATTTAACAACATTCTTAAAATGTTCTGTTTTTATCATATCAATAACATTTAAAAGATGTTTGAAAAACGTTTCTTTTATTTTTTGAAACATTTTTACGATATTACGAAAACATTACATCCTGAATGTTTGTAAGATCTTTTTAAAACATTTTGAAAAACGTTCAAAATTTTTTATTTTAATTGTTTTGATAAAAACGTAAGGGTTACAATATTTTAACAACATTTTTAAAATGTTCTGTTTATATCATATTTTTAACATTTAAAAGATGTTGGAAAAACGTTTATTTTCTTCTTTGAAAACATTATTATGATTTTAGGAAAACATTACATCTGGAATGTTTGTGAGATATTTTTTAAACATTTTGAAAAACGTTCAAAAATGATATTTTAATTGTTTTGATAAAAACGTATTTAAAACGCATTCTTGTGACATTTGTAAAACGTTTCAATGTAAAGATTACAATATTTTAACAACATTCTTAAAATGTTCTGTTTATATCATATCAATAACATTTAAAAGATGTTTGAAAAACGTTTCTTTTATTCTTTGAAACATTTTTACGATATTACGAAAACATTACATATGGAATGTTTGTAAGATCTTTTAAAACATTTTGAAAAACGTTCAAAAATGTTATTTTAATTGTTTTGATAAAAACGTATTTAAAATGTATTCTTGTGACATTTGTAAAACGTTTCAATGTTAAGAATACAATATTTTAACAACATTTTTAAAATGTTTTTTTAAATATCATATCAATAACATTTAAAACATGTAAGAAAAACAATTCTTTCCTTTTTGAAAACATTATTATGATATTACGAAAACATTACATGTGAAATGTTTGTAAGATCTTTTTTAAACATTTAGAAAAACATTCAAAAATGTTTTTTTAATGTTTTAATAAAAACGTATTTAAAATGTATTTTTGTGACGTTTGTACAACGTCTAAATGTAAGGGTTACAATATTTTAACAACATTTTTAAAATGTTCTGTTTATATCATATTAATAACATTTAAAAGATGTTTGAAAAACGTTTCTTTTATTCTTTGAAACAATTTTACGATATTACGAAAACATTACATCTGGAATGTTTGTAAGATCTTTTAAAACATTTTGAAAAACGTTCAAAAATGTTATTTTAATTGTTTTGATAAAAATGTATTTAAAATGTATTCTTGTGACATTTGTAAAACGTTTCAATGTTAAGAATACAATATTTTAACAACATTTTTAAAATGTTTTTTTAAATATCATATCAATAACATTTAAAACATGTAAGAAAAACATTTCTTTCCTTTTTGAAAACATTATTATGATATTACGAAAACATTACATGTGAAATGTTTGTAAGATCTTTTTTAAACATTTAGAAAAACATTCAAAAATGTTTTTTAAATGTTTTAATAAAACGTATTTAAAATGTATTTTTGTGACGTTTGTACAACGTCTAAATGTAAGGGTTACAATATTTTAACAACATTTTTAAAATGTTCTGTTTATATCATATTAATAACATTTGAAAGATGTTTGAAAAACGTTTCTTTTATTCTTTGAAACATTTTTACGATATTACGAAAACATTACATCTGGAATGTTTGTAAGATCTTTTAAAACATTTTGAAAAACGTTCAAAAATGTTATTTTAATTGTTTTGATAAAAATGTATTTAAAATGTATTCTTGTGACATTTGTAAAACGTTTCAATGTTAAGAATACAATATTTTAACAACATTTTTAAAATGTTTTTTAAATATCATATCTATAACATTTAAAACATGTAAGAAAAACATTTCTTTCCTTTTTGAAAACATTATTATGATATTACGAAAACATTACATGTGAAATGTTTGTAAGATCTTTTTTAAACATTTAGAAAAACATTCAAAAATGTTTTTTAAATGTTTTAATAAAAACGTATTTAAAATGTATTTTTGTGACGTTTGTACAACGTCTAAATGTAAGGGTTACAATATTTTAACAACATTTTTAAAATGTTCTGTTTATATCATATTAATAACATTTAAAAGATGTTTGAAAAACGTTTCTTTTATTCTTTGAAACATTTTTACGATATTACGAAAACATTACATCTGGAATGTTTGTAAGATCTTTAAAAACATTTTGAAAAACGTTAAAAAATGTTATTTTAATTGTTTTGATAAAAATGTATTTAAAATGTATTCTTGTGACATTTGTAAAACGGTTCAATGTTAAGAATACAATATTTTAACAACATTTTTAAAATGTTTTTTTAATATCATATCTATAACATTTAAAACATGTAAGAAAAACATTTCTTTCCTTTTTGAAAACATTTTTATGATATTACGAAAACATTACATGTGAAATGTTTGTAAGATCTTTTTTAAACATTTAGAAAAACATTCAAAAAGTGTTTTTTTAAATGTTTTAATAAAAACGTATTTAAAATGTATTTTTGTGACGTTTGTACAACGTCTAAATGTAAGGGTTACAATATTTTAACAACATTTTTAAAATGTTCTTTTATATCATATCAATAACATTTAAAAGATGTTGGGAAAACGTTTCTTTGCTTCCTTCAAAACATTCTTATGATATTATAAAAACATAAAATGTCGGCCGTTTGTAAGATATTTTTTAAACATTTTACAATAATGTTTAAAAGATGTTTTTAAAACATTACCCGAAAATCATCTGACATGGTACATTACTAAAATGTTTTTATAATGTTAAACATAATATCAATAATGTTTTATAAATGTTATAATGACAGTTTTAACAAATGTTGTTTTCAAGACATTTGTAAGACCTTTTGAAAATGTTATGATAACGTTTTGTGTTAGCTGGGATGGTAATTACCCACCGGACAGACAAAACATACCCGACAGAAACCACAGGGCTGGTAACAAGTATGCGCGGTCATAATTCGCCGAATTGGAGGACTCGTTGTATCAGGCACACCAATAACTTTCAACAAATCGGAGCTTTACCTCCGACAAGTGTACTTCACTTCGAACATTTACAAGGTGCCTTCTTGGGAATTCGGACGTTCAATTCCTTCCTTACTGGTCTTCGTTTGACCCCCCTTAGCTAATAATAATAATGATTAAGTATTATTTCGCTTATATAGCGTATAACGTCGCTTTATCAGGAGTCTAAGCGCTCTACATTGAAGTGACTCAGTAACTTCGTTGAAGGTTGATGAGAAAAACTGCGTAAATTTCGTAAGAAATGTTACATATGATATTCATTCTACCGAACTATAACCCTCTAGCATGCAAAACATGTTGAAACAAATGTCAGCCAAATTATGTTCAGATCTGTATTGATCTAAATGATTATACGAATCGTTGTCTGTTGCGATTCATAATACTTTCGCAAATATGCAAAGGATGAGCATTTTCATACCATCTGACAGCGGTGTGGCGGCGATCCATGTCTTAGCAGCCACGTCTCGTGTGGCAGAAAATTATTGAAATTTTGACCGCCAAACCGCGGAATTATCTTTGATTTGCACATGTCGAATAGACCAGTTTGCAAGAGAACAGTCTTCGAGCCAATGCTGGGAAATGCTAAGGCAATTATTATTGTTTACACCCCGATAACACTTTGTTTGTAGGCTGAGGATGACCAATAAGGCCTTTAGTTATCCTCAGTTTTAGGCAAGAAAGTGTTTATTTGAACGCTACGTGTCTCAGGCCAGAGAACTGCGTTGATTAGTTTTTATTTAAATACGCTACGTGTCTCAGGCCAGAGAACTGCGTCGATTAGTTTTTATTTAAATACGCTACGTGTCTCAGGCCAGAGAACTGCGTCGATTAGTTTTTATTTAAATACGCTACGTGTCTCAGGCCAGAGAACTGCGTTGAACGCTATGTGTCTAAGGCCAGAGAACTGCGTTGATTGGTTTCCATGACGTTATCATGATGAATTGCAAATCCCGGCCGGGTCCCTAGGCTAATTTAGACTGTTTACTCTCTGTTTAATGATGGTACGTTACCGTTTGTATTTTTTCTGATAATGTTGTTCATTGCGAAGTTAACAGACTATTTTCATTCGAATTATTGGTTATACCACAGGTCTAATGACAATTGGAAGTTTCTATATTATAAGTAATAAATACCATGGCCAATTGCAAAACAAGTTGTCAATGTCCTTATTCTTTGTCCCAGTAGATAGAGCAATAATGGCTGGTAAATTAGAACATTATGGAATAAGGGGCTTGCCTCTTCAGTGGTTTAAAGATTATCTGTTTAGTACATTTCAGTTTGTGAATTATGATGGGCATAGCTCATTAAGGCAGATAATAACATGTGGCGTTCCTCAGGGTTCCGTGTTGGGACCTACACTATTTTTGATGTATATAAACGATTTGCCTAACTCAACAAATTATTTTAATTTTAGACTTTTTGCGGATGATTCTAATTTGTTTCATACATTTCCACCGAGACTGAATTTGATTGATATGGATATAGTGAATATGCATCTCGATAAGGTGACCATATGGTGTAAGGTGAATTAACTTACAGTGAATCTCTTAAAGACTAATTATTTGTTAATACGAGGGAGTAGGCAATCAGTAGTAACTCAAGGTGTACTAAAAATAGCAGAGACTGAAATAGTCCGAGTTGATGTTGCATCATTTGTAGGAATCTATATAGATCAACACTTGACGTGGAAACCTCATATCGAAAGGGTTAATAAGTGTATTAGGAAAAAGGTTGGTGTTTTATATAGATTAAGACAGTTTGTGCCAAGGCGTGTTTTATTGTTACTGTATAAAACGTTAATTCAGCCGCATATGACCTACGGAATTGAGGTATGGGGAAGTAATTATGAAATAAACATGAAGTGTTTATTATTAAGCCAAAAGATGGCAATAAGAGTTATAACGTTTAGTCCAATTAGGACTCATTCACAACCGATATTTAGGGAGCTAAAATTATTGAATGTGTATCAACTCCATAAACTATCTATATGTGTTTTTATGTATCAATTATTGAATGATAAATTGCCACAGTCCCTAATTCAGTATTGCTGTTTCATAGAGCACAAATATGAGACTAGACAAAGAGAAAGTAAGAAGTTGAGTGTGCCTAAAGTAAGGACAACGCAGGGTAAATTTTCAATGTCATTCAGAGGCACATGCTTTTGGAATGATCTACCCCTATCTGTACGGGAGAAAGCATCCGCGTTTTGCTTTCGTAGAACTCTAATATCACAAATGTTAATAGAATAATTGTTTTGAACTTTGGACCGAAGTTTCTTGCCTATTTGTAAATAGTATGTTATATAATTCTTTATCTTTTTATTTAGTGTAAAATACCAAAGCTTTGTATTTAATCACAGATCATATTTTAGCCTAGACGTAGAATAGTTTGTAGCTTAAGTGTGTATTCAATAGTTATTCATATTTATTCATTACGTTCTCATTCATTGTTGTGATATTTTTGTGTATTAGTGGTACCAGACACGATTAGCATTTAATGCTATTTTCTGGTCCCATTTATCCTTTCAATGTTAAACATTCACATTTGATTGTAATATTGATGTACTTTTTGTTTGGATAATAAACTTCAAACTCAAACTCAAACTCAAACTCATATCTTTCAAACTTGTTCTCACAAAATTTAGCAACTGCAGTTCAGTAGATACACCTATGTTTACAAACAACTTATAATTAATAGACTTCTACCTCTACATGTACTGCCTGTTATTGTATGTAGCAAATGTTTAATAATAATAATGATTTAAGAAAAACAATTTTGAAAGTTACTTGTAAAAGAATTGGAAATAAATTATAAACCTTTACTCTACTCTTCAAAAAAGCCCTATCAGATAGACATAAGTCTATCATTTTGTTAATAAAACTAAAATGTAAGACCTAATAGTGGGTGGGTACTATTTTTTTTAATCTAATCTTATTTGCTTTCTCCTCTCTTTTTGGTTTTATTATGCAGGTTTGATACCCAGGTTTTTTTCGTACAAGTCCCTAGTCCACCCTCATCTTGAGAACAGTTCCAGCGTCTGGGATCCCTAAAACATATCAGATGTCCACGATCTTGACAAGATCCAGCGCCGGGGCACATGCTATGTCACAATGGGGACTACAAGAGAACCAGCAGCGTGACTGAGATGATGACGTTTTAATGGCCTACTCTATCTACAAGGCACTCTGCAAGTAGACTGGGAATGGTGCACAAGATAGTCAATGGTCTCTCTGCCAAAGCCCTATTTTCCTTCAACAAATCACGATCATGGAAGAACCATGACATGACCCTCCAGTTGCACCAAGCCAGAAGCGACATAGAAAAGTTTGAATTTGACCAACACTCTGTCCCAAAGTTAATGAAACTGACTTCTAGGAAATGTAGTGCATGCTGACAGTCCAGAGAACTGCCAGGGACTACTCCTGAGGCATCTAATTCCCTTATCCCACTAAAAAAAAATCATCTGTCTTCCTCACACCATTTGTAGTCTTTAGTACTGACTAGTTCATCTTTCGGATAGGCTACATAGCCCTTTGAAGATTATCAGAACTTTGAAGATTACCAGAACTTTGAAGAAGAAGAAGAAGAAGAAGAAAAAGAAGAAGAAGAAGAAGAAGAGAAAATATAGCGAAGATCATGAAAGTATTTATTTGTTCTTTTAAATGCGTGTACATGTAACATAGCTTTTTGATTAATTCAAGTTCTGACAAATATATTAGGGATGCTGAACTGGATACTAAATTGAAGGGGGGAATAAAATTATGTAGGAGTAGTACATTAGTAGTACTTTAAAATATTAATAACAATAATAATAATGGTACTAATAATGACAATGATCTTCTTCTTCTTCTTGATTTCTTCCAGGTTGGAGAACTGGGGAGTTGTATCCTTCGCAGATTGGGTCAATTGGATTGGATTGGATCATATAGCAGTAATAGCATAGCAGTAATAATAACAATAATAATAATGATAATAGTAGTAATAACAACAATAATGTCCAATGTATAAAAAAAGTACTCATAAAACTCAGTATATAGCTGTGCCTTACATAGTAATATAGCATGTTGATAATTGAATAAATCCTATGGATTTTATTTTAAAATATATAATTTTCTAAATTTATAGTAACATTTTACAACTGAAAATTTGAATTCAAGAGACAGCAGCCTCCCCCATTTATTTGTTACCTTTCTTTTGTTGATATATATGTCATGTTGCATTTAGAAAGATCATTATAGAAAAAAATTATGTTGATCAATGAGTTCTTAATGTTAATAAAATTAGTTAATACTGCTTAATTCTTTTCTTTTCATTTTCTTATGTGAAAGATATGTGACGATGCTGGTGATTATGATGATGGAGGTAATCTGTAATGATAATGCTGTATGACTGAGTTGTGATGGGGCTGATGCAGTCTTGTGTATAGAATTGAGTAATTGGTGTTCGACCTTGTGATATCTTTTAGATCTGGCATCAGCGAGCAGGCGCGGATCCAGGGTCCAGGGGCCTTGCCCCCAAAAAAAAGAGAGAGAGAGAGAGAAGAAAAGAAAGGAAAGGGAAAGAGGAGAGAAAGGGAAAGAAAGAAGAGGAAGCAGAAAAGAAAAGGGGGAAAGAAGGAGATCGGATGGGGGGCCGAAAGGGTCTTGCTTCCCATGCTGTTGCCTCCCCAGCCAAAAAAAAAAGAAGGAAGGAAAGGGAAAGAAATAAAGGAAAAGAGGAGATAAAGGGAAGGAAATAAAGAGGAAGAAGAAAAGAAGGGGGATATCAGTTGCGATTTTCCCGCCAATAAGTTGTTGATCGGGGCGAAAGGCCCTTGCCTCTCCCCGCCAAAAAAGGGGAAAAGAGGAGAGCTAAAAGGGAACAAAAAAGAAGAAGAAAAGAAAAGGATGAAAAGAAGGGGAGATCAGTTGCGATTAATTCGACCAACAACGTGTGGATCGGGGGGACCGAAAGGCCCATGCCCCAGCAAACTTAAAAGAGATAGAAGGAAGGGAAGGGAAAGGGAAGAGGAGAGAAAGGGAAAGGAAAAAAAGAGGAAGAAGAAAAGTAGGGGAGATCAGTTGCGATTTTCCCCGCCAACAAGGTGTGGATCGGGGGGCCGAAAGGCCCTTTCTCTCCCCTCCTCTCGGTAAAGAGAGAGAGAGAGAGAGAAGGAAGGGAAAGAGGAGAGAAAGGGAAAGAAAATATAGAGGAAGAAGAAAAGAAAAGGAGGAAAATAAGAAAAGATCATTTGCGATTTTTATCGCTTCTTCTATCATCATTGTACAACTATGAATATAAACTCATAACAGCAATAAAACAAAATGCAGAAGAAAACTATTTTGCAGGCAGAAAGATTCGCAAAATGATCATGCATTTGCATGTAAGTGTATCATTAGAACTATTCATATTGTTTTATTACATCTTGCGAAATAGTATGCATTTAAGCTTTCAGAACTTTTGTGTGCATTTGTATGAAAGAAAGCGTTTGGAATTTATAATGCGCATGATGCAATTTCAGATTTCAGGTTTCAGGTTGGGGGGGGGCAACTGCAATTTAAGCATGGTTTATTTCTAATTGGATACTAGTGATTTACAAAATTTGCTAAAAATGACATCATTTTCTGGGATTTTTCCTCACTTTTTAGTAAGTTATAATTTTTATGCGTTTGTTGGAAAATGATAAATTACCAGATATACAGTCTGGCAAGAAATATGCTTATTTAGAGGCCTACATGTCAGGGCCCGCGGAACGGCGGGGCTCGGGGGCTCGAGATCCCCCCTTTTTTGAAAAAGTATATTACAGAGAAACAGAAAGAAAGAGAGAAAAAAGAAAGAATAGTGACCTACCAGTGTCACAAAATAATGAGGTATCAAGATATGCTCATCTGACCGTGATTTAATACCTAAAACCCCTGAGCTTACGGGGGCTCTGCCCCCTGGATTCCACCTAGGGCCCTAAGGCGGGCCCTTGGATGCTAATCTGACCGTAATTTAATGCATAAAACCCCTGAGCTTCCGGGGGCTCCGCCCCCTGGATCCCACGCCAATTAGTGACCTGCCAGTGTCACAAATAAGGTATCAAAATATGCTCATCTCGGGGGGGGGGCAAATGTCAAAAAAATCTGTGGCGACGAATCGAAAATGAAAAGAACGAGGTAAAATTGACATTTCATTGGGGAGGGTCACAATATGAAAGATCATTGAAGGCGAGACGAGAATGATTAATTATTTGGGCACTAAAAATATGAAAATAGCACTTGTTAAGTGGGCTAAATGATCGGTGCATTTTGATTGATAATCATTGATTTAAAAAGGTGAAATGGGCTCATTATATTTGTTTTACTGAACTGATTTTTGTTAATGTACTTAATTTCAATCGAGCCAAATGGGTGTCTCATTCATTTTTAACCGCATTATTTAATCATTAATGATTAGCTAAAGATTCTGGCCTGAAGCAGCTTTTTGCCATTAGTCTCTTCTCAATGACAATTTGCATTATTTTTTTAAACGCAAGCGTCAATTTACGTGAGCTTTCGTAGATTGCATATAGCAAATCAAGAAATTGTTGGGTCACGTAACCCAACACTTTGTAGATTTGGGTGACCTGTTTCATGAAAGGGCGCAAGACGTGAACGTGAACGTGACACGTGACACGTGACTGTTTGTTGCAAGCCTATCTATTTGCTGGTTCAAGGGACCGTAATTGTTGTGCAGCGTGTAATATGCAGACCTAATAGTCATTCGACTTATCGTTCCTTCTTGACATATGAATGAAAGACAATACATGTATCTTTTTTTTCATATTATTTGAAAACTCTGAATTTGGTGAACATTAATCTGAAAATTGATGTTCATTAAATATTCACTGAAGTGAAGAAATGGGGGCAAAACAATAGTCACATTATAAAGTACATTTTTTGTCTGTCTGTCTCTCTCTCTCTCTCTTTCTCTCTCTCACACACATACACACACACACCCTCAAGCTCACGTACCCACCCTCACTCACACACGCACACCAACGCGCACGCACACATACACACAACATACACAAACAAACACAAGCACACACACACACTTTCATCTACACTCTTCGTTTCTTTCTCGCTCCCCATCTCAACCCCTTTTTTGAGGGTTTGTATTTTATTTCTCTATATAACGGTATATGTTGAAAACACACACACACGCACACGCTACAGACAAACAAAACATTTAGACAGTTGGTGTAATCAGTCCATCAAAAGTTCAATTCAAGAATATGAATATTATTAATACAAACTATAATAAAGCAACTCGATTTTTTTTTATCCTAGGCCTTTCTTCCAACCCTTTTAAGAAACCGATGATTTTATAGTACCGGGGTGGTGACGCAAACTAATATCCCCATCAACTCATGTTTAATCCATCAGCGCCATCTGTAGGTGGATGTAGGGTAATGCAACAGTCCTCATCCATCGCCCAACCATCATGTGAACTAATACACATGTACACTACATATCAATTATTTTACTTTCTTCCGAAAAAAAAATATTAACGTCCCAATCAGGCATACAACTTGTTCGAAGGTCCGAAAGACATAATTCGTGTTCGTGAATATATTATGCCAATATTTACATATCGTGCACATAATGATCACGTGGACGAAGGCGTAACTGAGTTCTTGATTTATTATTTTTTTAAACTTCATCGATGTTGAAGTTACTCCATCACCGCTCATTGCCATGGTCATATAAATATTTGTATAAGTAGTGGATGCCACGTGACATTGTCATGTGTAATGTTATGATTGATTATAGTTTCATAATAGAATACCATACGGTTCCTTCAGTGTGCTGATCATTACAGGAATATAACATAGGAATATGATAATAGGTAAGGGTCGAGGTTTAGAGTAGAGTAGAGCCTAGTTTGTAGGCACAAACCCTTGTCAGTCGCTGTGCGTTACAGTATCTGCATTATGAGACTACATTAGGCTCTGTTCTTTAGCCGCTATTCGACACACCCAGACACTGACAGATTAAGGCTCTGCTCTAGGCATTAGGGATTGTGGAAA
The DNA here is from genome assembly GCA_037976565.1 of Mesocentrotus franciscanus. Classification (NCBI taxonomy): domain Eukaryota; kingdom Metazoa; phylum Echinodermata; class Echinoidea; order Camarodonta; family Strongylocentrotidae; genus Mesocentrotus; species Mesocentrotus franciscanus. Next base: position 38,076,728 of record CP137671.1, on the reverse strand, counting down.
AGTGCCAAATTTGATTCTTTGCTTGCAGACTAAGCAAAGCCTTCCTATGAAATAATACCCCCTTCAGATACACGGATTTTTCTTACGAGTCCTTACGGATAGCCAACTCGTAGTCAATCGCAAGCATCCGTAAATAACTCGCTGGTATCCGTAAATAACTCGTCACAACTCGCAACAACTCGCAGACACTCTTAAGGATCCGTGAAAGGAAAGGCAAATTTGTTGACATGTCAAAAATCTTCTTACGATTGTCCATGGATTGATTTTTCCGTACTTTACGAATAGATACGTATACTTTACGAATAGATACGTTTACTTTACGTATTCTTACGTATTGTTTACGATTTTGGGGAAAGGTATACAAGCTGCAAAATCGTAAGGACTTGTAAATACTCGTAACTAACTCGTAACTATTCGTTACAACACGTAAACAAGTCGTAAAATTCCCGTAAGTTGCTCGTAGTTATCTGTGACAACTCGTAACAAATCGTGGAATTTTGCCGTAAATACATCGTAATAGCTCGTAAAAATCCATAATCAATCGTAAATAGCTCGTAATAACTCGTAACAACTCTTAAATCGGTCGTAAAAGTTGCCAAATCGTAAGGATCCGTGAAAGATCCGTGAAATTGTGCGATTCGTAAGGACTCGTAAGAAAAATCTGTGTATGGGAAGGGGGTATATGGTATCACTCATACACAGCCGGGTAAGTTAACTTCTTATATGACAACCTCAATGATCATGAATGGTCTAAGTTGCAGCAGTAGAATTATTATCATTATTAGTAGTAGTTGAGTCTTGTTGTACAGTACTAATGATAGTAGTATTTGGAGCCGTAGCTTAATTGTAGTAGCAGTAGTAGTCAGTGGCGAGGAATTTCAATTCTCGGAGGCCCCAAAAAAAATTGTGCTAACTCCCCACTGAGCGAAAAATCGACCGGCACGAGTTTCCAATTTTCAATTTTCGGAGGCCAAAAAAAAAAAAAATTGTGCTCACTACCCACTACCCCCCACTGAGCGGAAAATCGGTCGGCACGGTTTTCAAATTTTGGCACGAAGTGGGCCCCTTTTTCGGCCCCCTCCCTTGCCGCCGGCTGGATCCGCCCCTTGTAGTAGTAGTAGTAGTAGTAGTTGTCGTAGTCGTAGTCGTAGTAGTATTAGTAGTAATGGTGTAGTCGTAGTCGTAGTAGTAGTAGTAGTAGTAGTATCATATTTATCATTTTCATTATCATTATTATCATCATTATTTGTATAAGTAGTAGTAGTAAAAGTAGTAGTAGTAGTAGTAGAAAAGTAATAGTAAAAGTAGTCGTAGCCGTAGTCGTCGTCGTCGTAGTAGTAGTAGTTGTTGTTGTAGTTGTTTCTTACTTGTTTCATACGGGGTTAATCTGCAATAGGGTCCTTTGAACAACAAGATATCGATATCCTAATAATATAAATAATAATAATAATATGTGGGTTTATAACAAAAACAGTCAGTTGATGTATTAATAAACATAATACATGGAAGTTAAATCTTGCTGCATGTGCCGGTGCTGCAAATATGTGACAAACAGACTAAGTAGTTTAAATCACACATTGCTCTACCAAGTAAAAGTACAGCAATAATCGTTTATATAAATCATTTTTTTATAAATATCTAATATTTAATTTCAGCTAACATTAAAGCTTTACAAAAAAGTTACACATGTTGTAGTGAGGACAAAAATCTTAAATTATGTAGTTAAAGAGAGCGACTACCATTCCATCAATAATCAGTTTTTTGTTTGTATAAAATCATCCATTTCTATACTAATAAAGTATTTTTGAATAATTTGAATTAGCTAGGTCTATATATGCTTTTAAAATTCGGCCTTTTCTATGTTCATGGACACGAATGACCTATGATGCTATCTACTTTTCACTTTAAACAAATAAGAGTGCTTAATCTCTATCAGATTCCAGTCGAGTGGACATGCGTGCTGGTATTCTTCTACTGATTTTACGCTCCTTTGTCATCAAATATACCTACCGTCCTCCGTACATGATATGAGGGACTTTTAGATTTGCACGTCGACGTAGTGGACTGCAACGTGTGCCATTCTTTCAAGGCACTGGCCCGTGCCCGACAGTGCCTTAAAAGGACGTCACATTACTTTCAAAGGATGTCACCGTGGCAGTCCACGTTCTCGTCGTGTAAAATCTAAAAGTCCCTGTTTACGTGACAAGAAGACGATAAAGTATCGGTCCGGATTTCAATCAATATCACTTTATCATTTTCAAGACAACACTTGTCAGTTACAATCATCTCGTGCAAGAGCCACTTCTCATTAAATCTACAGTATGGGGTAAGAAAACTTGGTTTCGTTGTGTATCATTGTTTTTTTTTTTTTAATGTTATATATTTGATTTGAAATGATTTAAAATGAAATCGAAATAATAAATATCAATAATAGTAATGATAAAAGCGCATACAGAAATTCATTGCTTTGAAATTTTCTATCGAGTAAAACTTTTCACCATATGAAGAAATATTTGTATACAGTGAGACTGTTAAATCATAGTGTTCGTAAAAGTTCGATTTTGCAAGTTAGGACATCTGCTACCTCAGAATTATCCCCAATACTTCAATTAAATGGTCACTTTTATCATTAAACTGGCAATGAATGTTCAATTCAATTCAATTTTTTTCAATTCAATTCAATTGTGGTTTATTGTAAATAAAAACATGCTGAATAAAAAGTCCGGAGACTCATACTCATTGAGTTTACAAATTATATATGCATACAAGAGTATAAAAAATCAATACTTTTAGCAATCTTCATATCAATTACTTATTCTAATTAACTAAACAACTAATATCACATAGGCGTATAATAAAACATGTTGTAATTATTCAGTTATAACATTTAAATAGTTAGATATGTTCTCACCATTTTCTAAATGTCATTTTCATATATTTTCAAATTAATAAGTGATCATTTTGTAGCCTAGTTCTCAATTATTTTAGAAACATATTTCTATATGGGTGATTATTCCAAGAAATATAATAATACAAATATTAAAATTATGATTACTTACAGAGTAGTCCTATATGAAATCTGATTAAATCTTGTTAATTGGTATTATAATATGGGGTAAACATAACTACAGATTTGAATTCAAGATTCGTGTAAAGTGGGGAATGGGAGATTGCCTGTAACGCTCTGTTCTCATTTTGGGGGTATTGAGCTGAAGAGAGTTGCGGAGAGTGCGTCGGGAGATGGTTTGTCTGGTTTCAGGCAAGAGATGGCGGTGGCGGTCTGAAATCAGCAGGGATTTGGCAAACTTTTCGCAAAGACCAGAGCGTCGTTCGGACAGTCTGACAACACCCAGCGACTGCAGAAGTTGAACATAAGACATTGTGTCGGGTAATGTACCAGTGATAATACCCAATGCTCTCCTCTGCAGCCGCTCAATGCTGTTTGCTTGGACAACAGTTAAGCTCGATGACCAAACGGGTACACCAAATTCAAGGCATGGACGAATGTACATCATGTATATCAATACCAAGTCCTGAGTGTTGACACCGTTCCTTTACAGTTTACTCAGTACAAATAGTTTGCGTGATGCGTTTTTGACGATGATTTTAATGTGTTGATCCCATTTAAGGTTATCTTGGATTGTTATACCAAGCAATTTCATGTTCACAATATGTTACTTACTTTCATAATTTAGACTATATTAAGAACACCCCATTCTGACCCTGCAACTACAGTTTTGTATTACTAAACAATAACCATAGTCAGAAATGTTTCTAATCTATATTCTATACAGTTCGCCGATAATAAACACTTTGATAGCCCTCCTAGCAGCGATCATGTTTATGATATCAACGGTGATGGCGTGTTCGTCCTGCCCTCATGATTGCTTGATTGGTGAGTTGATAACATTCCGCCCTTTTTTGTTCTTCCGTTTTATCAAAAGGATGACATCATCACTGAGGCATTGTAGGTACAGGCCTGGGTGACAATTCACAGTTCACCATAGAGGGCCCACACTCTGCTCACAGGGATTGCCCCTTGAAGTGTTATAGGAAGTTGCAAGAAAAGAACCTTTGTCGTCAAATTTGAAAAATCGAGTTTTACCATTTTTGGTACACTTGAAAATCTGAGGGCTTTAGAATTAATGGTAGCATAATTTGACTTAATTCGTTGTTTAAATTAGTTCAACACTCCCTCTCCTTTCCTCCATTACAGCGGCTTCGCGATAACGCGGTCTCCGCACAAGTATAATCAGTATTATTATTCTTTTGCATGAGGCAGAAGAATACATACATCAAATTATTACGAAGTTATAGAAAATCACTGTGACATTTTTGGTGGTCATTGTCCCCCCATAAAAAATATATATATAAAAAAAATGAAAATAAAATAGCAATGAGTATAATCAGGATGCTAGGAGAGCATCTACCGTTCGCCGTTGAAATGCAGCTCGGAAATTGTTGGATATTAGTAGTTCTCTCTCTCTCTTTCTCTATCTATCTCTCTATCGCTCTCTCTCTCTCTCTCTCTCAGGTGTTCTGCCGAAAGGCAGGTCTACACACCAGAGCCCTCTTCAGTTATGTCTCTATCCTTCTCTATCGTTAACCCTTTTTCTTCATTGTGTCATATGATCTTTCACCTATCTAGTCTAACACCATCCCAATTCTGGGCCTCCTCTGCCTCGTTTACCATCCATCTTCCCTTCCTAAATGTCCATAAGCATGACTTGTTATTCCCCGTAAGGTATATCCTGTTATTTTCCGTCTGCAGATTGTTCTAGTAGTTAAGGCACAGATTATGGGTTTTTAGGACGCATGCTCCTGTTAAAATTGCTCCAAGATCATTTTTGTAAACTAACCGAATTCCAAAGGATAAAACAAATCCTAAACCTAACTACAACTGTCAACCTCACCTAAAACACAACCACGACGGGACCACGACCGGCGACGTGTCAGGCCGCGTCCTTTAACGGTGCGTCTAAAATAAGCGTACAGTCGTTTAGCAACTTCGCCTGGGGCACTGAGTGTCAGTGGTCGGTGTATGGTTCAAGCGCACCGGTGAGTGGAGGAACTACCAGGGCATCATCAATAATTGGTATTACACTACAGGGAGCTGGGGGATCAGAATGGGTCGGGAGAACAGCGGTCAGTTGCTGGGCGGTGGTGTCATTACAACCGCTACGGGTACTACCTGGGACTACATACATCTTGTCGCTTTGCAGAACACCTGAAACCACGTGACCATGACCCATGACGGGTCTACCTTGCTCTACTACCTCAATGGTCAGCAGCAGATAGCAACCAACCAGAACTGTTGCAATGGTCCTATTCTTACACGCAATACACCGGTCACTATTGGCCAATCAGGTCCAGGGCATAGTAATGAGTATTTCTATGGCTTGATTGACGAGGTCAAGATCTATGGCCGAGTTATCACTGCGATCGAGGTTCAGAATATGGCCAACCATCCATGTCTTTAAAATGCATTACTCGATTCTTTTAAAATATTGGTAAAGGAAGTGTAGAAGATATTTTTTTGTACTTCGTTAGAGAGCTTTGTTCCAGGCCTGAAATAATTCAATTCAATTTCAATTCAATTTATTCAGCTAATCATTAAAAACAGTTTATAATCACACTGGTACTGGTACAATTATAATATGATGACAGGCTATGGACCCCTGAGAAGCAAAGCTTGTAAATGGGGCCCATTAACATACAATTAAATAAAATACAATAAAAACATACTATAACAAACCAAACAAAAAAGACATTGATATATATTCATACTTATTACAAAATAATTACAAATATCTTGCAAACACACTCAGCCATACTCACTCACTCACACACAATGCAATGCACTTTAAGGCATATTATAAGAGAGAGAGAGAGAGAAAAGAGAGAGAGAGAGAGAGTGAAGAAGAGAGTAGAAGAGAGTAGAATATTAAAAGAAAAAGAAAGAAGAGGAAGCACATGAAAAATGCGAAACATGAGATGAAAACTTATAGGCCTACCCGGTTTTACAAATTAATAAATAGTCCCTTTTGCACAAAACTTTAAATCTAGACAAAGTTGAACTTGATCTTATGTCCTCGTTTAAATCATTCCATTTGCTTATTCCCACATTTCGAAATGATTTCAATGCATGGGTTGTACGTACAGGGGTTTTGTGTAATAACATTTTTGCCTTGTGTTATGTGAATGAACAGATGAATTACTAATAAACATGTTTTGAAAAATGTGCGGAAGATTACCAGTGTGGAAATTATACATAAATATACAAGTATTAAGTGATATCAGTTCCTGGACAGGAAGAACCTTCATTCTGCTAAATAATAGTTTCGTATGAGAATCATACGTTGAATATGTTAAAATTCGAATTTCCCTCTTTTGAAGTATTTTCATTTTGTTTAAATGAGACGAATATGAATTTCCCCACACTATATTGCAGTAAGACAAATGGGGTAATACTATTGAGTTGTATAATAACATTAGGACATTTTGGGGAACGGTAGATTTTAATTTTGATAATACCCCAATGCTTCTAGATACTTTCAAAGTTACATTTTTAATGTGGGTCTTCCAGTCCAGGAATTCATCTACAGTAACACCAAGAAAGGATAGTGAATGTACACGATGAAGGGCTATGTTGTTAACAGAAATGTCATTAATGTCTCTGGGAACTCTCCTGTTCTTTGAACGAAATATAATGTAGTTTGTTTTCTCTTGATTGAGAAGTAATTTATTACTTTGAAACCATAAAAGCAATTTACTTAATTCTTCATTGACCAGCGAAATCAGTCTATGAATATTTCTATGGGATATGACAACCACGGTGTCATCGGCGAATAATGAAAACCGAAAGACACTGGAACTGTTAACAACATCATTAACATACAACAAGAACAGGAGAGGTCCCAGTACAGACCCCTGCGGTACCCCACATGATAGTTCTTTGAAGTTGGACTCGACACCATCGACCACCACATATTGCTTTCTACTCATCAAATATGATCTGAACCAGTTTAAGGCTACTCCTCTCACGCCATAATAAAACAATTTATCAAGAAGAATGTCGTGGTCGATGGTGTCAAATGCTTTTGAAAGATCCATAAATAACCCTAAACAAAAATTTCCATTATCTAATGCATTTATAACATAATCTGACATATTCAATACACCATGAGCGGTCGAATGACCTTTCCTAAATCCAAATTGTTCATTAATTAATATCTCATATTTAGTAAGAAAACTATACAATCTATTATACATTATTCTTTCCAACAATTTAGAAAATATAGGTAAAATTGCAACAGGTCTATAATTATCTATATTTTGTTTACAGTTTTTCTTATATAACGGCACTACTTTTGCTATTTTAAAAGCATCTGGAAACACACCAGTGGTTAATGATTTGTTGAATATGTCACATAATGGTTCCACACAACAAAATATTGCTTCTTTCACTACCCGAGGATATGTCATCACAACCACTTGCTTTAGATGGATTAAACGAAGCACAAATCTTTGTTAATTCATAAACGGAAGTTGGCTTTAAAAACATGGAGGCAATATGTTGTGAACTGAGATATTTGTCATAATTCTTATGTAAACATGGAATGGAATTTGACACTTTTTACCTATACTGGCAAAATATGAATTAAATTCCTCAACAATCTGTTCACGCGAAGAACATTTATTTTTACCAGAGAACATTTCACATGGAATAACATTTTGCTTCTTATTACCAAGTATACAATTAATTTCATTCCAGGTCTTTTTCATATTTCCTTTACATTTTTGAAAGATATCATAAAAGTATTGTTTTTAGTACTTCTTATAACAGATGTTAGTTTATTTTTAAACACAGTATATTTCATTGAGGAATTCTGATTTGGTTTGTGTAGATATGCCTTATAAAGACGATTTTTCTTTTTTACAGAATTAAATATACCGTTTGTAATCCATGGTTTACGAAGTTTATACCTATTTTTGTTTTCATTTACTAAAGGAAAACAGTCATTATACAAAGTGGTAAATTTCTTTGCAAAGTAATCATAACTAGCATTTGCATCACAATTTGTATAAATGACGGACCAATCGATCTGTAATAATCTTATTTTGAATTTTTGCATTCTATCATCAGTTATCAATCTCCTTTTAACTTTAACATTGTTATTTACTATGTGCTCTTGTTCTTTTGTCTTTAATTTAATCAAACAGTATATTGGGAAGTGATCCGATAAATCAGTATATAACAAACCAGATTCAATATTTTCATGAAAAGAATTCAGGAAGATATTGTCAATTAGAGTACAAGATCTTGAAGTAATTCGTGTAGGTTTGGAAATAATTGGATACATGTTATATGTGAACATGGTTTCCAAAACTCATTTGTCTGATTATGTGAATAATAATTAAGCAAATTAATATTGTAATCACCCATCAGATATACTTCTTTTTTCTTTTTCAAATACGTCCAAACTTGTCTTAAGTTTATCATTGAACGATGATATTTCAGTATTAGGTGGTCTGTAGACACATCCAATTATCCTAGATTTATTTTTGTCTCCTTCACTTCAATAAAATTACTTCAATTTCTGGTGAACAGAAAGACATATCCTTACGAAAGACATAGTCAATACCATTTTTCACATAAATTGCCACTCCTCCTCCAGTTCTGTTAAATCTGCAAATCTGTTCTAAAGAATAATTATTTATATTATACAAGTCTAACGGAGAACTGCTGTTTAACCATGTTTCAGAAATACCGATAATATCGAAATTGTAATGTAGTGATGACAAAAATATTTGTAAATCATAAAAATGTTTACATAAGCTTCGTATATTTAAATGGATCATAGAAAAACAGTCATGTTGCAATCTACACTTGTTGTGAAGATCTTCTGGGAACACATAATTACTTTCACCTAGATGCATAATGTGCATATTATCATCATTTACAGTATCATCAAGGAGACCTTTTACTTGCACATTGTTCATATTGAAAGGATTTGTGTTCATTCTTTGAAGTTTCTCCATATTTATATTTTGATTCAATCGGAAAAGCTGTACAAAGACCAATAATATTATGTGTCATTATCATAATGATTAAAAGGGAATACATCAGATAAGCATTTTGTACAAATGAACTGGATAGAAGATGAAGACTTATGTTTACTGCATTGCTTGCAATTCTCACACATCTGTCACACACAATACACACACAGAACAAGAAAAAATTATACGCACTACAAATGGTTAAATGGCAGAATAGCAAAAACTACCAAAAACTGTCTATCGTAAAAAAAACAAACTAGAAAACTTCACAGATAAAATAAATTACGTGGATAAGATGGTGCCTGGAGATTTATACAATCCAAAAAAGATTTTTCATAGAAGTGGTGACTAGTTGCATAATTATTGCACAACATTATATAGTAGGCAGAGTGAATAAAAAGACGAAGATGAGAATGATGAAAAACTTACAACCTATTTAGGTCAGACTTGTCATGTATCTGCCTTCGCAGCGTCTTTCCATCCGTTGTTTTGACTGAGACAATGACCCTACCATCCTGTGTCCATGCTCCGTTGGAGCTCCTTTATTATATAAATATGGTATGGTTTTTCATGAAATTGATAATTTAAGCATGACAAATTTTAAGGCCTGCATTGTTAATTTTGCAAAGCACAATCATTCGATACGATTAAGGGAGGGAGGGTGGGCTTTGTTATGTGGTATCCACATGAAATTAAAAATGCTTTTTATAGGTTTTACTGCCTTTTTTCGAAAATGCAAAGTGTTGTATTAAAATGACATATATTTTAGAACAATCGGTTTTTAGAGCGTTGGTTCTCATGAAATGGTACATATAGGTATTCAATTCTTCCATGTATGATACTCCTGATAATAAATGATATGACTATAATTCATCGGGAAACTTTAGCCGTTTTATCATCAGGGATCATACTGTAATTTTATAGACCTAGTGACGACGTGTAAGACCCACCATGAGTATCGTTTCGATAAGCCATTCACATAATTTTATATGCTTCGATTGGGTGTTAAAAGAAGCTTCTATATTACGATTATGGAATCACTTTGACCCTCTTTATAGTTCTTATCTTGTAAAGTCCGAATGTGATGTTATCCCTTGAAAAACAGTACTTAGAACGAGTTTATTGATGTCAAAAATCATCTCGTATCTAATAAAATACGTGTCAACGGGCATTAGGTGTTTATGTGGTAAAATTTGTACCACCAACAAATGTGTTCACTCAAAGGAAAACTTGAGCATTTAAGCCCTGTTATTTTTCATTTTTAATCTAAGGGTTTGGACGGAGGAGAAAGAGAGGGAGAGAGAGAGAGAGGTGGTAGCTGGACAGATAGAGAGGGAAGAGAAGTAGGCACGGAGACAGAAAGGAGACAGAAAAACAAAGTGAAAAGGAGTGGTGAGGGGAGGAAGGCGGAGAGAGAGAAGGCAGAAAGAGATAAAGACAGAGAGAGAGAGAGAAATTACAGAGAGAGAAAGAGTAATATTGTGTGTGTGTGTGTGTGTGTGTGTGTGTGTGTGCGTGCGTGTGTGTGTGTCAGAGAGAAAAAGAGAGAAGAGACAAATACAGAGGGAGAGTGATGGTGTTGTGAAAATATAAAGAGAAGGGAAAACGGAAATAGCGAGAGATGTACATGGGGATAGAGATTGATGGGGAGAGGGGGTACACAAGGAGAGAGAGAGAGAGAGATTCCAGTCTGGTCATGTTACCAGTAGGAATTATCCTATTCAGTTACTAGAATAGACGATAGACTGTTGATTTGAGGTCCCACGTAATAATCTTATTAACCTCCATATAACTTGATTAAATGACAGCGTTCACAGAATTGAAGTGAATTGATAAATATGTATTTAAGTGTTCGTGTGCACTTATCAATGTATGAGTAAATACCCCCTCCCCTATAAGGTACTTGTACCTTGTTCGATTATCAGTAAATATCGGCTTACATGCATCACATCTTAATGATTAACAGGTTAAAAGAAGAAGAAAAAACTATTTTACAATTGCAATGCTAATGGTTTTGTCCCATTTTACCTTCAGTGAATCAGGTTTATGCCATCATATTTATTGAAGCTTAAGGTGCTCCAACCATGAAAAACAACCAATATAAAGATGAGTAAATCTGGTCGTTTTAGTGCCGCGCTTACATTTTTTTTCAGATGGTGCTGCTGGTGATTTTTCACACAATAAAAAAATAGAATAGAATGAAATGAAATAAAATTAATTGAAATAAAAAAGAATACAATACATTGAAAAAAAATACAATACAATACAATAAAATACTATTTGATAAAATGAATTCTACCTCTTCTGATGACAGGGTCACCCTTATGGGAAACTGCACATTTGTCAGATTGAATACATTCAAGATTCAAGATTCAAATGATTTTATTTTTCATGCAAAACATAATAGAAAGAAATTGCAATGTTGTTTGCAATTCAATATAAGTATATTACAAAAAATATACAATAAACGAGACAAATATATCATAGTAATGGCACGAGAAAAGTGGAACTTGATAGAAGAAGAGCTTGTTGAAGTGATAGTTACATATAACTTAAAGAATGAAATTAATAATGAAACACATATTATGTAATATGATACGGAAAGTTTTCCATTAGTTGGGGGTAATCATAACATAATGGCCTCGCCTTTAGCCATATTTTCCTGTTCCATCTTGACTCATCATACCTTATCATCATTAAACTACCGCATGACATAATATACCACTTTTGTGCAAACCCTGTACAAGAGTCTGCTAAAACAAAACTTCTGAAATTGAATATTGAAATTGAATCCCAGCAATGTACTGAAAATACCTAGGAATATATGTGGGGGGAAATGCTAAAGAACTTGAATAATATAATTGGCAAAGTAAAATTGATAAAATTCATAATATTATACGAGTTTGGAAACTATGAAATTAACATACTACGGTAAGGTTGTAATTATTAAAACATTAATGGTGTCTCAAATTGTTTATCCAGCCAAGATAATCAAGGTACCTGAGAGTATTATAAAAGCTTTGAATAAAATTATTTACTCTTTTATTTGGAATTCACGCAAAGAAAAGGTAAAAAGAAATGTTTGTGTAAATAGCCCCCCAAAAGGTGGCCTAGGTATGGTTCATTTAGAATAGAAAGTTAGGTCGCTTAAGATATCGTGGATAAGCAGGTTACTAGAAGAAAGTGAACGTAGTTGGACTTTTCTTTTTAAATATTAGCTCTCTAAAGTTGGAGAGATCCCTTTATTTATTCATTTTTTTATTTTATTTATTTCTAATCTTTTGTCAGGGTAGCCCATTCACCAATAAGTAGTGGTCTTCCATGGGGCCCTGAATAAACATGAACATATTTACATCATATGTCTTGAATATAATATTTCTTTGAAAGATATGGATCATCTTTGTAAAAAAAATAAAGTTACCTAGTTGCTATCATGACTTTCTATGCATTTGGTCAATGATAAGGTATGTTGGTTTATTTGAAGTAAAAACTATTGAAAATCAAATTCTATGGAACAATAGTAACACAAAATTTAATAAGCATATCCTGATATTCAAAAAATGGAATCAGGCTGGTATAGTGAGAGTAAAACATGTAATTAGTGACGGTTAATGGAAGGAACCAGGTGTTCTAAACAACTCGATATATCCCTCTCAGCTATTATTTGATATAAAATATGCAAAATTTTAAAAAATCCTTTCCTGTTTTTTTTTAATAGGATGATATCTAGAAAAAAAAACTATTGATTGCAAACGAGAGGAAGATGATTTAATTACACTTATAACAGGAGATGATATAACTCTTGGCTCTATAACTACACAAAAAGATATATTCAATTTTGAGTGCCTGGGTTTCTCAAGAACCGTCAACTATATTATTTGGTCTAATGTTTTGTCATTATCATACTCTTTCAGTTGGAAAATGATTTTTCAGTTCAAAATGTGTACAATTAGAGATAACAGGATTAGGCAATTTAATTTTAAATTTCTGAACAATATTTTACAATCAAAAGAAAATTTGCTAAAATGGTGTGTTCTTAATGACAGCAAATGTAGACATTGTGAGGAAGTTGAAACAACTTTTCATTTTTTATTACACTGTAAACTCGTACGAAAATTTTGGAAAATTCTTCAAAGGCTTTTATATCACCTTTTCAAGATAAATATATGTATAAATGAAGAACTTCTAGTGATAGGCTTTAAAGTGGACGATGAATCTTACGATATGTTAAATCTTATTTGTAACGTAGCACAATATACAGTCTATCGAAATTATATAAAATGTTAATTTAAAGGTAAAAAATACAACGCAAATTCTGTATGGGTTGATTTTAAGTTTATGGTGATATCATATTTGGAAAGAGTAAGTAACTATAAATTTGGAAAAGAAGGTGAAGTTCAAAAAATTATATCAATGGTTGCTGTAAAACCTTGATTTATTTGTATTGTATGTATATATGTTATTGCTAATAACTACCTCGAAAGAGGATGAGAAAAAAAATACATAATTTTGGAATCTCACTTAAAACGCAAAACTCACTAAACCACAAACTTCAATAAATTACTATACAACTGCTGGAAGCATAAGAGAACAGGCACATTTGTTTATACGGGAGTGGGGTACGTGGTGGCTGAGGCCGCTTGCCCAATTCAAATTACCTTATCAAATTACCACTTTGTAAATTTTGCAAGAGAGCGATGCGAGTAAAGACAAATTTCCTTCTAATTATGATGGCAATATATCGGAATATTACTTATAAAACTATGAACACAAGTAGACCACCTCACTGCCCGAATATCAGGTGTTGAGTGCCGGGATATTGGTAGTTTCAAAATTCACGTGGGGAAGGGGGGCATTTTTAGTGGCAGATGTTACATCTTGTATATTTACTTTCTAAAATTCTATTTCCTTTCCATTTCTATTCTAGCAACTAACCGAATTTATTTCATCTGGGATCATAGATTTCGAGATGCGAAAAATTAAAAATATCCGAATCCAACCTTAATTATTATGTTTATCTTTTTCGAACGGCAATTGTTTTGATAGTCCACTAGACCGACAGCCCATGAGACCATCAGAGCACTATATCAAAATGTCGGTCATCTGGGCTTTCTAGGCAATTTGAACGATTTTCGCTAAATTGACATCTTTCTGTCTTCCCATGTGTATTTCTCCTTTTTATCGGTCTTATGGGCTGTTGGTCACGTGGGCTGGTGGTCTCGTGGGTCGTCGGAATCGTACTAAATATCACCCCTAATAGCCTGGAGGACCCCCTGAAAAGCTTGTACGGTAATGTTACTTATAATCAAGTATTAAAAGTTACAGTCCATGGTGTCTCAGGAAGGGAATATTTGAGTGAAATAGTAATGTTTACCAGTCATCGATTATTTCGAATGGGGATAATACGTGGGCTACGTGACGAGGGCAAAACGAAATGTAAATATTTAAAACAATTCGTCAAATATTTGATTTGACATATTCAATTTCATCTCTTAAGCATCATTATAATCAGTAACGGGAGCCTTATTTATTCGTTTGAAATATAAATACTAATAGGTTATCATAAAAACCTCTGACACAATCTATTAAGTACAAATACAACTTATGGAAAATATTAACCACTGAATAAACTCATCAAAAGACAAAGGTCAAAGCAGACCTTGAAACCTCGTGACATCATAACCGCTTGGGACTGAAATTGATGGGATAGCATGCATCACGTGGCTGATAAAGGAGTTATCAAAACACTCCTACCGAACATTAAACAAAAGTACACGCCATTATTGTGCGACAACTCCCGGCAGTTGGTTTGGTGCGCTATTCTACAGCCAACTTTGGACATCTTTCGTGACTAGGCTATTGACGTCTCTACCGCTAGATTAATGCACGACTGGGCACACTTCTATACATGAGGGTTCTATAAGAAGTAAGTATTCTGAAATATACATGGGTGTGCAGTCTTAGCCCTTGTGAATTGTAATCAGAAAACTGCATATCATTAAATTATGAAGAGTGTTCATCTAAAATGTCATCGCTGCAGGCGAAAGTACTAGTGCTAAACTTGCATCTTAGGGCGGAAAGTTGTAAACAGAGATCAAAAATAGTAATAATGGACTTCCGTCATTTTTTTCTGTTTGGTAAAACACATCATGAGGCCTTGTGTTTCATTTCACTTCTTTCTTTATTTTTTAAGTTCTGATTGTATACATTATCAATCCATTTCATGGATATTTGTTTTCTTTCTCTCTCTCTCTCTTTCTCCGAATCTCTAACTATTTGTGTCTATCCCGTTTTCTGCTTTTGCGTGTGTTCTATGCTACGTGTGCTGATGAGTGTTTTGTGTGAATACGGGTGTGGTATAGGTATTGGAATAAATGGGTGTATGTGGGTGTACTATTTTATTCAAATTTCATTTATGTTCATTTATTGGTTTGTATTACGTAAGGGTCGTTCCAATATTTTCTTTGTATGTATTTATTATGTAATTATTATGTTTTAATGGAAAAATTACTTGGAATTCAATGAATCGAATCATATTGAATTTACATTAAAACATATGAGAAGTATAAACTTATACTAAACATAGCTGACCATGTCTCTAAGATATGCAGAGCTTGTTGCATTACCAGCCCTTTTTAAGTTTCTTTATATTTCACTTGGTAAAGGGTAATCCCACCATGTGGGCACGGAAATCCAAGATGAGGGGGAACACGGATAACGAGGAGATGAGTCCAGGATCAACAGTAACATATGGAGCTGAGGTAAGCAAAATGTATTTTAAGGCTGAGGCATTTTAAGAGGCTTTAATAGTCATTGAAGTCTAAATAAAAATAATATCGTATCTATGTATATTAAATATGTTATGACTGATTGAGAAGTTTATATACTTGACGATCTCACTCCTAATGTTCAAACACGTTCACGAAGAATATCACCCGCTCACATTTGCCAACAGAATGATTGAAATAAACATTAATCAGCAAAACAGCAAATTTCCTTCCAAGTAATGGAATATCTGATATCAATATTCATTGGGCCGTCCCACTAGTTTCGCTAGACCGACTTCCCACGAGACCGTAAAAACATAGAAAAGGATAAGAAAATATAGAAAAGGTGAAAAAAAAGATTACGAGATCGACGACCTACGAGACCGACAGCCCATAAAACCGACCAAACAAAGAAATACATTAATTAAGGTTTTAAAAAATCCTACGGTATTTCGACCTCGTAGGCCGTCGATATATTGAACCTCCAAAGCAGTTGTCAGAAGGCCCCGGTCTCTTGTGTTTTGGTGTTCTAAATGGTCAGCGAGCCACACAATAGAAGATTTGTTTCAGTTCATGTAGACAGTCAGTGAGGATGTATTTCTATTTGCACCAAAACGACTTGTTTTGTTAAATACTTTTGTCGCCGTATCAAATCGTCTGACGGGCCAGACGTGGCTCATGAGCCGCCATCTATAACAAAATAAAAAAGTCCACTGTAATATGAAGGTGTCTTAAGTAATAGAATAATAATGAAAGAAAAAGAAAAATGAAAGTTTAAGGAAATCCAACAAATGATAAGAGAGTTATGAAGTTTTAAAGTTGTAATCCTTCTAACACAAAGAGGCTGCGTTTGAATGTATCGCTCGAGCAATTTAATCAATTGTTCTGTACTAACAGTTTTATTTCCAATTTAACAAAATAAAAAGATCTATTGGTTGTCGTTGTTGTTGGGTTCAGCGTAATAAAGCAATCAGTAAAATTTGACTATTTTCATCAATTTTTTTTTTTTTTAGTATGTCACTTTTTTATAATTATTATTATTATGATATCATGCCAAGTTACCAAATCCTTCCATTCTTATTCGGCACCATCCTGACAAACTTGCTCGTATAATACGAGGGTTTCCCGGATTTTTTTAAGGAAAAAAAAGATATATGTCGCTCAGGTGCGGAACAGGGAGGCTCCCTTCGGAATACCTCTATCTGATAATCAAAGGAAAAGAACTTGGGTGTGAACTGAAAGAAGATCCTTCCCAATATTATACCTATGCCTTAAATATATTATAAGAAACAAGTTTTAACCATCAGTAAACACTGTAACAGAAATATATTGATTTCTTCATAGAAACAATGGCCGAAGTGTACGCAAGTTAGATGACATAGTGTTTGGTTGATACCAAATTAAACATTTAAAACTTTCCCATCCTTTTGTCAGATTTCTCTCAGATTTTTACTGATCCGTTTATCTCATTATCCTGCCTTTGTTAAAATCAACTTTTGGGGGAATAGGCTTCCCCTTTAGGGACCCGGCTGTATGATCTTATACCAAATAGATTATTTCTTAGTCCTCTCCAAATAGTTATTCTTGGAGTGTCTAAGTGGTTTATAACCAACTGTAGAAATTGTTCCGAATAAAAATCAGCTTTGGAGATGACAATCAGTCGGAGTTGTCTGTCCGAAAGGACAAATCTGTTTTCTCCCTTAAATTAACCAAGCTGTGGTATCACAGTTCATTCTGTGCATAGGGATGAAGACGGTTGCATTTTGGTGTTAATAATATTGTTTCCTGTGAAAATATGAAGATTACTATTGCGAATATATACGGCCCAAATAAAGATGGAAGTTAACTTTTTGAAAGTTTGCATGCACTTTTAAATCAGTTTGGTGAAGACCCATATATTTTTGGAGGCGGTATGAACACTGTCCAAAATCCCCACTTGGACCGTTATCACAACAACCATCAGTATCATCCTTATTGTTTCACACGTATAGAAACCTTGAAAGAGGATTTTGATTTAGTAGATATATGGCGCTTTATGTATCAATGTAAACTGCAATTAGTTTATCAATTAAACAATCAGTCCCTAGAAGGGGCCCAGGATTTTGGAAGGTAAGCACTTCTTTATTATTGTCACTGCATAATAGGAGTGAGGTACAGAAAATTATACGCTCTGTTATTTAGAAAAATGAAAATATGAAAGCGAATAAATTATGGGTATATCTGAAATTTAAAGTAAAAGAAAAATTTATTTCAATGTCCTCTTTACAAAAAAAAGGTTGGAACTTAGAGTAGATGTTTTTTTACAAGATATTGAGAAGCTACAAGAAGTGTTGATAGAAAATCAAGATGATGACATGTTAAAAGAAAATTTGATTTGTAAAGAAGCAGAGTTACAAACGAGAAATTTAATTCGTCATTGAGGACGAATTAGGTGGTTTGTTGTTTTATCTGAATACTTGATCTTGTAGAGAATTGTCTCAGCTACAACATATCCAAATTTGGAAGAAAATCGATCAATATTTACAGAGATACAATCCATTTACCATAAATATGCTGACGTCATAATATGCAAATTCGTATTTTGAGTTCCAAGGCCATTATGATGACGTCACGATATATTTAACGGCCAAATGAGACATGAAATCATATCTCCGACTCATACTCTATCAAAATATATTAAAAAATTGTGGGGTCAACAGGCATCCTAAAGAGCTATAAAGGATTTTGTATAGGCATGTTTTTGCCCATATATGCTATGTATTACAAGAGCTCGCACGCACGGACATTTATCTTGAACGGACGCTCATTTCGTTATTAATGGTCATAAAGAGCTAAACATGGTATCAAATTGTTCGGAAAAAATTGAAAATATCATCATAGAAAAAAATGGCGATTGTATGTTGCGTACGGCCATGACGAACGAAAACGCGCGCGCGTGTGCGCGATTTTTTAATATAATGTTCAAAATGGCCTGAAACATATGCAAAATTAATTTAAGACGATTTTGAGCATTTTATAATTTTGCGCGCGCACTGACGCGTGGACGTACGCGTACGCGCGAGGTTTTTTGGACTGAAATTGACCGGACGGATATTGACCTAGACCATGATAAATATGAATAAGAAATGACTTTCCGTAATGAAGATACGATCATGAATTGATTTTCAGAAAATTTCACAAAATGGCGCCTGGATGACGTCATGAAGACCTGATGAACTTTAAAATGTTGCTGGACCGTCTCATGGCATTGACCTATGACTGTGCCAAAATTGAAAGAAATTGACTGTACTGATCCTGAGTTATCTCTTGCACAAAAAATGGGGGGTGAAAGAAATAAAAATAAATAAAGAAAGAAAGAAAAATCTGACGAAATCAATAGGTGGTCTGTCGATGACAGACCACCTAATAAATAAAGAAAGAAAATTCTGACGAAATCAATAGGTGGTCTGTCGATGACAGACCACCTAATAGATAAAGAAAGAAAATTCTGACGAAATTAATAGGTGATCTGTCGTTGACAGACCACCTAAAAATACATGAAGAGCATTTTCGCGGAATAATGGTCCGTATAAGAGAAACATGGATTTCAGAGGGAGAAAAGAATTCGCGTTATTTTCAGAATTTAGAAAAGAGGAATTTTGATAAGAAACATAAACAAAAGTGGGAAGAAGGTGATGTTATTTAAATGGAGCTATCTGCAAGAACTAATCCACGAATACAAACCCTCACGTAAACCTCGTGTCTACTTCGGTGTCAACTCTTTCTTATGGTCATCGCTCTTTTTGCAAAGCTTCTGCTGAACTTTGGAACAACCTACCTTTTAATGTCAAAAACTGTCAAAATATTAACCAATTCAAAACTTGTCCTAAGACACATTTATTCAAAATTGCTTTTGATGATTAACTTACTCTTTTCACATTGATGTGTATTTCATATGTATTGTAATTTGTAGGTAATTTGCGCTTTTTTGTTTTGTTTAATATGTAATTGTTTATCAGTCTACATTGTATTTGTTATAGCGCTTAGAGACTTCGGTGGTAAGCGCTTTATAAGCAACGTTTTTATTATTATTATTATCATTATTATTATTATTATTATTATTATTATTATTATTGACTGAAAAAAACAATTTTATGAAAACTTGTATACTTCAAATAATATTGATAATACAATTATGAAGGGCAGGTTGACAAATCTGGATATATCTTGTATCAATAATGATTTAGCTATATGATTTGTGAAGGATCCGTATTAGAAAAAGAATGTTACGATGCAGTTATGTCAATGTCTTGTGATAAAACACCAGGTTCTGATGGCTTATCTGTTAATTTTTATAACATATTATTGGAAGATATAAAAACATTGCTTTGTAAAAAAAAATGTATGTATTACAAAAATGGAGAACTGTATCCTTCAATGAAAAGGGGGATAATAACTTTGTTACCAAAAATAAAATAAAGATACCCTCCATCTGAAGAACTGGAGTCCAATATCACTTCTAAGTACAGATTATAAGATTTTAGCAAAGATTGTAGCAACCAGACTTCAAAAAGTTCTCCCTTTGATTATTCATGAGGTGAGATATATAGGTAAAAAATATTCGTTTGTTTGTAGACTCAATTGATTTGGGCAAATACTATTCAATAGGGGGTATATTTTTTCGATTGATTTTGGGAAAGCCTTTGAATCGATATAATTGAATTGTTTAGATATATGTTTAACCAAATTTGGATGTGGGTGTACATTCAAATCAATGATTAAAATGATGTATAACGACATTGAGAGTTCTGTCATAAATAATGGATACTCGTCATCATACTCTACAAAAGGGGGTCAGACAAAGATGTCCTCTTTCCCCTACTTATTTTCAATAGGAGCTGAAATTCTAGGTATCATGTTTAGACAGGGTACTCAGATGGAGGGTATTAAATTCAAAGGCAATGAAGTGCGGATAAGTCAATACGCAGATGATAGTCTCATTTATCTTGTAGCCACTGAACTTAATCTCTCGAGTTGCTTTGATATTTTATCGTTGTACTCAATATTTCTGCTATAAAAATCAATGTAAATAAGAGTAAAATTGTGAGATTGGGAAATGTTACAGGTATGTCATGTAATCATTTGACTATAGAAAGGGTCGATAATGTAATCAATTACTTAGGTATAAACATTCCAGTTGATTTTTTCCAGATATCTATTCCATCAATTTTTAGGCTAAGGTAAAAGAAGTTAAAACACCTTTTAAGGTGTGGAACTGTCGACACTTGACCCTACTTGG
The DNA here is from genome assembly GCA_037976565.1 of Mesocentrotus franciscanus. Classification (NCBI taxonomy): domain Eukaryota; kingdom Metazoa; phylum Echinodermata; class Echinoidea; order Camarodonta; family Strongylocentrotidae; genus Mesocentrotus; species Mesocentrotus franciscanus. The sequence continues at coordinate 38,055,623 of CP137671.1, read as the reverse complement.
GAAATTACAGTAATTAAATCACTACTTATATCTAAATTCGTTTATTTATTTAGTAATTTGCCAGATCCACCAGATAGTTTTTTGATACATTGCAAAGGATGTTCTTTAATTTTTATTGAGTGGAAAAAACATATAGGATCAAGGGAAATATTATGTTTAATAGATATGAAGATGGGGGTTGAAAATACCCATCTTAAGAGCTTTTGTAGTGCAATAAAAATTACATGGGTAAAGAGAGTTTGGGATAAACAAATTAAGGGTATTTGGAAAACTTTTTTGCAATGCCAACTGAAACATTATGGGAAAGAAATTGTTTTTAGCTGTAACTTTCAGGCGGGAGATATAAATTCCTTTTCAATAAATATATTCTGGCTGGATATATTAAGGGCATGGTCTTCTTATAAGTACTACAATCAGGTTAAATTCAAGGATATTGTGTCACAACTTATATGGAATAACTCTGCCATCAAATTAGACGGTAGAATTATATTTTATAGAAAATAGTGTGATTCAGGAATCAAATATATACACGATATTTTGAAAGAAGATAGTAGCTTCAAAAAAACTTTTAAAAAGTCAACATGATTTTCAACTAAATTTAACTCAGTTTATGAATTATAGTGCTATTGTTTACGCAATCAGGTCAACTTTGAAGAAGTTTCTACCCAAAGAATGTGTAATCCTATTTTTGAAGATAACAAACTTAGTACATTTTTGTCTAAAAAGAAACCTACTAAATTGTGTTATTCGGTATTATTTTGTGAAAAAAAATATCCCTGAGTTTGGATAAGAAAAACCCATTTAGGAAATTGGGAAGATCATTTGAATTCAAGTCCAGTGAATTTACTTTAATGGCAAGACCATTTTGTTTAAACATTCAAGACCACTTTAGATACAAAACTTCGAACATTTCAATTTAAATTCATTCACTGGTAAATTGCTACCAACGAATTTCTCTTTCCTATTGGTATAAAAACCTCGCCAAAATGTAATTTTTGCCCGAATGATATCCAGAATTTAATGCATGTGATTTTCTCCTGCATATTGTAAATACATTTTGGACCGATGTTTACAAGCGGTAAAATGAGTTAAAATTGATTATTTTACCACTTTCTAAACTAGACATCTGTTTGGGCGTACAACCAGGAAACCCTTTTGTAAACACAGTTATATTTTATGGTAAATACTTAATTTATCAAAACAAAAATTTTGATAAAATGTTGGTTTTCAGTCAGTATCAGGCAGATATGCTTTACCTTGAGAAAACTGAACGAATTATTGCTTTACGTAATGGACAATTCATGTTCATCTTAAAAATGGTAACTCAAAGTGTAGTTTAAAAGGTCGTACTTATTCTAATTTGCTTTCATCCATTTTCGTTCACATTTGTGATCCTGACTTTTGTACTATATGGAAGTTATCAATTTGTAAAACGCCTATGAATATATTTCTGATATTTTCTTTTTGAAATGAAGAAGCAATACAGTTTTAAATATAAATAAACCCTTCTCTTTTTTGGAAGTTTTTCGTTGTTATTGTGATTGCCGGTGTTGCGTTTCATAAAACCGTCATGAGAGCAAGTTCCCCAACGAATCATTGAAACGTATGTATTGAATTTAACATGCGTTTTATTTGGATGTTGGTGAACGCTTATTTATGACGGTTTCGTTAAACGAAATTTGGGGGGTACTTCAAGTAGTAGTTGGTGGAAGAATTGTCATTCCGGTAATTGTCCAGGATATTTATCATGACCTGTGAATGAAAGTTAGAAAGGATTCGATAGTTTAAAGCCTAAGATAAAGCTTAAAACTAGAGATACAACCGGCCGTCTACATCCGACAACCACTGGTCGGGAGTTGGTTTTCAGTGGTCTCCGGAACATTTTGGTCGGCTAGAGGTTTACGGTGCTGCATCGAAAACCTTTTGTAGACCAAACTCGTAGTGGAAAGGCTTTTCTTTGTCTTCAAAGGGTAGGCAACAGTTCTCAGACTGATTGACAACGGATCACCGACTGATCCCCGGAGGTTGTCGACTATTACCGGGCGATAGTTGGTCGAGAAAAAAATGGCAGTTGATCTGCGAATGATGTACGATCAATTACCGATTAAACTCTAAATGCTTACCGAATATCAACAACCAGGAAGGAATTTCATTTTAAATTCTGACAATTCTATTGATGCTTATACTGCTGGTTCACAAATTCAGTTTGTTTGATACTTTTCCATTACAAAAAAAATAGAAAGAAGAAAAAGGAAACTTAATTGTTTATACCGTTTATTGATCTTATTATATCATGATATTCTGTGATTTTCTATTTATGAAAATAATCTAGTTTTTTCTGCTAAAGCAGCCTAGTAATAGCACAAATGTCAGTTCCCTCCATTTCATAATAAGCCTCTGCGGAGATAGCACTTGTACAAATAACCCCAGATATCCACAGATCTGTTACACATGGATACGTCCCATTAAGTGTATTTTAGAATAATCAAAGTGATGGAGGCGCTTCATGAATACCTTTTGTTTGCCCTCTTGAAAATAATACTTGCACCTGTGTATCATAAAATGTACCGCTGGCACAAGCTAGCTGATAAATTGTTTCATACATCTTACGTGGTTGGGAGTAAGGATGCGGAAGACAACGTGTACGAAATACATCCTGCAACTGGTGGTGACACCATACAAGTAAAATAGGAGACATCTCATTCTGGATCCACGAGATGAAGTTGGGTTTATTAAGATATAAGATTAGATGAAGTCCTTCCCCGAGACCAGCAAGAAACGGTAAATTTCAGTGCTGGTGAGAATGGAGAAATTGATGAAAGTTCAAACGAATCCGATTCTGCACATGAGAATGGGTGTTCGTATTACCTAATGTATGACCAAAACTTGGATGACACCAGGTTAGAGCCACCACTTCGGAGTTCAACGAGAAGCACAAGACGAGTACATAGAAATCCAAGGAGACTTCTTACGTCGGCTGTGACTGGATTGCCAAGTTGAAAAAGAGGATCGATGGAGTACAAAGATATCCAAGGAGACTTCTTACGTCGGATTTGACTAGGTTAATTGCCAAGTTGAACTAGGGAAGTACATAGAAATCCAAGGAGACTAAAAATTCCTACGTCGGCTGTGACTTGTTTGCCAATTTGAAGTGGGAAAATGTTTATTATCCTCCAGAATATTCATGTTTGTTTTTCCTCACTTGATCTAGTCGAGTATTGCAAGGACGAGATGACTTCAAATTTGAAGTACTTGTAGTACCCCCTTTGTAGTTTCACATTAGTTGATTTGAATTTTACAATGATGTAGAGGTGAACATTTCTATTTAGAGATAATGCTGTTACTCGTGCTGGGAAGAACAAGTTAAAAATTATTTAGGAATTGTACATGGTTTACATTGTAATTCTATTGTTATTCACCATTTAAAAGTATGGAAGAGAACATGAAAGTAAGGTTTGAGAGGAAGGAAATATTTTATTTTTGTATTTCGGTATACAAGGAATACTGACAGGCCTTTCGATATTTTTATGTTTTGTATATAGTACCGACTTAGAATTGTGTAAATATATATATATATATATATATCATTTTAAGACAGGATGCGAGGACTTCATTTGGTTTTGAAAAAGTAACCCCTGTAGCTGAAGATTTAGAGAGAAAATTGTTATTTCTGTGAATTACATGTATCATGAAATGGAAATCTTTGTGAATTTTCTGTAAGTAATGCGATGACACAAGCGGGGAAGAAATTGTCCTTTCAGGCGAAACTTGTGTGGTAGGAGTTTGTTTCTTTGTAAAAAAGAAAGAAGGATAGAAATACTGCAGTTAATCATTTGTTGAAAATATTTATGAAGCGCACAGAGCAAAGTGTGCTGAGTTTGATTTCTATTTTAAGTGTGTTTCAGTTAATATATAGCTCAATTTACAAAAGCTATATTCAGGAATAGTACATGTATATGCAGAAAAGTATAGAGTATACAGACAAGAGGATCTGATTGTGTTTAAGTTTATAAAAAAAAAAGAATGTACAGTGTGTGTTGATAAAATAGTACTCTTTATAAAGAATCATTCCAGTTGAATGATTTTCAAGCGGAGAAATTGTCGGAAGAATAGGATAATAGGTGCTCAGAATTTTCGATGATCGGTCAGATTACTTTCAATTATCCTAGGTGTTTGATGTCTCTACGCCATAGTTATTTAATGTTTTGATAGTAATTTCTATATAAATTGCTGAAATAGTAAGGATTCTTTATCAAAGGATGTCTTCGATGAATTACATGTACAAGAATTTACTTTGAAATATTGGCTTTGTTACAGTAGCTCTGCTACACGGAGTGATATTTTGATAGGATGGGTACATGGTTTCAATGAATTTCGGCAGCGTGGTTAGTTCGGTGATTACATGCTCTGATTCTGTCGCAAGTCCTGCAGGTTCTAGACGTGTCGGTCTTTGGTGACTACTAGAAGCCTTTTGACTTTGTTTCTTCTGTTCATGCAAAATTTAATAAAGATCATGAAGCAAAGATATGGTGTACCCGAGCTTTAATCGAGTTCACTCTGCTCCTAGCTAACATGTTCCACCTCGGGTTTCTCATCCAACCAACCCCACGACATGAATAATGATTAAATCGGCCATTGATCTCCGGCCAGTTGTTTACTATTGCCGATCAATAGTCGAACACTTGCCAACCATTAGCAATTTTTTCCACTAGCTGTCGCAAATTACTTTACAGAAATCTTTGATGTTAGTGACATTTTGTATACGACATTCGTCAGCCTATCGGCAACTGCCCTACAACCTATCTGGAACTGATCGCCGACTATAAAGTATTTTCAAATTGGTCGTCGATGGTCGCAGATTTTTTTGGTTGTTTGAAATCGGCAACCGCTGGTACGACTAGTCTGAATTAGGCTAAAGCGAGAGAGAGAGAGAGAGGGGGGGGAATGGGGGTAATATACCTTTTTTATCCGCGATTTTTGCCTTATTGTGTAGTTCATCAATATATATGGTTCGATTACTCATAATATTGTTAATATGGAAACGACAAGGTGAAAACCTCGTGTACCTATATGTTTAGCACCTAAGTTATGCTTTTGACTGAATTCAAGTTTACTTTCAATTATGTATATCAATCAAATGAATACTTGACCATAGCATTTGCGTACATGAGTAGTATAACACGTTCTTAAATTTTACTGTCACGAGGGGGGGGGGAGCATGCAAATGAGGGCACAAATTTTTGCCTAAGTTTAATTGCAAGTCCTACATACCTTTGTCGATTGTTCTCAATCACTAGATAAGCTACAATCATGACAATATTTGCAAATGTCTTTTATTGTGAATATGACCGCATTGGTCTTCTGATCTTCATCATGTGTTATTTTGCCATATTTATCAAATTGAATGGAATCGAAAGGAGCTGTAATTCTCCCGTTCCTAATACGAGTATGTGTTACAACATCATTTTATTAACAGATACTGGAGATTCTGTCTTTAAACTTTACCAAGGGTAAAGTTGACATGTTGTATGAACACAATTGTAGTGCTTTGGCATTTGTATTAATTTACGGGGCCAGTTAAGAGTAGATTCTAAACAAAAATTAAGCAAACATTTATTTTCAACCAAATCTGAATATAAGAGTTGAGTTTAGTGTTTTACAGTTGCGTTTACAAGCAACATTTTATGCTAGAGGCCCCTGGATGAATTACTGATCACAACATGCTATTCACAACGACCCCGAGGGAAAGGTTACTAGATATTTATTGTGCGACAAATTAGAAAGACATTCCAGAAATTGGATAATCGGAGGTTATATCATTTATTGATAAAGGTCATTGTCTTTACTTTAATTCAATTCAATTAAATTGTTTTATTTTTCCAAATTATTAAAAATTTACCGGCATTAGATACAATTACAAATACATTTCATGTACAGTAACATAATAGATAAGGGGGGGAAAGGGGAAATTTAAAAAAAAGCAGAAGCTTGTGGGTTAAAATGTTCCCTCAGTACATTATCATAATCAAATTGTGTACATAAATGAAAAGTAAGAAAAATATTCTAAGATTACACTTACATTGTACAAAACTTATAAATCACCAATGATATTAAAATCATCACACACATCCATCCACGTATACAATCAATCACACAGAGAGTGGGGCAGGATCCGGGGCCAGTCAGTTGTGACTGGTGCAAGTCAGTCCCATACTCATATATACACGTAAGCAGGTAGAGTAACAAAAGACTGACCTGGACCAGCCACAAAAAGAGTGACGGGCCCTTAGAACAAATCTTATCTAAATAATATACGTTGTAGTTAATTAATGATTATAAATGGATAACAAGCTTGACTTACATTTGTTTTTGAATGAGCTAAAATAACTGCATGATGCAACATTCATTTTTAGAGAATTCCATATGCGAGGGCCCTGATGACGAATCAACTTCAACATGCGATAATTTTCTACTTTTGAATAGTGCCACTTAGAGCTTTGCCGAGTATTGTAAGAGTTTTTATGTTTATTTAATTGAAAAAAATGAAGAAATATTCTTCGGCAATATTGCACTTTTATGTTTAAACATTAAAATAGCAATTTGGTAAGTATGAAAATCAAAGATATTTAGTTTTAAATCTGAAGAATATAGGTTGAGAGTGAGCAAGAAAATAAGAAGATGTACAAATTCGTAAAGCTTTCTTTTGAAGTTTGAGTAAAGGTTCAAGTTTTGTTGGACCTGTCCCTGTCCAGGATATGTTACAATATTGTAAATAAGAAAGGATCAATGAGTTACATAACATGAACAATTGTTTTTCTAGAAGAACAGATTGAAGTCTATTAAAAATACCTATATTTTTTTTTATATATTCCTACAAATGTTTGATCTATGCACATTGAAATTGATCCGATCATCAAGGATGACTCCAAGAAATCTTACATTTCTGGTCAATATTAGTTTAACATTATTCATCATTAAACAAATATTCAATTGGTCACGTGCAATGTTTTTATTTGAGAAGTACACGAAAAAAATTTTTTCATAGTTGATTTAAACCAGTTAGTAAGTTTATGTCACCGGAGCAACCACTACCGTAGTACTAAACCAATTTGGCCATGGCTCACAGTGGGGTATCCAAACCTTGGTTGGGGTGGGGCTAGGGGTTCAAATCCGATGGCAATATATATATTTTAACAAGATAATCAGTTTTTTTCCGGGCCGAATACGATTAGTGATAATGTTTGTTTGTACTGTAACTGTGCAATGAGGTAATTTTGCTACATTTCGATAAATTTTGAGAATGTATTCTTTATGATCCATGCATCTATATATTAATCTATATTCTCTACGTTTATAGATATTCCAGATTCTTTTATTCTATCAATTCAATTCATGATTCAAAATGGGTATTCATGGTCTTGCTTTGTTGAGCTTTGCTTATTAGAAATATATGCCTCCAATTTCACCTCTTACATTTAAAGTTTGAATAACGATGTCGCATCGCGACTGACCAGGAAGACTCTGATAAAGTACCTTCAATTAGGGGTTTTGAGTGAATTTTAATGAAAATAATCAGTTATCTTTTTCGTTCTTGGGTTCAAATGTGTCAAGGGTTCTATTATAGCCACTTCCTCCAAGTGCAGGCCATTTTTGAAGAGTTTACACTTAATGTGACCCATAAACTCATTACAGTCATTTTGCACAAAACCCTGTGAAATTATGACATCATTAACTGTGAGGTATTTTGTTTTTGTTTGATCTTGTTCAGGATACTGAGAAAGCTTGCGAGCTTGTACAACAACTTGAGAATGAGGAGAGTCTCCATCAAGACGCTAATTGTGACGTAGGAATTCAGGATCAGAAACCGTAAGTTTCTTTTTGTTTTATCTATCATCTTCGAGTAAAACGTTGTCCTCGATTGTGACATATTGGTTATTATAAACTGTATTAGGACAATTCCATTAGCGTAAAGCATATCGCTAGTGTATGAGTGGATATAATGAAAAGAGGAAAGTAGTTGATGAGAGATGGGGGTGTCGAATAGGATATGCTATTAGTTTATGAATAGGAAATGACGCGGTCACAATTAATGTATTTCCGCTTAGACATTACAATTTATCTCCATGGACATCAGACATATTTTCGACCATTATCTGTAATCATTCATCGTTCTTGGATAATCATTGCAACATGTCATGTCGCACATGTCCCACATGAAGTTCATTGTTAATACAACGGTCAATTTCCAGTTTCAGTACCAAGCCCTTTATCACTCGTTTTGTGTGTAAATCTTTCCCCTTAGATGAAACTCGGTATAATGCACTCACTTCTTCATGAGAATCCATTCTCTATTTTTGTATTTTCTTCTCAGTTTAATGCATGTTTACACAATCCCTTTATCAAAAATGTTCGAATTCATAACGCTCATGAACACGCCTTTATGGTGAAAAGCTTGGATTTGTTTTCTTTGGTCCTTAGGCCTTTTTAGTGTTCATGCTAATGATGAGAAAGAATTCGCCACCATCTGACCATTTTGATATTACATTTTGTTAAAAAATCTCACATTGTCATTTACTAAACAATATCGGTATAAATCATTTGCTTGCTTTGCGTTTCCTTTATAACAAAATAGCCACTGGGATTTAAACAATGATCTAATTGGGCAGATTAATGAATAGTTAATGAGGTATCAATATGCGGTAAGGAGTTCATAATCCCAGAAATGAAACAAAAGGAAAAGGACACCCCCACCCACCTCTTCCCCTCTTCCGAAAAATGGACTCGGTCTCAAATGACATGTTATTGCCTATACCATCGCATATCATTCCATTGCTATTCCTTAAAATTTGATAAATCGGGTTACAAATTTATTGATTACATGTCAGTCTTTTTCTTTTGCAATGGAATTCGAACAAATAAAATTGGAATTACACAATGATTTTTACAAGTTAAAATGCTTAATTCTATAATATCATTTAGATTACAACGGTAGAAATATGTTTTTTGTTGTAGGGCCAAGGGAACCGGCACACCGTTCATCTCATTTCCAAAAGTGCCATCACAATCCGGTGTTCTGAATACTGAACACAATAAAGTACAGAGAGAGCATGTTAATGAAGGGGATAGTTTTCTGTCCGATACGCCTATAACACGACAATCTGATGTAGATATAGAGGAGAGACAGACAGATCTGCCCCACGGCGTTCCGGTGTCCCTCGATACCGACACATTTGCTGAAGACACAAGCATTCCGCTGGAAGAATGCACATCTCCTCTGCAGCCAGCAGAAATCATGGAAATCTTAGAGACTGATACGAACGATCCTTGGAATGCAATGTATAATACACTACTGAATGAAGTATCTCCAAGTGATGCCAGTGCGGTCAAACTAGAACTACCATTCAACCCTGACATAGACCATAAGGATGAGGAAGGATTCACACCGCTCTACAGGGCAGCTTTTGAAGGTCATCTCGAAGGTGTTGACGATCTAATTTCACGGGGAGCAAACCCAAATAAACCAAGTAAGGGTGGACTTCGTCCTCTTCATGCAGCGACTCTCGAAGGACATGCAAACATCGTTGACTTTCTCATCCATCAAGGAGCGGACGTGAATGTAGAATGTGAACAGGGTAGTGCACCTCTTCATATAGCTGCTGCAAAAGGATATGTTGACATCTTAGATAGCTTCATTGCAGAAAGATCCGATGTTAACAAGGGTGATGCCAAGGGTTGGACACCATTCAATGCTGCTGTTCAACATGGTCATCTAAAAGCTGTCAAATGTCTTTTGACTGGAGGAGCGAAGCAGAACAGATACGACGATATGACCCCACTCTATGCCGCAGCAGGATTTGGTCATTTAGATATCGTCAAATTCTTCATAGACAAAGGAGCTGATGTAAACGAGGAAGATGTTGAAGGGACGATTCCTCTTCACAGTGCAGCTTCAGGCCACTTGAAAGTCATGGAATATCTCATTCACCAAGGATCTGATGTTAACAAGGTAGATGCCAAGGGTTGGACTCCATTCAATGTTGCTGTTCAATTTGGTCATCTAGAAGCTGTCAAATGTCTCCTGACTGGAGGAGCGAAGCAGAACAGATACGATTGTATGACCCCACTCTATGCCGCAGCAGGATTTGGTCATTTAGATATCGTCAAATTCTTCATAGACAAAGGAGCTGATGTAAACGAGGAAGATGTTGAAGGGACGACTCCTCTCCATGGTGCAGCTATTAGAGGTCACGTAGAGGTCATGGAATATCTAATTCAGCGAGGGTCTGGTGTGAACAAAACAAATAACATTGGTTTAACACCGTTCAATGCTGCAGTCCAACATGGCCAGCTGAAAGCCGTCAAATATCTCATGACTAAAGGAGCGAAGCAGAACAGATATGCTGGTGTGACCCCACTCTATGACGCAGCTCAATTTGGTCATTTAGATATCGTCAAATTCTTCATATCAAATGGTTCTGATATAAACGCGGAAACTGACAAAGGGTTGATTCCTCTTCACGGCGCAGCTTCTGGAGGCCACTTGAAAGTCATGGAATATCTCATTCACCAAGGATCTGATGTTAACAAGGTAGATGCCAAGGGTTGGACTCCATTCAATGCTGCTGTTCAATTTGGTCATCTAGAAGCTGTCAAATGTCTTTTGACTGGAGGAGCGAAGCAGAACAGATACGACGATATGACCCCACTCTATGCCGCAGCAGGATTTGGTCATTTAGATATCGTCAAATTCTTCATAGACAAAGGAGCTGATGTAAACGAGAAAGATGTTGAAGGGACGATTCCTCTTCACAGTGCAGCTTCAGGCCACTTGAAAGTCATGGAATATCTCATTCACCAAGGATCTGATGTTAACAAAGTAGATGCCAAGGGTTGGACTCCATTCAATGTTGCTGTTCAATTTGGTCATCTAGAAGCTGTCAAATGTCTCCTGACTGGAGGAGCGAAGCAGAACAGATACGATTGTATGACCCCACTCTATGCCGCAGCAGGATTTGGTCATTTAGATATCGTCAAATTCTTCATAGACAAAGGAGCTGATGTAAACGAGGCAGATGTTGAAGGGACGACTCCTCTCCATGGTGCAGCTATTAGAGGTCACGTAGAGGTCATGGAATATCTAATTCAGCGAGGGTCTGGTGTGAACAAAACAAATAACATTGGTTTAACACCGTTCAATGCTGCAGTCCAACATGGCCAGCTGAAAGCCGTCAAATATCTCATGACTAAAGGAGCGAAGCAGAACAGATATGCTGGTGTGACCCCACTCTATGACGCAGCTCAATTTGGTCATTTAGATATCGTCAAATTCTTCATATCAAATGGTTCTGATATAAACGCGGAAACTGACAAAGGGTTGATTCCTCTTCACGGCGCAGCTTCTGGAGGCCACTTGAAAGTCATGGAATATCTCATTCACCAAGGATCTGATGTTAACAAGGTAGATGCCAAGGGTTGGACTCCATTCAATGTTGCTGTTCAATTTGGTCATCTAGAAGCTGTCAAATGTCTCCTGACTGGAGGAGCGAAGCAGAACAGATACGATTGTATGACCCCACTCTATGCCGCAGCAGGATTTGGTCATTTAGATATCGTCAAATTCTTCATAGACAAAGGAGCTGATGTAAACGAGGAAGATGTTGAAGGGACGACTCCTCTCCATGGTGCAGCTATTAGAGGTCACGTAGAGGTCATGGAATATCTAATTCAGCGAGGGTCTGGTGTGAACAAAACAAATAACATTGGTTTAACACCGTTCAATGCTGCAGTCCAACATGGCCAGCTGAAAGCCGTCAAATATCTCATGACTAAAGGAGCGAAGCAGAACAGATATGCTGGTGTGACCCCACTCTATGACGCAGCTCAATTTGGTCATTTAGATATCGTCAAATTCTTCATATCAAATGGTTCTGATATAAACGCGGAAACTGACAAAGGGTTGATTCCTCTTCACGGCGCAGCTTCTGGAGGCCACTTGAAAGTCATGGACTATCTCTTTCAGCAAGGTTCTGATGTGAACAAGAAAGATAACAAAGGGCGGACTCCATTCAATGCAGCAGTCCAGAATTGCCAGTTGAAATCCGTCAAATATCTCTACACCCAACAGGTAGCAGAGAACGTATGCGGTGGACAGACCGTACTCTATTATGCAGCCCGTTTTGGTCATTTAGGTATCATCAAATCCTTCATATCCAAAGGAGCCGATGTAAACGAAGAAGATGTCAGAGGTCAGACTCCTCTCCATGGTGCAGCTGCTGGAGGCAATATGAGAGTCATGGAATATCTTATTCAGCAAGGATCTGATGTGAATAAGAAAGATAACACTGGGTGGACACCATTCAATTCTGCTGTTCAATATGGCCATCTAGAAGCTGTCAAATTCCTAATTACTAAGGGAGCGAAACAATACAGATATCAAGGAACGGGTCCACTCCACACAGCAGCGAATAATGGTCATTTGGATATCGTCAAATTCCTCATGTCCGAAGGAGCTGATGTAAACGAAGAGGATGACAAAGGGCAGATTCCTCTTCATGGTGCAACTGCTTGGGGTCACGTGAAAGTCATAGAATATCTCATTCAGCAGGGCTCCGATGTGAACAAGAAAGATGACACCGGATTTACACCATTCAATGCTGCCACTAAATGTGGAAAGTTGGAAGCCGTCATATATCTCAAGACTGCAGGGGCGCTACAAAACAGATATCAAGGAATGAGTCCACTCCATACCGCTGCGAAATACGGCTATTTAGATATTGTCAAATCCTTCATGTCTGAAGGAGCTGAAGTAAACGTAGAAGATGACGTAGGGAAGATTCCTCTTCACTTTGCAGCTGCTCGGGGTCATGTAGAAGTCATGAACCATCTCATTCAGCAAGGATCTGATGTGAACAAGAAAGATAACACTGGATTAACACCGTTCAATGCTGCAGTCCAGAATGGCCAGTTGAAAGCCGTCATATATCTCTACACCCATGGGGTAGCAGATAACGTATATGGCGGAAAGACCCCACTCTATTATGCAGCTTGTTTGGGTCATTTAGATATCATCAAATTCTTCTTATCCAAAGGAGCTGATGTATACAAAGAAGATGACGATGGGCAGATTCCTCTTCACGGTGCAGCTGCTCGGGGTCACGTGAACGTCATGGAACATCTCATTCAGCAAGGATCCGATATGAACAAGAGAGATAACACTGGATTAACACCGTTCAATGTAGCAGTCCAGAATGGCCAGTTGAAAGCCGTCAAGTATCTCGACAGCCAAGGGGTAGCAGATAACATTTGTGGCCGAAAGACCGGACTCAATAACGCAGCTCGTTTAGGTAATTTAGAAATCGTCGAGTTCTTCATATCCAACAGAGCTGGTGTAAACGTAGAAGATGACAAAGGGCAGATTCCCCTGCACGGTGCAGCTGCTCTGGGTCAAGTGAAAGTCATGGAATATCTCATTGAGCAAGGTTCTGATGTGAACAAGAAAGATAACAAAGGGCGGACTCCATTCAATGCAGCAGTCCAGAATGGCCAGTTGAATGCCGTCAAATATCTTAACACCCAACGGGCAGCAGAGAACGTATATGACGGAAAGACCGTACTCTATTATGCAGCTCGTTTTGGTCATTTAGATATCGTCGAGTTCTTAATATCCAAAGGAGCAGATGTAAACGAAGAAGATAACGAAGGGCAGATTCCTCTTCACGGTGCAGCTGCTCGGGGTCACGTGAACGTCATGGAACATCTCATTCAGCAAGGATCCGCTATGAACAAGAAAGATAACACTGGATTAACACCGTTCAATGCTGCAGTCCATAATGACCAGTTGAAAGCCGTCAAATATCTCGTGACTAATGGGGCGAAACAAAACAGATATAAAGGACTGACCCCACTGTATACGGCTGCCGAGTTTGGTCATTCCGACATCGTAGAATTCCTCATTGCCTACGGGGCTGTTGTGAACAAAGAAAATGACGAAGGGAAGATTCCTCTTCACGGTGCAGCTGCTCGGGGTCACGTTGAAGTCATGGAATATCTCATTGAGCAAGGATCTGATGTGAACAAGAAAGATTACAAAGGGCGGACTCCATTCAATGCAGCAGTCCAGAATGGCCAGTTGAATCCCATCAAATATCTTTACACCCAACGGTTAGCAGAGAAAGTATGCGGTGGACATACCGTCCTCTATTACGCAGCTCGTTTGGGTCATTTAGATATCGTCGAGTTCTTAATATCCAAAGGAGCAGATGTAAACGAAGAAGATAACGAAGGGCAGATTCCTCTTCACGGTGCAGCTGCTCGGGGTCACGTTGAAGTCATGGAATATCTCATTGAGCAAGGATCTGATATGAAGAAGAAAGATAACAAAGGGCGGACTCCATTTAATGCAGCAGTTCGGAATGGCCAGTTGAAAACCGTCAAATATCTTTACACCAAACGGGTAGCAGAGAACGTATGCGATGGACAGACCGTCCTCTATTACGCAGCTCGTTTGGGTCATTTAGATATCGTCGAGTTCTTAATATCCAAAGGAGCAGATGTAAACGAAGAAGATAACGAAGGGCAGATTCCTCTTCACGATGCAGCTGCTCGAGGCCACATGAAAGTTATGGAATATCTCATTCAGCAAGGATCCGATATGAACAAGAAAGATAACACTGGATTAACACCGTTCAATGCTGCAGTCCATACTGGCCAGTTGAAAGCCGTCAAATATCTCGTGACTAATGGGGCGAAACAAAACAGATATAAAGGATTGACCCCACTGTATACGGCTGCCGAGTTTGGTCATTCCGACATCGTAGAACTCCTCATTTCCTACGGGGCTGTTGTGAACGAAGAAAATGACGGAGGGAAGATTCCTCTTCACGGTGCAGCTGCTCAGGGTCACGTAGAAGTCATGGAATATCTCATTGAGCAAGGATCTGATATGAAGAAGAAAGATAACAAAGGGCGGACTCCATTCAATGCAGCAGTTCGGAATGGCCAGTTGAAAACCGTCAAACATCTTTACACCCAACGGGTAGCAGAGAACATGTGCGGTGGACAGACCGTCCTCTTTTACGCAGCTCGTTTGGGTCATTTAGATATCGTCGAGTTCTTAATATCCACAGGAGCAGATGTTAACGAAGAAGATAACGAAGGGCAGATTCCTCTTCACGGTGCAGCTGCTCGAGGCCACATGAAAGTTATGGAATATCTCATTCAGCAAGGGTCTGATGTGAACAAGTATAATGCCAAGGGTTGGACTCCATTCAATGCTGCTGTTCAATATGGCCATCTAGAAGCTGTCAAATATTTCATGACTGTGGGAGCATACCAGAACAGTTGTGATGGAACGACCCAACTCCATACCGCTGCACAATTTGGTCATTTGGACATAGTCAAATTCTTCATCTCCAAAGGAGCTGATGTGAACGGAGAAGATGACAAAGGGATGATTCCTCTTCACGGTGCGGCCGCTCGAGGCCACATAACGGTCATGGAATATATCATACAGCAGGGATCTGATTTGAACAAGGGTGATGCTAAGGCTTGGACTCCATTACATGCTGCTGTTCGATATGGCCATCTAGAAGCTGTCAAATGTATCATGACTGAAGGAGCGGAGCAGAACAGATTTGATGGAATTACCCCACTCTATTACGCAGCTCGTTTTGGTCATTTAGATATCGTCGAGTTTTTCATATCCAAAGGAGCAAATGTAAACGAAGAAGATAACGAAGGGAAGATTCCTCTTCACGATGCAGCTGCTCGAGGCCACGTGAAAGTCATGGAATATCTCATTCAGCAAGGATCTGATGTGAACAAGAAAGATAACAATGGATTAATACCGTTCAATATTGCAGTCCAAAATGGCCAGTTGAAAGCCGTCAAATATCTCATGACTCTCGGGACGAAACAAAATATATATAACGGAATCAGCGTAATCCACTCCGCAGCGAAATATGGTCGTGTAGATATCGTCAAATTCTTAATGTCCGAAGGAGCTGATGTAAACGAGGAAGATAAAGAAGGGAAGATTCCTCTTCACTTTGCAGCTGCCTGGGGTCACGTGAAAGTCATGGAATATCTATTACAGCAAGGATCTTATTTGAACAAGAAAGATAATACTGGATGGACACCATTCAATGCTGCTGTTCACTATCGCCAGTTGGAAGCCATCAAATATCTCATAACTCTAGGGGTGAAACAAAACAGATATCAAGGAATGACTCCGCTATATGCGGCATCGCGATTAGGATACTTAGATATCGTCAAATTCTTAATATCCAAAGGAGCTGATGTAAATGAAGATGACGACAAAGGGATGGTTCCCCTCCATGGTTCAGCTATTAAGGGTCATATAGCAGTCATGGAATTGCTAATCGGTCAGGGATCCGACATGAACAAAAAAGATAACAGAGGGTGGACGCCATTCAGTGCTGCAGTCCAGAATGGCCAGTTGGAAGCCGTCAAATGCCTTATGGATCGAAGAGGGAATCAAAGCAGATATCAAGGAATGACCCCACTCTATGCCGCAGCATGGTCTGGTCATCTAGACCTCGTCGAATTTTTCATTTCCAAAGTAGCTGATATAAACGAGGAAAATGATACCGGTGAAACTCCTCTCCATGGGGCTGCTGCTATGGGCCACATTGTAGTTATGGAATATCTCATTCAGGAAGGATCCGATGTAAACAAGAAAGATAACAGATGCTGGACGCCATTACATGCTGCAGTTCGGAATGGCCATTTAGAAGCCGTCAAATATCTCATGGCGAAAGGAGCTCAGGGTACCAGGTTTGGCGGATTGACCCCACTTTACATCGCAACACAATATGACCATATCGATGTGGTAAATTTCCTTGTCTCAAAAGGATGCGATGTGAATGAGAGAAGTGAATGCGGCAAGTCTCCTCTTCATGCAGCATGTTATATTGGTAACATCGATATCGTAAAATACTTAATTATTCAGAATGCTAATGTCAATGAACAAGATCATGATGGATGGTCACCACTACATGCCGCTGCACAAGAAGGACATCAAGACATAGTCGATTACCTTACACTGAATGGAGCAGACATGAACATGAAGGACAAAGATAACTTGACGCCGCTTCATGCAGCAGCGAACACTGCCAATCCACCGGCAATAGAGGGCATCTCGTCATGTAGAGGTGACCCGGATGAGGAAGAAACAGTATATCCACGAGCCGGAGGACACCAGAATCTCATCACAAGAGGATATGTGACGGCGACAATGAAGGATGTAGACACGCAGTCACGTACAGCATCTCAGGTAGACAATGCAGAGGAGGGGAACTACTACAATCGAGCTGATGTTACGAAGAGAGGAACCGGTGAACTCTCCTTGGAGAATCTCCCCGCAAGGACCCATGATGATGAAAAGGGTGGCAATGAGGAACGCAGTCCTTTCATTCATGCGAAGTTAAAATATCCTGACAAAGGTGAACAAGATCCTATGCTAGATCAGATAGAAGCAATAAAGAGCCTAGTGCCAAGGAAAAGAGAGACCATAACAAATGGCACAGACTGCTCGTCCCCGCATGGACTTCAGACGTGGCAATACAGCGGATTCGATCCACCCTTTCTACATACCATGGAGGACGACGGTAATCCGTCTGAAGATCCGGAATCCAGATGTGACTCACTAATTGACGAAAACAGGAAAATGAGAGTGAGTGGTTATTTCATGTTAAGTTTTTCGTAACATAGCATATATTTAGCGCTTAGAGACTTCGGTGGAAAGCGCTTTATAACCACCATTTTATTATTATTATTATTATATTATTGATTAAAACTTTGGATAGAAAAGATGATGGCAATACAGATATGCTTGGAAGCAACCCTCAGCCAATTCTAATGTCATCATAGAGATGAAAAAACAAAGATTCGTAGAAAGCAAAATGAATGACCTTTCGTACATAGCGCTATGATTAAGATTCCGTAATAATTTTGCTTCAAACACACCTATGCATAAGAAAAGGACTCAAATTCTAAAAATAGAGAAAGAAATATTATGTTCAATACTATTATACACATTGATCAATTTCTGTTGTCAGAAACAATAACGTGTTCAATCTATGCATTAATTTTACACTTTGTCTCACTCGTTGTCTTGTCTAATTCCTCCTGAGCATCCGTGCTAACCAGAACTAATTGTCGGCATTATGTCTCCTTACTTCATATCGTTTAACGGCACTAAAATATGACATTTTATATGATGTAATTGATTTTCCTCGTCAGGAATCTTCTTCACCGATGAATGCTGGAAATGACCCTCCAATTAATGGAACTTCAACAGAGTTAGACAGGTACTAGTCACTTTCCGTTTCTTTCATTATGATGAAACCTTCTCATTCGTAGAACGAGATGTATTTAGTTCATATATTTCGCTCCACAATTACTTGCATCTTTAATAATAGTTTTCTACATGTTTATTGATGTTTATAATTATTTTGTATTTTCTTCATAATGTATATGGATAATCGTTTACGAAAAAAATGTACGTAAACTGTATGACATCATCTATTAGCAGGATTAGAGTACTTTCGGATGTATTACCTGCCTGGACTTGATCCTTAAGAAGCTAGAGAACAGTGAAGCAAAACCTGAAGTCGATATTTTAAATCTGGGTATTTTTCCTTGGCTATATGTGGGCTTTCTGCGATGTACATGTACGTCTATTTGTAAACATTCGTACATACATTTGCATATTTAAAAGATTTTCTTTTTCTCTTTTCTTTTTTAATGGGCTAGAAATATCTTCATCTGAGTAGACGCTACTAGGGATCAAATTTGATTGGCTAATTTGGTCTCTCCTTACATCAGCTAACTCTAATTTCCACAATTTAATTCAACAGCTTCCCTACCCACCCATCAGCTGTTTTTCACCAAAGGTTGTATGACGAAAACCCTGTCTCCACCCGACGAACCCCCTCAAAACCAGTTTGGAAAATCGGGGTAAGAGAAAAGTATTGCTTCAATTTATCATTTCTAAATAACTTGCTGTTGAAGTTGTGAAATAGTATAACGAGCGTATGCTAAAAATGGATTATAGTTCTGCATCTGTGCAAAACAAAACTTATATGAGGACTTCTTTGAAAGGACACTACAAGAATATTTAGATTATTTTTTGTGAGGAAAGGTGTCCACCCAGTATTATATTTATGAGATATTCCATGACTTTCACAAATTTCAAAAAACGTTTCAAATTCATACCCTTTCGATTTGAATAGACCAAACGTCGAACAACGGTTGACCGATGTCCTTCAATCCTGGCCCTCGTACAAACTTTCCTGCAGATGATTATCTCTTTGGCCATCATTCTTGCTGGAAGTCCGGTTCTCGTCGCAGCAGGTAACACCGATCGTGTAACACTACAAGCAGGTAAACCTGGTGTGGTTCCATTCCATCTCCCATTGTCACCTAGTGACAAAGTCCAGGGTTTTCCATATTACACACTTCGGTTCGCATCGAAACCTCGTCCATTCTGCGTTAACGGAGAAGTAACTGATGTCAAGGGCTTTAAAATCCCATCCCAGTTACCAAGATTTACAACCTCAGTCACAGACTTAGACGATTCTCCCTGCGTGAATCTTATTATAGATAACGTTGATAGTATCGACGAGGATGGGTACGTATTAACAGCAGTATGGCGTAGTTTTGAAAACAATTGGTATGAAACTATAAAGAAAGAGATTGTTGTACAAATTCCCCCCGGACAGGCCAAATGCTACATCATTCTAAGTGAAAATGGTGATTATCCATATGAAGTACACTGTCGAGCCACCACTGGAAGTGTACAAACCGCACTATCATGTTACCAGAATGATCGGAAGATTAACGTCATGGGTGATTTTACAGATAATGACCAAGTAACCAGTGGCATATTCTTGCTAAGCGATAACACTCATTTCTCTTGTTGCTCACATGATGCAACTTTAAATGTGAGTGAAACAATGTGCAATGACTTTGAGTGGCCACCAGACAAGCGTGGCAAAGAAACTACAACACAAGATGTTAATACTAACAACATCAGTAGGCCTGTCAATGAAAACACTGAAACCACTCCCAAGGCCCAAATAGAATCCCACATCGAGTCAGGGGCTTGTAGGCAATTCAGGTTCCCTTCTCTGTGGCACTTCACGTTCCTGTTCACGTTCCTTCTCGCCTTTGTTACAATGTACTAAACACAAAATCTTCACACGTTATATCACTTTCTCATTTCACAAAATAGTATAACACCAACCAAATAAATGGGTTTTGTTTGCAATACTTGAGGGAAAATATTCGATATCGATGTCATTCTCTTCTATAAGCATGTCGATTTGGTAAAGACCATTTAAATGCATGTAGTTTTAAAAAAATGAAGATGTCTCAAGAGTCATATTTTGTTTTAAAGTTTCATTTTCATTATTTATGTTTTGTTATAAATACTTCGAAATAATTTCTACATTTATTGAATATATACAAACATATGTGTGTAATCATGACAATGGTGTGAATTGAAGACTCATATATATATATATATACATATATACACACACACATATATGTTATTTTATATTCGAGGAAACATATGTATGTTGGAATGTCACACATTGAAAATTTCCTGAATAACCGAGAACCTACCTTTTACTTGCAAACGGAGGTCCTAAAATAACCTACCCCTTATGAAAGGACATCTAAAGGGGTTCTAAAACCGAAGACGTCCGCGGATTCCTTTGGGTCATGTAAGTGGATGTACATTTCTTATGCCCCAGACCCACGCGCACATGATCGCTCACCCCACACCCATACACGCCCACAATATATCGCTGGAGAATATTGACGTATATAATTTTCTTTGGTGTGACTTATTCATAGATATATACATTACATATTTTTGAGATTCAAGATTCAATTGATTTTATTTCTCATGCAAAACATAATACAATGAAATTGCAATGTTATTTGCAATTCAATATACATATATTATAAAAAGAAATAAACAATGAAAAAATATATATAATAGTAATGACATCACTTGGGTGCGTATACCGCGATAACTGTAATTGTAAAAAAAAGTTTTTGTTAGTTTGTCGCTGTCTAAATAAGAGTAAAGTGTATTTCGTTCATGAAAATGCAAGTAACTGTAATGGGGGCGCATGTTACGTTGTTGAAGTGATTAAGAGCCTTTACGCAGTGCACATGAGTCTTTGAAACGTTTAAAACACAAACTAGACATTGATATTTTTATGTAACTGCTGCGTGTACATATGAATTAAGCATGACTGAACAAGATCTCATTTTGCAAACACCGTCTTTTTAATTGTGTAGTAATTTTCCTTAGAAGAATTCACATTTCTTTACGTTACTACGTTGGCAATATGTTATTCATGTTATTTCGAGTTTAATCAAGTTCGTTTTTTATACCGGTATCTACTCTTTTCTCTAAGCTCTAACATATTTGAAACATGTGAATACCTGTAAAATAGGTGTTATTAAACATTGATGATTATTATTCTATTATTCTAGAAAGATCAAGGTCATTAATATTTTTATTCAAATGTTTATATCGGTACATTGTGAAATACTGTTGTTAGTTTTAAAAGTGCATTAGGGCCAAGTAAATTATAGCAAGATTTTCAAATTGATATGTTTGTATATGTATATAGCCTAGAATCTAAATATGTTTTTTTTTTGCAATACATGTTGTTCTGCACTCACGTACAAAAGGCTTCTTAAAGGCAGATTTGGCCCTCTTCCATTTACACTTACTTGCAACATGAAGGCTTGGAGCATACCCGGTTATGTTACTCGTTTATGTTATTCTCCTGATTATATTACATGTATATATTTTTCTTGTTTCTGTTTTACATCCCATTAAGTTTATACTACTTTTATATCTTGATATGAGTATATTAATTGTAAGAACTTTCACGAACGGAGACGATGTGTATTGGATTAATATTCAGTCCTCTGTGGGACCGTATATTACCTGTATACAAGCACAAGTGCGTGGCCCATATTTCTTATCATGTTGTAATTTTTTATTTTCTTTTGATAAATATTTCGAATGACTGTCAAATCTAGTTATCTCATGTCCACCTTTTACGTTTTAGACTTTATATCAAGGAATAAACCTTATTACTTCAGAATGCTGTAGATCATCCTGATCATAACGATTTTTGTCATTAAGATATATCAGCAAATCGTCCAGTGCACGATTTGTTAATTTGTATTAGTATGAGCAGCGATTTATATGTATGGTTAACTTACATAATGTTGCCAAACCTTTGATATTGCTATTATATTTTAAATCATTGTTGTGTTATGTGTACTGGAATTCAAGTACACCAATTCCAAATGTATTTGTATTATTGGTACCACGGTATCTTTATGTTCCAACTAATTAAAAACGAATTACCTCTCCCGATTTCCTCCATTTTTCAAAAATATAACGAGATACATTCATACCCCACTAGACATTCGAACCACTTCCACACTCCTCGTTTGAGAACAGCTTTCGCAAAAAAAACAATTATTTACACCGGTCCAGTATTTTGGAATAACTTAGATCCATCTCTTAAACAAAGTACCAGTCTATACACATTTTTGTTAAAGCTGAAAATTAAATTTTTAAGCACATATGCATGAATGCATGTGCCGTCGCCGGTCAGCTGCATTGTTGTTGACATTGCTGATACGTGAGTATACATGAATCTCGGTTTGTTTGACTCTCGACTCAATCCTCTCTCCCTCATTCTGCTGATTTAACCTCCTTTTTCTAGAGCTTTTGCAATAATTCATTTTCCTTTTCTATCCTTCTTTCCTTTTTGCCTTCTATTTTCCTTCATTCTTTCCTCTCTGTTAATTTTTTTCCCCCAAAAAAATTCATAATTTCTTTGCTACATATTGTTTTATGTATTGATTTTCTATGTATACTTTGTTTTAAGTCATATTGTTAAAACAACCTCTGAGGAACTAATACTTCAACAAGCTCTACTTCTAGTTAGTTCCTCTTTTCTCGTGCTAGTACTATTATATTTGTCGTTTCACCGTATATTTTTTGTAATATACTTATTCATTGTATTATGTTTTGCCGGTGTGTTGGCTCAGTCAGTAGAGCGTCCGCCTCACAACCGGGAGGTCGTGGGTTCGAACCCCGGCCGCGTCATACCAAAAGACGTTAAAAGATGGGAGTCGCTGCTACCTTGTTTGGCGTTCAACAATAAGGGGATAGAGCAATGTCGATCTGGCGCTGCTCAGTGGCTGCCGGGCTCACGATCAATTGGGCACAAAGAATTTCCATTTTCGGTTTAATAAAATTTGGAGTGGACTATAAAAAGATTATTATTATTATTATTATTATTATTATTATTATGAGAAATTGAGTCATTTGAATTTGAAATTTGAATTTAAAATCTGCTCGTACATTCTAAGCTCCAGTTTAAATTTCAAAGCTTTATCCATAACTCGTTCTGAAGCTCATGTCTGTAGAATACTATATATTTTGTATTTTATCATAACAAAGAAGTGTTCATTTTCAATTCGTTTAATTAATTTATTTGTAGACTAAAAGTTTCGTATTAATTGTTTTGTTTTAAATATTTTGTGTTATTTTCTCTTTTTCCATACAAGTGTTATTCGTCATTTCATAAATACGTGCTACGTTTTTTTTTGTATAGAATAATGCGATTTGTAAGTGTAATATCCACGTTAGATAAACTTAATGGGTATGTGTGTCCCGTCTTTCAAAGCCGTACGGACTCGATGATGAAAATTTATGTCAAGAAAAGTTGAGTATTAAAAATGTACATCACTGGCAAACAATGTCATTCTTTTGTTGCTGACCTGTGGAAAACATCAAATAACACTATATAACTCAATAAGAATATACAACTGCATTATCCACTATGAGACAGCTTGTCCTTTTCTTCGAAAATAGAAGGATCAAATAACAACCGATAATCATAGTTAAGCAGCTAAAGATTTTTCGATCATTTAATGAATGAAAACATTGTATGACTTCTCATGTCACATTTTAAGCATATTTGATATTGTCATTTATATTTCCATTCATGTAGCAATAAGTAAAAACGATTCTAAGGGCTGTACATAGTTATTGTTACCATGATGTAAGCTGTGCTGCCAAGCCCTAAGCCCTGATGAGATACTAGTTGGATTCTAACAACATTCACTTCATTAAGGGCAAAATGTGTGAACCACTGTACCACGGCAACTTTATCCTCGAGACTAATTTGTCTTGTTAAGAGTGGTAGATGTTTCATTTGCTATGTGTAAACAAAAAATATAAGGATTGGTAATGTAGCATCTCATTCACTTGGTAAAATGAGCCCTTACAGTTTAATACTACAAAGAACCAAACATGATTGTAAATAATAACCCCAAAGAATAAAAATGACTGTTTAATATTAATTACCTTACTTCATTTATATGGTATGTACTTCTTTTGTATACATTTTATGCAAGCCGACGAGATATATAGTATGATACCAATCATGTACAGTGTTTAATTTGTGATGTTTGATATTCGAGAAAGAACAAGTACATCTGAACTTGACAGGTGTACTTGTTATTACTTAATATTAAACAGCCATTTTTATTCTTTGGGGTTATTATTTACAATAATGTTAATTGTGATCCTTTCTTTATTTCGTGATTCTCTGTGAATATCCTTTTGCAAGAAGCATATTTTCCTAGTCCTTTACTCTGGTATTGATATTGCATATTACTATTGTATTCTGAATAAACTATAGACAAATTACAAAAAAGCTGGTTATTATGTTCTAACCATGATAAAATGTCATGGACAGGAATAGGTTTGTGCACTTAGTTTTTAAATGCTTATAAATTTGTGTTTTTCTGTGTTTTCTTTAAGATAAAGAAGCTATTAAAACCATAGCAACGACATATTTACCCTTGTATTAAAAAAACTATATATATCATATTGCTTTACCATAATGTTTTGTAGTAGAAAATCCATATCCAGAGTGCATACATATCAAAAGTGTAAATATCAAACAAGAAAGAATAGACCAGCAATACAAATACAAATTTAAGCAAATGTGTAGGTATATGAAATGCAGTCTCTTTAATAGTGTCTTTGTAAAGGCTCATTTGTCTCATTTTGCTGAGGAGGAAAATGATGATAGTAGGAGAGAACTTCTTCACGTATTGTTAATCACAAGATGTAAAATTGGGAAGGATCATTAATAACAATTGTTAATGCTGTATATTTTAAGTAAGAATATATTGCATATGAAATAATATTGTTTTGTACAGTTACAAATCGTTTCCCATATTTTGTATACATTGTAGCTTATGATCCAAATAGAGATTTAATGTCTTGTATATCTTAGAATCTAGAGAATGCTAAATAGATATTTGTACATTTATACAGTTATCTATAAAACTCGTAACAATTTTCTATAAAGAATGTCCGGTATAAAGAAAACCTCTTTGCGTTTTATTAATTTCAAAATACGAAATTTAGAAAAAATCTTACCTATAAAATCGTGGTGTATAATGTTATAAATTATATATAGGCCTACGTATACTACTCAGTATTTAGAAGTAGAGTGAATGCTAAATGGATTTTGTGCACATATTCAAGTGACCTTTGACATTCATACCCACTTGCTTGCGCATATATCTGACAATTTCTTTCTGTGTTTATTATTATACAATGAAACATTTCGTACTTGCGATATATATTTAAATATAACACAATTCATAGGTTGTATTTAAATTAGTTAATATTAAAGAATCTAAATTTACGATTCAAGAATAACAGAAAATTTAAGTTATGAGTCTACTTATTTTCTTTTCACATTCTGTTGTTTTCTAAGCCCTATCTACTATTTGTTGTTAGCGCTCCTAAATACTCGATATTATTAGATAAGATGACTTCAGCATTTCAAATTTTGAAATGAGTATGTTAAATATTTTGTATACATTGTAGCTTATGATCCAAATAGAGATTTAATGTCTTGTATATCATAGAATCTAGAGAATGCTAAATAGATATTTGTACATTTATACATTTATCTATAAAACTCGTAACAATTTTCTATAAAGAATGTCCGGTATAAAGAAAACCTCTTTGCGTTTTATTAATTTCAAAATACGAAATTTTGAAAGAGCTTACCAATTAAAATCGTGGTGTATAATGACATATATTATATATACGTATACTACTCAGTATTTAGAAGTAGAGTGAATGCTAAATGGATTTTGTGCACATATTCAAGTGACCTTTGACATTCATACCCACTTGCTTGCGCATATATCTGACAATTTCTTTCTGTGTTTATGATTATACAATGAAACATTTCGTACTTGCGATATATATATTTAAATATAACACAATTCATAGGTTGTATTTAAATTAGTTAATATTAAAGAATCTAAATTTACGATTCAAGAATAACAGAAAATTTAAGTTATGAGTCTACTTATTTTCTTTTCACATTCTGTTGTTTTCTAAGCCCTATCTACTATTTGTTGTTAGCGCTCCTAAATACTCGATATTATTAGATAAGATGACTTCAGCATTTCAAATTTTGAAATGAGTATGTTAAATATTTTGTATACATTGTAGCTTATGATCCAAATAGAGATTTAATGTCTTGTATATCTTAGAATCTAGAGAATGCTAAATAGATATTTGTACATTTATACAGTTATCTATGAAACTCGTAACAATTTTCTATAAAGAATGTCCGGTATAAAGAAAACCTCTTTGCGTGTAATTAATTTCAAAATACGAAATTTTGAAAGAGCTTACCAATTAAAATCGTGGTGTATAATGACATATATTATATATACGTATACTACTCAGTATTTAGAAGTAGAGTGAATGCTAAATGGATTTTGTGCACATATTCAAGTGACCTTTGACATTCATACCCACTTGCTTGCGCATATATCTGACAATTTCTTTCTGTGTTTATGATTATACAATGAAACATTTCGTACTTGCGATATATATATTTAAATATAACACAATTCATAGGTTGTATTTAAATTAGTTAATATTAAAGAATCTAAATTTACGATTCAAGAATAACAGAAAATTTAAGTTATGAGTCTACTTATTTTCTTTTCACATTCTGTTGTTTTCTAAGCCCTATCTACTATTTGTTGTTAGCGCTCCTAAATACTCGATATTATTAGATAAGATGACTTCAGCATTTCAAATTTTGAAATGAGTATGTTAAATATTTTGTATACATTGTAGCTTATGATCCAAATAGAGATTTAATGTCTTGTATATCTTAGAATCTAGAGAATGCTAAATAGATATTTGTACATTTATACAGTTATCTATGAAACTCGTAACAATTTTCTATAAAGAATGTCCGGTATAAAGAAAACCTCTTTGCGTGTAATTAATTTCAAAATACGAAATTTTGAAAGAGCTTACCAATTAAAATCGTGGTGTATAATGACATATATTATATATACGTATACTACTCAGTATTTAGAAGTAGAGTGAATGCTAAATGGATTTTGTGCACATATTCAAGTGACCTTTGACATTCATACCCACTTGCTTGCGCATATATCTGACAATTTCTTTCTGTGTTTATGATTATACAATGAAACATTTCGTACTTGCGATATATATATTTAAATATAACACAATTCATAGGTTGTATTTAAATTAGTTAATATTAAAGAATCTAAATTTACGATTCAAGAATAACAGAAAATTTAAGTTATGAGTCTACTTATTTTCTTTTCACATTCTGTTGTTTTCTAAGCCCTATCTACTATTTGTTGTTAGCGCTCCTAAATACTGATATTATTAGATAAGATGACTTCAGCATTTCAAATTTTGAAATGAGTATGTTAAATATTTTGTATACATTGTAGCTTATGATCCAAATAGAGATTTAATGTCTTGTATATCTTAGAATCTAGAGAATGCTAAATAGATATTTGTACATTTATACAGTTATCTATGAAACTCGTAACAATTTTCTATAAAGAATGTCCGGTATAAAGAAAACCTCTTTGCGTGTAATTAATTTCAAAATACGAAATTTTGAAAGAGCTTACCAATTAAAATCGTGGTGTATAATGACATATATTATATATACGTATACTACTCAGTATTTAGAAGTAGAGTGAATGCTAAATGGATTTTGTGCACATATTTAAGTGACTTTTGACATTCATACCCACTTGCTTGCGCATACATCTGACAATTTCTTTCTGTGTTTAGTATTATACAATGAAACATTGCGTACTTGCGATATATATTTAAATATAACACAATTCATAGGTTGTATTAAAATAAGTTAATATCAAAGAATCTAAATTTACGATTCAAGAATAACGAAAAATTTACCCAAGTTACGAGTCTACTTATTTTCTTTTCACATTCTGTTATTTGCTAAGCCCTATTGTACGTTTTATTGTTAGCGCTCCTAAATACTCGATATTATTAGATAAGATGACTTCAGCATTTCATAATTTTAAAATGAGTATGTTAAATGTACGCAAAATGTACAACTATTAGGAGGAGAGAAAACTAAAAAGAAAGAAAAAACAATAATGATTATAAAGAACATAAGCAACATATTTAAGTATGGATACTGATCTACGTCTATACCATATACATGTATGCATGATAACATATTATATGTATTAATTAACAATATTCCATACTACTTGATAATCATGCAAACACTAGAGATACTTATGTAATTCTGTTTTCCTTGGTAATCGGTACGCTTTTATTCAAATATGAATGTTTAGTCTGTCAAAACTTTAACTCGATAAAATAGAGAGTTATATGAGCTTGACATTTATATTAATTTTCACTTGTTTCCTATGTTACCAATATGATTCCATCACGTTAGCGGGTCATGATAACAAACGTATCAACAATTATAATATGGATTATTTACCGTGGATTTCATGGATTCCATGAAATTAGATCTCTTTTGCAGCTTAATCTGTTTTGTAACCGCCGATTTAAAGCTGACTGAAACACCTATGAAAAGCAACATCCGCCCCGATCATGGGATTACATCCCACAACGTGGTAAATATATAAATAAATGAGCGAAAATGAAATATTTGTATATATTGGAGGCGTCATAATAATACTTGAATATTTACGAAAATTAATTATCAAATTTGCTTGTTCAACAAATAAATACATTAATAAAAAATGCTCTGGAATGTTTCTCTTTATTGTTGATTGTTCAATA
Source organism: Mesocentrotus franciscanus (assembly GCA_037976565.1). Lineage (NCBI taxonomy): Eukaryota > Metazoa > Echinodermata > Echinoidea > Camarodonta > Strongylocentrotidae > Mesocentrotus > Mesocentrotus franciscanus. The sequence continues at coordinate 38,026,378 of CP137671.1, read as the reverse complement.
ATATTCCCATGCTTGACACTGCAGTACTTTAATGAGCCTTAAAGAGAATGTGGAGTTCTGGTAAAGGTGAGAAACAATATTGTCAGCTTATTCGGAAACGCTGTCAAAGTAGCAGTGCCGTATGAGATAATATTCAAATATCAGTTGTGATGCCACATCTGTGTAGTCCTATACATCTTAAAACGTGTGCAATACTTTCTACTTGATTTTCAAGCAAAATTTGGTATTGATGATTCCAAAACAGTACCATTCAATGTACAACTCTTGTGTATTTCATAGTGAACCTTCACAAATAACTTCTATATAGTTTTGTTCACGATGCAGTCGCATGACCAGTAATCAACTTCATCTTTAAAATACTTTTCTTACCTAGACTTAGACGTAATGTAAAATATAAATGAATATTAATGTTTTACAACAACATAAACTAGGGAAGAAGGAGATTGAACGGATAATAATTGCCCAAAATAAAGATGATGTCAAACATAAACATTTTATAGGAATATGAGAGGGGAGAGAAATATATATATATATTTTTTTTTTAAGGAACAGATAGAGAGGTAAGAGGTAGGAGAGAGAAAGGGGGAAAGAGAGAGAGAGAGTGATAAGAGATGACACAGATGGCACAGACACTGACTGTGAGTGTGGATCATCCGTGCAATCTATGTCACACCTATTAAGATGCCCACTCCTAGATGACCAATGCTGCCTAGAAGACCTAGTGGCAGCAAATGAGAAGGCTCTTCAGTGTGCAAGCGCCTGGCAGACCATGCATAGGGATAGAGAGAGAGAGAGCTAGAGATAGCGTGTGTGTGCGTATATGTTCTTAAAGAGAAGAGAGAGAGACACACACACCCACACACACGCACACCACGCACAAACACACACCATATTATACGTTCATTTGTATAGTGACATTAATTATAGGTATAAGCTTAATTATCTCAATTATCCCTTGTAAATACAATTCATGTTTACTATTTCAGCAGGATTTGACTTTTTGTATTTAAAAAGTATTTTTGTATTTAAAAAGTGTTGATAAAATGAATACTATCCCAAAATAATAGATTAAAGTCATGATTTCTCATATTCCTCGTAGAGGATAAAACCAAAAGTATTATTTTTAAACGTCAGATAACCGTCACTAACCAAAAATATATGAAAACAAATTTTAAGGGGGGGTTCTCAATGATACTCAATTGAGAAATAAATTATAGGATCATAAGATGGTATTGGCAAGGAGGAGAAGAAAAGATCATTACAATGACGAAAGTGTTAGGCATAGGACTGTTCCGCCTGACGGCTTGCTTGAATATCAGTTTCAGGGTACAATACTAATAGTTTGTGTTGTACATATATATTTACACTACTCCACTGATTCTGCCATCTTTGCCCTGAAGTATCTACTCCTGCTGTTTCCTAAGACAGATTCCACTACTTTGCCATTCTTATAATCGTTGTGTAAGCCTGGAAAATCGTTCTCATTTAAGTCATCGGACATAAACGAAATGTCCTCATTTTCAGCACTAGAGCATAATTCAGCCGTGCTCTCGGAAAAGGACTCTTCTTCTCCTCCGCCCCCTCTTCCTCCTCCTCCCCCTCTTCTTCCTCCCTCTCCTTTCTCTTCTTCTTCTTCTTCTTCTTCTTCTTCTTCTTCTTCAAGGTAGCTATCAATGTTTATACGCTTTCCGCCTGGCCCAAAGTTTGGAACAGTTGAAGCATTCTTGCTTGATGTTGGTCTGCCTAAATCGACATCAGGAATTTCATAGAGAGGAATTCCATCTTGCTTGCATGAAGTGGATCCTTGCTCACTTGATTGGATACTTTCGAAATCAGTCAACGGAACACCATTATCAGATGTGTGTGCCTCCAATGTCCTGCAGACTGCTGATTTTTGCCATACCAATATAACTAAGATTAGGCAGAACAACAAGCAACATCCACTAGCAATAGGCACTGCTATCAAGATTATAGTCGAATGTTCATTTTGACCGTTCGTACCTTGCCAAGATTCTGTGATGCTTGCAATCATGGGGTTTTCCACATCACCACTTGATATCTTACACGCCACAAGGTGATCGAAAGACAAGCTATTGGATTCGGGGGTTCTAATATTGCATGCAACAATGCCTTGCCTTTTTACTTTGATTATATTATAAACAAGAAGATGACTGCTCCTCACAGAGGATTTGATAAGATCGTGATCAACTCCTCTGTTTTGGGCAACGAGATGACCATCCAGGTACCACTGAAATGTAACTTCATCCATGATACTATTAACCTGAGCCAGGCACTTTAATGTGTCTGACTTATCATTATAGAGAAGGGCTGGAAATCCATTCTCTGTCATCCCTGCCAAATAAGTTGAATTCGATTTGCAGACATCCAGCGATGGCTCCGAGGCGTACGTTATATTCACAATAGAGTTATTCCGCGAAGTTGCTATGTCATTTGTTGCCTCACAGGATATGTTCAGAGTCTCTCCCCTTTGAATTGCATCCAGAAGAATTGTAACATTCTGTGAATGCGATGTGCATTGAGCAAATAGTTCCTCAGGGCGGCACAACCAGTTATACCTGTCTACATCAGGGTATCCATTTGCAATACATTGGAACGTCATTTCAGTGACTAGTGGCCATATCATCTCAGCCTGATGCGGAATGACCTCTACAACCGGAGAATGAATTACCTTGTATGGACCAAGAGAACACTTAACTTGGTGTCGAGGAAAAGCCTCACTCTCTGCAACACACGTCAGGACCTTATTGTGGAGCAATGAAGAAACCGTAAAGTTCCCAATCAACAGTGATTCTGTCTGGGAAAAGGAGGAAGATACGGAAAGAGGTTTTAACCACCTAAGTACAGCCTGCGGGTTGGTTTGGTCACCCTTGCATTCGATGGTAACTTGGTCGTATTCTTGAAGCATGGAACCCGCTGGTCCTCGGCAAGCTAACTCGTTGTCCTCGATGAAATACAATACGTTAAGGTTTGCAAACATAGACGAAACAGGACTGGGGGAATCATCTGTGACTATCATCTTTATCCAGCATTTGTATAGGCTATTCATGTCTCTACGAACATGATATATAGTAAGATGGGATGAGATTGTTCTGGCATTTTTGTCCGATGTTGTTGAGACATTGTACATGTCACTCTGATAGATGGGTTCAGTAAGAGCATTTTCCCAATAGGATCTTGCAATCGAGAAGGGCAAGTTTGATTGTAGGGTACAATTGAATGACGCAGTTCCATTCTCTTTCACGCTGACATCAGCGGGCTGAGTGACAAATTCATAATCATGATCACATAATGACACCTGAACGAAAATTTGAAGAGTTATGAAAAATAGAAACATTTCTGCTGCGAGAAAGCTCAATGATCTCTGCTGATACATTTTATAATATTTCGCAGGACCAGAGCAATAGGTCGCCATCGCGGCTGATATCACAAATGCCAATGGTTACAAGATGTCTCTGACAAACATAAGGATTTGAGAGGGAAGGCAGGATTATAGAATCGTGATAAATGTGTAGACAGTGTCCATTTATAACAATGGCTGACTGATCTTCTTTCGAACCGGATAATTAGATTGTTGTATCCAACAAACTGGTCGTCATTGAAGTGCTTTGATCGATACCAAGTAACTAAAAAATAAATGATAAAAAACTGTTAGTGCAACGCTTCATAACTTTTAAAATCTTTGTATGTCCTAAAATTGGTTATGAAAGGTAATAAATTAATAAGATTTTATTTTGGCATTAATATTTCGAACAATCGTAAAGGTCTACATCTTGTCTCGAATTTAGTCAAGATATCTTCTAGCACCGGACACATGACAAAAAGTATTTTAACTTGATAACAAAAGATAGGTTAAGAGGGGAGAGGGGGGAAATTGATAAAATGATGGAAAATAAAACGCCGCAACGAGTTGGTAAAAAGAAGAAAGGGGATAATGTAATTAGTATCAAGGCAGATATCCATGAGAAGATAATTGTTACTGAGGAAATGTAGAGCATGAGGTGATTTAAAACATAGTTATAACCAAGTAGATAATCAATAATTCCTGTCCCAGATATTGAATATTCGGAGGTAGGCTCCGATAAATGGAAAGCAAGGTTGAATCGGGATTGGAAAACACAACATGTTCAACTTATATGTATTTATTTGTATCTGTTAATTATTGTAGTTATCATGTTACTATCGCCATGATCATTATTGTTATGCTTTTAAATTGAACGCATTTTCAACAAGGAAGGAACATGAAAGGAGATGTCAAAGTTATTCCCTTCACACTTCCCACAACTCTTTGCCTTGTTAATTTACATGTAACCATCGGCATACGAGGCAGGAGACGAGCCATGGGGCTGCAGGGGGTGCCCGAATATGCAATTTTTGTGAATTTCATTGTTAAAACAAAAATCAATTATTTGTGGGAAATTTAAAGGCGTCAGCACTTCTCGACCCATCATAACAATAACGCCACTGTGGAGCAAGTGTTTATAAATACCTCAAGGTGCATTTTGTCAATATTGGAGATTTGATTTTATGATAGCGATCTTCATAACAAAGTTAGAGATCACACGCAATTTGTCGATAAATGAATCCAGCACGATAACTCTTTGGATAAGCTTACCTCGCCAGCACTGATATGAGTCTTCAAGTATGCATGAATGTATAAAGTCCCTTTTTATCAAATTTTGAAATTGACTGTTAACCCGTTGAATAAGCGAACACGTAGCCAAGGCAAAGACAAAAACACTTAATCTGCTTTAAATAAGGTATCTCAGTGTTTTATGAACATGACATCAAATATAAATATGACTTTGGTATTTATACAGAGAAATATAGATATGGTTTATGGTCTTAGATAAATATTATTAGCACCATTTCCTTCCTTTTCGTGTGCACGTCGTTCTCTTTATCTTTCTCTAACATCATGAACTGCTCGTGGGTGTTGGAGCATAGACACACATGCACTGCTCGGCTATGTTTTTTTCGTATACATATGAAAGCTCATAATTCTGAGAAGTGCATGTGTTAATTTTCTTTTTCTTTCTTTCTTCCTTTCTTCCCTTTTTCTTTCTTGAGTAATCCACACAAATACAGGCACTGCTTTTTAGTGGATTTCTCAATTTCGTTAAAACTTCTACTTAATTTATAAAATTATTATGCTTATATATCTTGTATCTTAAAATGCGTTTATTACTTATCGACATTTAATATTTTATAATTAAAAATAAGCTTCATTTTCTATGTTGTATCCCAAATGCCATTTGATAGTAATTTTATGTAAGCATTTTTCATGTTTTGATTGAGTTTGGGTAATGAAATTATTTGAATTTAATTGAATTGAACATCATACGGAGCGGTTGCATATTTTTAAATGAAATAAGAATGAGAAATAAAAAGTAGTGTCGACAAGGGAAAAAACTGTGTTCCCCCTTTAAAAAAGCTTCTCATGAATCGGAAAATCGGGGATGGGGCATCTCCGCCCTGCAACACCTTTTAAAAAGGGGGAAGACAAACCATTGCCTTGTTATTACTAATTCCGTTATTCGTTAATCATGAAGGATCATGAAGTGATTTGTTGGTAAATTGGAGTCAAACATGGGTGGTTATTTATTTTTCAAAAGTTGGCCACTTGCCCTTTTGGGAGAAAATATAAAAAAGTGACTGCACACCTACATGTAGTTATAACGATTGTGTGCTTCAAAATTCAACAATTACAAATTAACAGTGAGTAGAGGAACACTTGCGATCGCAATGGGTCGCTTCTGATGAATCGGAAAATCGGGGATGGGGCATCTCCGCCCTGCAACACCTCCCTCCATGCCTTTTGTTACTACAGGCCAGTCAAACATCATTTACAGGAGTAAGTTTGCAAGACTATACACCACATCTACGTCATCCCTCCCTGCCCCTCCCCCTCTCCCCTCCCTGTGAACTTGAAGTATACTAGTCGAAAAGAAGCGCTCTACATTCAGGGAACCCTTAAGATGGCATGGTCGACTAATACACTAAATTCAAGACTAAAATCAGGACAAGGATCAATACTAACGACTTTTAAGTATGAAGATATCCAATAAAAATGTTATAGTATTATCTGTGTCAATATTGAAATATCAACTTCAAACAAGATAGAAGGTGGACTTCGAGCAGATTCTGCAAAGAGATTCAAGATTTATTCTTATTTGCACAAACTCCTTTGATATCTCATGGTGGAAAAAATCAAAACTTGAAAACACGCCTCCGTTCCCCTTCTGCAAAATGGGCGTTGCAAACGAAATCATTATAGGCACTTTTTTGTGATTCTCATCCTTGCAATTGATACAGTGATTTACCGATCGCCTAGTAAACACAGATTTCAATCAACTAAGTTTTCGTCATGGAATGCACGGATAATGTACCTTCACAACTACTTCAAACGGTAAGATTTATAAGGACAGCCTTTGAATTCATAGATAATTGCCTAATTTTAAGAAAAACTTATATATAGAGGATATTAATGTGACGGTTTGATCTTCTGCCGCCTAACCCCGTCCGAACGCCTAAAAATGGTTTAAACTCTCAGTTCAATCTCATCGTTTGATATATATAAACGTTTATTTTGTTTCATTATAAACGTCGAAAACGATCGATTGCTGGTGATTGCTTGATTGAAATTTACATTTATTCCTACTCATAAAAAACATGGTGTGTTTATGACAGTGATGAGTACAGTAAATATTTCATAGATAAAAAGATTCGAAAACCCCCGAAGCGAAGCCACCATAAAATGAACGAAAATCTACTGAAAGCTTGCGTACCTAATTAATGGTCATTCTCATTATCTTATATTCTTTATAATCAAAATGAAGAAACATGGTGGAGTTTATTTCGACGTGAAAATATAAGGTCGTGGTCTAGTGGAAACATCACCGGACCGTGGATCACATGGTTCGCGGTTCCAGTCCCAACGCGCCACTAAAGTCTTCTGGCAAGTCATTAATATACAATTGCCACTTTCAACCCAGGTGTTAAAAGGGTACCCAGTCCGGTGCGAATGTTCATGTGTGATTGGATTGGAATATGAGCGCTGGTAAAATGACGCCTGGTCGGAATACCCCCAGGGAGTGGAGCGTGTGCACTATCATGTGCGGTTTAGCAATTGAATAATTATCACAATTTTAAGCGGTTAAGAACTTAGTATTTAACGCTATACAAATGTGACTAATATAATTATTAGGTTTCACTCAATTTCGAGCGGAAATCAGTTGGGCTCATTTTGTGATTAGGATCGTTTTTCCATCTTATGATTACAGCTTTGAGTGTAATTGTTGCAGGAGGCATGTCGAAACAACGGACGGTTTACAACACAGATGTCGATGAGCTATGCAAGATAAGGTAATTTGAAACTAGGCATCCATGTCGTTAATATCACTTTTCATTACATACACACAAAATTTGCAGTTTATGATGATCTGTTATGAGCGTGAACTCTCCATCCATTTGTATGCTACAGGTAGGGAAAACGATATCCAATTGCTCATAGTCCAGACTTTAAAAAAAATATATTGCGCATATTGTTTCCCATCTGATAACAATAATTGTTATTCACTGTATTCTTGAAGTTTTATTTACGATTTTTCCAGATAGACAATCCATCAATCATACATAGATAAATGTTCTTGTCATTGCCCCTCCCCTTCGTTTTTTTTTTCATTCTCATATTCAGCTCTTCATTTAGGGAATGTTTTACAATGAATTGTCAAATCCACGATTATAGTACTAGACATGCTCTTGATTTTCATCTTCCTTTACACCGTACTTCAACTTCTAAAGATTCCATATTTTTCCATGGCCCATTAATTTGGAATAGTTTGCCAGAAGATATAAAACAGTGCAATACATTGAAACGCTTCAAATATATGTATAAGGGTTATTTAAGCGGAACAAAATTAAATTGTCATTTATTATGTAGAATGTAAAGCTCAAGTTGTAACTTCCTTCTTCTTATCTTCTCTTTCTTTTTATCTTCCTGTAACTGTCTTTACCTTACCTTATCTTTCATCTGTCCTCTGTTGTTGAGAATGTATGTAAGATGTTTTTTTATATAAAATAAGTTTGTATCTTATTTATGCTATGTATTTATTTGGGGATCATTCTCATCGAGCCAATTTTGGCTTTCATGATTCCCCACTTCCTGTTATCTTATGTTGATAATGAACGAACATGTATATACCTCTGATGTTTTTTAAAAGAGAGTGAAATAAATGAAATGAAATGAAATTTTCCAACACTGGTATCACCTCACTGCATGATTATTTTGTATTTAATTATATATGAAAAACAGATGTATGTATTACTGGGGGCAGTTGACCGGACAAATAATTGGTTGGTACTCCCCTCTTCATTCTCTGTTTCTTTCTTTTTTAATTATTAGTTTATATTTTGATTTACTCTTATCGGTGACCCGACATCTGCTCCTGCGACAATTGCTCAGGGCTTTATTTCGTTTCTTTGTATTGATTATGTCAAAGGTTATATGGTTAAGGTCTCGGTTAGATTTTATGTTAGGTTTCGGTCCTGCTTAGGGTGGGGTATCAGGGGTGAAGTAACGAACTCAGTTATTGTAGGAAATTGATGCGGAACTATAGTCAAGGAGCAAGTGTCGTACTACCCTTCTAACGTATCTTTTTATCTCCAACACATGTTAGCTTATTTCATTTTACCGCGTGTATTATAATACACTTTTGATACTTTTAGGGTTAGGGTTTTAGCATTTGTGAATAAATTAAACTAGAATGTAATTCAAACTTGGGCAAATCACTTATTTTAATAAAGGGGGAACTGTAAGCTACCAAACCAGCTCATCGAATAAAAAAGCAAATAATGGATTCTTGAGATATTATTGGTTAAATGTGGTTGATTTTTATCTTTCATTGTATGCTGCAGTTTTATCATACAGTATCATATCTAATGTCGTATAATATTTTGGTAAATTTTGCGTGGAGGTGTCGTGGTATAGTGGTTCATTCTTTTGACTCTCCATCCGAGGGTTGAGCGTTCGAAGAATTCTGGCATGTCATTAATTTCCTTTGGCAAGGCATCAATCCACCTTTGCCACTCTCGACCCAGGTGTAAACGGGGACCTGGCAATTGCTGGGGAAGAGCAGTATTAATACTGAGGTGGCTTTCCTGGGTAAATAAAACCCAAGTGTTGTTATTATTAAAATTATCATTAGTATTATTATTATTATTATTATCACTATTATTATTATTGTCATTGATATTATTATTATGGGATGTTTTAATCACGCAATGTATATTTGTCATTATACACTTATTTGTTATGTATAATTCTGCTGTGGCATGGTCTTTGGAATTCTTAAACCAATGGAAAAGAATTTCTGTTATGATGACAGATGAATCAATTAATTCAAATTCAAATGTGGTTATTATTATCATTGTTCAATATCATATCTGTCTTTTTAATGTTGCGAATCTTTATCAAAGAACCACTCCATCACCTCATCCATTCAATTATCCATCCATAAAAACAACTTATTCGACAAATTTTCATATTCATGTTGTTTTTCATTCAGAACATGCACTGCAGAACGGATGACCGATGCCTTGTGTTCTTGTTTTCCGAACGAATTTTCTCCGAGATGGTACTGCGGTTACTTGTATTAGCCGCCATGATAGCTGCAGGATCAATTGGGCTTGAAGATGCATTAGCCATGGATTCAATTGAACGTGTGACTTTAAAAGCTGGCCATTCCGGCAACATTCCCTTCGAACTCGCATGGCTTATTGATGACGATATCGAAGTATATCCTTATTTCACACTTCACGTAAACCCCAAAGAACGTCCTTTCAATGTCAATGGAGAAAATGATCCTCAAGGCTTCCTCGATGAAACACAGTCTTCAAGATACACGGTTACAAAAACCCAATCAAGAAAAGGTTTCATTGCCGTAAATGTACGTATAACTAATGTACATATATCAGATGCGGCGGTATATAAGTTTACTTTGATTTTGTTCAATCATCCCAACAATTTTCATGAAACCTTGCAGAAACAGGTAGAAGTTCAAATTCCCCGTGGACCTGCAAGTTGTAGCATTAGAAATAGTACTTACTCACCCCATCTACGTGAAGTACATTGTAGAGCTAAGACGGGGGAATATAATACGACCCTTACATGTTACCAAAACGGTAGAAAGGTCCCTTATAAATGCCATCCTAAAAACTCAGGGCAGTATACCTCGGGGGTATTTTGGTTAAGTCAGTTCGGCCAGGTTTCGTGCTGCTCACATGACATAAGTAATGCAGTAAATGAAAGTTTATGTACAGATGATATATGGCATAATAAGCTGGATGAAAAACTCATGAGTACCTTAACTACAACAGGTCCTGAAATAAGAAATGAACCCCTATCAGTATCACCTTCTCTAACAGTGACAGACTCGGGATCTAGCAAACTAAGTGAAACATTTTGTCCCGTGCTTTATCTATCTTTATTCACCATTTATTTGTTTCTATGTCAGCGGGGCAGCGGATACATGTAAGTTAGCGGGTATATTACATGGAGTGGTTGTTATCACTTTAGTATTTTTTTTTAAGTTATGCTCCGCGTTTCCGCGAAGACATTGATTGTCTAAAACATGGATCATTTGCCTTTACTCTCTATTCTCCTATTTGTATTTTCAATATTCAAGTTTTAATATGGATTGGTCATTAAAATTAGTTTAAAGTTTTTTAAGTGATTTTAATATGTGATTAATGGTTGAACTGAGAGGGTTTCGGTACAACACAAATAGTTATTGCAATTCTTAAATTCTACTTGGAAAGTTTGTTTCGTATTCATAATTCAGGAGCTATTAAACTTATTTCGGTGATCTCGCAACTGTGCCATGCCCCTCGACTGTCGTCTCGGGACATATCACAGTTGCGAGCTCACCTCGGGCCATAGTTTTCACCGTGCCCCTCAATGCAGTAAACATTTGTATAATATTTGTGTACAGTTATGTATTATACCATCAACTAATGAGGAGAGCCTCCTACAGAAACTTACTTTATTTTGGTAATCCCAGCTAGCATTAGTTGATGGTGTTTTTTCTGTTATTTTTTTTATATTTATTTAATTTTTTGTATTTATATCGGTACTTCGTTTTCTTTTATTCTTTGTTATTGTTATACTCCTTTATTTTCCTGGAAATGAAATAAAATGAAAATGAAAAATGAAGAAAAAAATTAAATTAAAAAGTTGGTATATCCACGGTTATTCCAAAGTTAACAACATATATAAAACAGTGATTGAAAACGATAAATCATAATTAATCCCAATTTATTCTCTCATATTAGAGGAAGTTGTGAATATCTAAGCATTATAAGAACTTATTATGCAAGTTGTTTTGTAGAGATAAATCAAGTTTAAAATCTTATATATGTTGAACATAAGTCACGATCTGTTGGAATTTTCCACTATCGCTGATAGCAGTGCTTTTACACTATTCTTTAAGCACGGTCATCTGGGTTGCATACAATTCGAGTTCTTCCTTTTCTTGTGTTAGTAGCAAACATTTTATTCCAGATTTCAGAATAATTGAAGTTACATGCACAATGGTGTAACTATATAAACTACAGACGTGTGCCTCAACAACGAGGTTTTTTGTTAATGCTAATTTCCGAATGTAACGTTTGCTCCGACAAAAGCGACTGGGATAGTGGAAAATCACTATCGGTCTTGACTATACTGATCAGGTATACATGTATATACACTGTTTCATTTTGTGAACATTTCTACGATTTTATGATCAGATTGTTCATTTGTTTCATACTGGTGAATATTATTTCTGCATAATATTAAACTTGTCAGAACGTAAAACTTTATTCAGGAGTGATCTTGACGTGTATTGTATTTATTGAACGTCAAATAAGTCGTCAATAGTCTGTTCATAAACATCTAAATTATATAACTCACACAAATCATAGTGCGTGACATAAGCGATATATTTCAGAATTTTTTAGATCAAATAACATCAGAGAATTGTAGATACTAAGATTTCAATGGAGATTTTATTTGTAGATAAATTTTAACATATACATGTTGAGGGCTTGAAAGAAACACTCATATTAGAAGGAAAAAAAACTTTCCTACACAAACTTACACCCAATATACGCTGAACTACTCATGTTATGTAGATCTTCAAATACATTTCATAAAGGTAAACCAAAGTTAATCTTTGCTTCTGTCTTTTACCATTATCATAATAATATCAATGTGTAAGAAATATCTCCACCTGGATCAGGCTCATTTTCATGACTTCAAACGCTGATGTAAAACGGGAAATATTCGGAGTACCATGGAAGTTGTGTCATATCAAGTTGTACTATACAGTCAAAATGTAAGCAAAACCTTTCCACTGAATCTCTCAACAGATGCATAAAATACCTCGTTTGTAGAATACCAAATGTTAAACCGTATCTATGAGGAGATTTAAAGTACGCACTAAATAATATTGATTTCATTCATGACGTAAGCGATCAATCTTTTCGAATTTGGTGGCTGAATATTTTGAAATGTTACCAATTCACATAACTACACACGCAAACACGCATATATTATACAAAACATATTTCTCAAAATGGCCACGTATCCGATTAATGAATAACACGCTAGTATGAATGATATTTCACATGCCCATGGCTTCTAGTACATGGTCTAATATAAAACTTTCTGACTATAAGTTCACTAACGCTTTCTCTGAAATTAAGATTATTCATTTATCGGTAAAGCGTCATTTGTGTTTTTTGTTTTTGCATTGTGCATTTAGTGTTTTGCATTATATCACGTCTACTTTCCGGCATCCGATCGAAGCCCGTTATTTTTTCGCGCGCTTTGTTCCTTTAGCTTTCGCTTATTCATTCGATTTACTCCGATGAGGCCAAGACGAAAAGTGTTGGTACATGTGTTTACTTTGCTATTTTTCGATTTTTAAACTCACACTATAAAAACAAAAAAATTAAATCAGTGTTGCCAAACTTTTACGTAAATGAAACAACACTAATCAGAGGAGTTCTAATTGCAATGTAAAACGCATACAACATTAAAAGTCAGGTAAAATAAAATTGAATTATGCATTTAATGTGGCATTCCTGATTTTTTTATGTTCTAATTATTTTGCTACTGACTCAGCCTCATTATCAGCTCTTCTTGTGTGCTCGAGCTATTCAAGCTCCGTAGTATATAAAGGATTGACTGTCCTTCAATATCCATTGTCTTCTCCACCCAATTCTTCTGATAAACAGCTTGAAGATTGATCGTCATTCTCTTGGCTTACATCATGTTCACATTTACGTTTGTTTTCCATCACTTTTCCCAAGAAGTATTTACTACCGGCATTCCCAATCACAGACTCAACGACTTGCCGGTTTTCATAATGGTGCAGGGCTTCGGCTTCACTCTGTTCTGTGTCTGCATATATATAGGACATCCTTACATCAGTAGAACTGGAAGAACAGCCGCTTCTGCAATCACTGGATGATTCATCACCCTCCAGGATGCTGTCAACATGTCCTCGTCCATGACGATGAATGCTGTCACTGGACCTTGTTGCCTTTGGGAATAGATCTTTCATACTTGGCTTTGCTACGCACAATCTATCATTTGGGATTTCATATAGTGGACATGCAATTATTCGTGACAATTCAGATTGTGGTACAGTAGATTGGGTATCGTTACTTCCCGCTAAATGAATAGCATGGGCAGATGGTTCAGTTTCATATCTTTCACGAGCCATTAGCTTTCGCCATCCCAGAGCAACCAATGTAGCACAAAGTAAAATCCCTAGTATCGTCGCAATAGCCGAAGCACTCTTCCAAAACACCTTCCAAAATGTCCCGGATATGTCAGTGGAGTTCAATGTCGTTATATTTACCGATGTGGTAGACGATACCTGCAATGGTTTCTTTGACGAATTGTCATGATGTACGACAAAAAGTTTGATTGAAGGTCCACTGGAGCTGCTCAGAGTACCCGTGAATGAATAGCATGCAACTAGATGTCTCTGCGCTTCTACAGACGTGCGAGATCTATGATCACAGGTAACAATTCCAGGCCCCATCATCTCGAGTATGCTGTAAGCAATGAGGTAAGTTCCTTCATTGTCGTCTTCTCCAAGAACATATTTTCCCTGTTCTTCGAAGATGATAATGCCATTCAAAGACCATCGGAAAGTGATGTTGTCGGTACTTCTGACTTTGGTTGAACATTTTAGATAGCATTCTTCACCGTTCTCATCGTACTCAAGAAAGGTATTAGCTTCAAGGATTCTTTCTTGGGAATGCGAAGTACTAGATTCGCAGTCGGGAAGGAAGGCTTCATCTCCGTGCCTAACTGTAATGAGGGAGTTGTGCCGAGAGTTCCCGACGGGGTTCCATGCCTCGCATGTCACATTCAAAACCTCTGCATCTTGCACTGGGTTTACGACTATGGTCAAATTCTGTGAATGGGAGCTACATTGTGCAAAAGCTTTTCCTGGGGAGCAATACCAGTTGTATCCCGCTACCTCTGGGTACCCGGTTGCCAGACACTGGAAAGACATACTTACTACCAATGGCCAAGGAATGTCGGCTTGATATGGGATTACCTTTACCAGAGGAGGATGGGTGACCTTAAATGGACCCAAGGAGCAGTTTACGCTTCTACCAGGAAAGTATCTGCTCGTTGCAAGACAGAATATCCTTCCGGTGTGCAGAGATCGTGTCACTGTGAGGTTTGCAACCAGTATGGATGCTGCTACAGGAGACAGAGACGATGCATTCATTGACGTTGAATTCGGCCACAGCCACCTGAGTGTAGCCGGGGGATTACTCTTAGATGCTTCACATTGGATGTCAAGTTGATCGCCATCTTCAAGGTCATTGTTGACTGGTCCGCTGCAAAGCACTTCATTTTCCCTCAGGAAGTACAGTACATTTAGCCTAGCAAAGTCAGATGATAACATTTTGCCTGGTGGATCAATGAGTACTATTGAACATTTATACAAAGCGTCCATATCCCTTGGGACGCTCTGAATGGCGAGTCGGGACGTAACTCGTCTCTGCCCTTTGTCTGATTGTGTTGTAATATTGACAAAGGGTTTTTGCTGGACATTCTCTGTCTTACCGTTTATCCAGTATGAAGACACAGACGCAAATGGAACTCCAGTTTGAAGGGTGCACACAAATGACGTCGATTCACCCTCTCGTACGGTGACATCACTGGGTTGTTTTACAAATTCATAATCATTCGAGCATAAGGTATGCATTGCGTTATGCTGAATAAAAATGGACATCAATAATAAACGCAATCCTGCAAACGGAATACAACATTTCCGAAGGGCGGAATGATCCGTTACAGAAATAGAGATCGCCATGATGTTTTACCACTCAGACTGCTGTGACCTAAATGATGATATCTTTTAATGTCAGGATTTTAAGGATGTATATCAGTTCTTTACAATGTTTACATTGAAGGTTTTACTTTACATGAAATGATAAAGTAGCGCTATCAAACTAGAGGTGTAATGAGCAATAGCAAATTACAGAGAAAGGACCGCTACTCTAACATCAATCTTCCTAGTCAGTTTGACACTTCACTTTCTTCAAGTGTTTTGATCGAAACTCTTTCTTGAACTTGATCAGATAGGTTTCGAATGAAGTAATAAATTAATTTTCTCTAGTGTATTTCAGTTTGTTTGTTTTTTCCCGTCTTTTTCAAGACGGAAGTGATACTTTATTTTTTTTTCTGGTGCAGTGTGGCAGGTATATGAAAAGTCTCAGTGATATTCTTCATGTCAACTTTCCCCTGAAATACTACAGATCAGAGTGGAATCAGATCAAGGAGTTAGATACTTGGCCTTATCCAGTAGGAACCTTTTGAAAAGCGATCAATCTGTCATCTTCACTGATAAATTTGTTTTCGGTTAAGATTTTTCATTCTGCTCCAGCTGTTTCCAACATTTCATGTAAGTGTATTTTCAAGGAGCATCCTTAGCTTTCAGAAACGTAGTGTTGAAATGTTTGTCGAGTGCAAATGTTTGTGGATAAGCAAGTTTATAAACAGTAGTCTCCTTCTATCCACTTTTAAAACGTGGTACCTGCTCGGGACATCATCTTGTTACTGTAAAAACTTCCCTACATAACAGCATCAATAAGAACAACAATGGGGATAGTTCATGTAACCGTGGTTATGTCCATGAGCGTTGTCATTTGGGGGACAGTCTTTCCTTCCATAAGAGGACAACAAGTCTATGAATTTCCTGAGGGGGACGATGCTACTGTTTTCTTCGACCATAACGCTACTTCAAAAGAAGCTACCTTCTCCTACGACTTGTTCGCCCCCGACCAAGACTGTGTCTTCTGCATCGACGGGATCATGGATACGTCTTGCCTTAAAGCTGGACAAAGAGATCGAGTCCAGGTGCATTTCAGTCGAAATAAAACCTCAGCGATGGTGTCTCTGCTGCTCCAGAGGATGGAACGCTCCGATAGAGGATTCTACATCCTCACCATGAGGGAAAACCTCGATGGCCGTGTTGCTAATCTCCTCCAAGTTGCTTACATCGAGGCTCTGTTTCCTCCCGGTGAGGCAAGATGTGATCTCCAATCCTCGACGTATACCTCGACATGGAAAGAACTGCACTGTAACGCAACGGTCGGCAATGACGGCAAAGGTAATCTCACTTGCTTTCAGAACTATACGGAATGCGTTTTCCTGAGCCCCGTTAGCTACTCTCCAACCCACATATCAGCTACCTTCTGGGTTGATGAGGACTATCCTGTTAACTGCTGTTCGTTTGCAACTGATGCTTCATCGACACGTCAGTCTTGTCGCCACTACACATATACTCCAGCGAACAAGGATTGATAGCCGTTCAACTCTGTACCATAATTTAAGTGAGAGTTGAGTTATCTTGGACACCTTTTAAGACCTCTGTAAATGAACGACCAAACTCAGTTATTACATTGGCACCTTTACCACTACTGACTTTAAGGGATACCCTAACTAGTAATATATTTTATTGGCTTATCAAATCTGCGTGTAATAGACCACTAATCTAACAAAAGGCAAAGACAAAAGAAGAGCCTCGATACGAATTATTTCATTCACCAGTTATGAATAATCTCAATAGTCAGAATTAAAATTTCATACATAAGTTGTTGCATGGTAGGACAAATATTATGCCTTGACAACCTAGCAGCACGTAATTCAATTTGCATGTTGACTATTGGAAAAGCCTGCAATTATTCGTAACAGGTGAACGAAATAATTCGTATCGAGGCACTTCACAAAGACGTATGCTTGAAATTTTGTTCCATTAAGAAAATGGCCTATTCCAGATCATAAGCATGGACAGATTGGTATTAAAAAAAACTATATTGCACTAAACATTTCTATATCTACCTTTGAAAATTACTTTCATTATAAAATAAATACCTATAACCACACACACGTATATATCATCTTCTGACATATAACCAACAAAGAACACGAAATGCATAGCTATTCATTAATTTATTATTCTGACGGTCGTGGTAATTTGTGAACGTGTCACACCCTCTTTTTGTACTCATAAAAAAAGATATCTTACCACATTAATATTTTTGATGTCGATTCGTGTGCAGTAATGTTTAATAAAGGGCCTACGTTTGTCGTTGTATTCATATAACCTTAGGTTAGTTATTATCTATCAACTTATAAAAAACAATTATATTAATGAATAATACTGACTAACTCTGGAATGTAGGATTTTATTGAAAAGTATGAATATTTATTTGTTCAGAAAAAATTAACGTTAATAATATGGTACCTATCAATATAAATAATCTTTCTATAAGTATCTTCAAAGTCAAATACCAGTATGAAGACAATTTCCTACATTTTGACTCTGCGTCATTTGTTTGTATTATTCTTATGTTAAGGATGGTCGTTTCTACTATGTTACTTTAACAAAAATCAAAAGTATGGTGGCGTAAAAACTAAAATGAAAGAAAAAAAATCAAAATCAAATAAAAAGGAACTAAAAACGTGTGTTCCTTACGATTATATCATATTATTTGAAGTATGTTGGGCATACGGAAGTGTAGATAACTTTTCTTAACATACAACTTTTGCCTGAATATACATGTAGGCTTTATACCGTATTGTACTGTACTATCACATACAATTCATCTTCTGAAGTTCACCCCATATTAAAGATCTGTCATTAACAATTACATTTTCGAGTACAATGAGACCCGAGTTACTTTTGTCGTAAAATGAAACCATTGTCTTACACAGTGATAAACAGGTGCGTGTCGTGTCAAAATGAAAATTAAATGTTTACTTTGTGATGATAAGTGACTTGTTTTTTTGTTTACAAGTTAGTATTTGTTACCCACTTTTGTATATCAATCACTTGATGAAAGCACTATCCAATTGGCATGATTGAATGTCCCTACATGTAAAAAGATGCATGTGTCTATATTCGAGTCCAAGGAAGTCAGGTGCATAATTTTCTTCTTTAACTTAATGGACAAAATATTACTTTTTCCGTCTTTACATGATTTATGGTGAGATAACCCACACAACTGTTCTAGATTGGAGTATTCTTCAGAAGAAAAAAAAATTAAATGGATGTAGCTTAAATACACAACAATATGCTTTCATACTTGTGCTTCATTCTTATATAAATGAAAGATACCTTTTGAAGGTGTGTCACTGCTGTTGCGAATCTTCGAATCTTTTAAAATTAAGATTAGCAATATGTTTCCACTTTAAAAAGTTTACGGGCTAAAGCAAAGGCTACGGGATGGCAACTGGATTACATGTCTACATCCCTACCCTTCCCCGAGATTGTTATAATATCAATATTCGGGCATCACATTATATTCAGATATTCGGCACCTGGCAACTCATATTTGAACAATGAGGCAGTCCCTTTTGAGGTTTTGAAATAATATCAACTTTGTTTTAATTACAAAAAACTTTCATTAAATATCATACACTGCAAAAAAATTGCTCACTCGCGCAAGTAAGAGAACGGACCGATGATATTTGGGTAAGTAAAAAAAAAAAAATGTCAATTTAAGGGTGTGGGGCGGGGGCGTCTTTGTGGAGCCCCCAAATAATTTCATATCATTAATTTGTTGTTGAACAAACGCCAGTTTTGGTACAGGGCTTCATAAGGACCTGCTGAATGATGGTAGGAGAGGAGCATAACTTACTATGGCGTTTGTACAACAAAAACTCAATGGTATATTACCTTTTAAATTATTTGTGGACTACGCCCCACACCCTTATATGATATTCTTGCCGGGGGCTCCTACCCTCATATCGTTCAGTAGGTCCAAAGGAAGCCCTGTACCAAAAATGGCATTTGTACAACAACAAATCAAAGTTATATTACCTTATAAATTATTTGGGGGCTACGAGGCGACGCCCCCGCCCCACACCCTTAAATTGACATTTTTGCCGGGGGCTCTTAGCCTAATATCGTTTAGTAGGTCTTAAGGAAGCCCTGTACCAAAAATGGTGCATTTATCAGGCAATTAAGTCGGTAATTTCACCAAGCCACCTGACTTACGTGCGGAGTAGTGCATACGGCTCTGATCTGGAGCACGAGTGCGCGCCATTTGCCCAATAAATCAGATAAACATTGTTTATCGCCGAAAAACACTGTTTATCGCCGATAAACACTGTTTATCGAGAGAAACTGTGTTTATCGACTGATAAACACTGTTTATCGGCGATAAACACTGTTTTTCGGCGATAAACATTGTTTATCGAGAGAAACTGTGTTTATCAGTCGATAAACATAGTTTCTCTCGATAAACAGTGTTTATCTGATTTATTGGTCAAACGGCGCGCCATAGTCGCCTATAATAATCACCTTTTTAAAAATGATAATATTTGCCGTGGCATAGCCACAATAAACTCTAGAAGACATTTTATATCTAATCCCGAAAACGTTCTTGTCCTCTCTCTCTCACTCTCCTTCTCTCTCTCTCTGTATCTTTCTCTCTCTATCTATCTTTCTCTCTCTCTCTCTTTTTTGTCTCTCTTTCTCTCTCTCTAGCTTTCTCTTGCCCTTTTTCCCTCTCCCTCTCTCTCTTTCTCTCTTTCTCTCCCTCTGTCTTCCTCTCTTTCTTCTCTCCTCTCCTTCTGCTTCTTCTCTTTCTTTTCTTTTTCTTCACCTCTCTGTTGATTCTCAAAAGTCTTTACTTAATAACTCGTCCGCTATTTCTCTTTCTACACACAAACTCTATCTCTGTCTCTCTCTCTCTCAAATTTTTCCCTTTTCTGTCTTTCCCTGAAACTCCATATCTTAATCTCTCCTTCTTCTCCACTCTTTCTTAATCTCTATTTCTTCACTTCTCTCCTCTCATCTTGTCTCATTCCACCCAAATAGTATAACCGTCGCTACATGCAGACATGGTTTCATTTCTTTATGTGTATGGTTTTAGTTCATAGCAATGAGAAAGCAAGAAATGTGTTATCATTTCAAAGATTGTGCTGAATTTTATTATCGTCAATTTTGCATTGTATTCAAATTCAGTGATAAGATATTAATTTATTATAGCATATCTCGCTTCGGAGAATACAATGCAAATAAATATATTCTTTATGGTCACCTTGATGACATGTTTGGTACAAAGTATACTTTACAAGTGTTTTGAATAATAATGGCGGTGTTTAGATCAAAGGGTTGGCACGCCTGTCAGTTAGTCATTCGGGAATTGCAAAGTTTATTATTCTGCTATGAACCCACAAACTAGGTTATAACGTCATCTCCGATTATGTTAAAACGTTTAACCAATAAACTCCCTTGAGGCGATTTTCATACTAAACTTCAAGTTTAGTCAGGGTTTGATTAAATTCATTCCTCTAAAAATGTTCCTATTTTTCCCGGTTGTATCTTTACTTCAAATGAGAGAAACAGCTTTTTAATTAACTTGTTATTGTGTCGAGAGGCCTGACGTTATAATGCATTTTTTAAACACAGTTTGCACTTTACATCCCTAATAGTTTTTATGTTTTAAAGTTAGGTAGAGATGTAGTATGTTGGATTTTAAAAGTAGAATTGATGGTAGAATATATTGAACTCTCTCTCAAGAACTTGACCTTTACCTGTAAATAAAAAGATATATAAAAGTTTATTAATAATTTCTGAAATTCTAAGATGTAATGATTGAATCAATGATAACTTTGCATTAGATGTTTTTAATCAGAAATAAGGAAATCTCACTCGTAGACATCTTGAGAGAGATCCTCTCATGATAATAGAGGTTTTATAACTCTAGATCCCCATCCCTCTACAAAAACTGCACGTCTTCCCCTCATTTTGTCATCCCTCATTCGAGGAATAAAGTCATGACAAGAATGGAAAAACGAGCCCTTACACCAATTTCCTAAAAACTTGAGTGTATACTCAGTAGTTGTAACAATAGTAGCTGTAGGAGTAAAAGTAGTAGTAGTGGAAGAAGTAGAAGTAGCAGTAGTAGTAGTAGTAATAGTAGTAGTAGCAGTAGTAGTAGTAGTAGTAGTAGTAGTAGTAGTAGTACTGTAGTAGTAATTGAAGTAGGAGTTGTAGTTGTAATAGAAGTAGTAGTTGTTATTGTTGTAGTAATCGCAGTAGTAGTAGCATTACTAGTAGTAGCAGTAGTAGTAGTAGTAGTAGTAGTAGTAGTAGTAGTAGTAGTAGTAGTAGTAGTAGTAGTATTGGTAGTAGTAGTAGTAGTAGTAGTAGTAGTAGTAGTAGTAGTAGTAGTAGTAGTAGTAGTAGAATACGTAGTAGTAGTAGTAGTAGTAGTAGTAGTAGTAGTAGTAGTAGTTGTAGTAGTAGTAAATGTAGTATAGACAACAATTCCTCTTCCTTGTTGCTGGTTTAAAATTACAATAGCGCCATCTGTAGCTCATTAGATGTTTGAAGTTTATTTGGTGGTTCCTTTCGGGAAAATATCATCCAAACGATCTCCATATGATTGAAATTATTATACTTACACTAATTTATCTAAAATACTTTAAAGGCACACGTATAGTTAAATTATCAAGAAGAAAAGTTGGAAATGTAATTGTTGCGTAAATAAAACAAAAGTAATCATTGAATCGAATAATTTGAAATTCTATTAAACTGTACGTATTTCTATAGACAGACAGGGCTTGTTTTGTTAAAGGTTGTTAAATTTGCAAGGATCAATGGATCGTGAAAGGACTGGCTGAATTCAATCATTATAGAATCAGAAGCAGAAAAGTTGAAAACTAACTGTTACCGGCTTCTTGTACTTACTTGAGTACACCTAACCGATCATCCCACACGCTTTTCGGACGCCATTGACTAGTTTCTTTACGTCGGCTGTCTCATAATACCCATCTTCCATGTCTTCTGAAATCAGCTCTGGAAACGCCACTGACATACGATAGGCTACAAGATTGGTTATACATCAGAGGACAAAAACAGAGTTTTGATTAATATGTGGTATACGATAATGAATTGATTTTTGTACGTAGTTATGATGGCGTACTGGAGTTAGAGACCAGTCCCACTGTGCCTCTGTTTAGTTTTAAAATTTTGTTTTGATTTAATGTTATTATTTTCTTTTTTTCTTTTTTTGTTTACTCATTATGCTTTTTGATTTATGGGCCGTATATGATATTGAATTGATGGGTTGAGATATCGAGCGTACTGGTGGGTAAGTAGAGCTAGGATTGCAGACCCCCCATTCCCTTAAGTTCAATATCTCGATTCTGATATATTTTTTTTTGAACAAATTCTCTCTTCTGAGATTTTTTTGGTTGGGGGGGGGGCTCATTAAGCCTCTGTACGGAGGCCTTTATCACTGCTATGATGTACGATTCGGAGGAAGGCGTGAATATCCCAGAGCTTATAAATGACGTCGACAACAACAACTACAACTTCCATTATATACAGGCTCTTTACTGTATGTAATTCTTTTTAAACAAGTCTTCACCCCTAGTCATTTCACTATTTTCATGAAGAGGTAACCAGGTAGGTCCTAACTTTAGTAATGGTTAAGTGAAAGAAACAATTTTGTTATATAAAGGATGTCGTGAATAATTATTAAACTAAAGATGCTCGTAATTTACAAAAAAACCTGTCGACAACAATGCTGACAGCAAGGGAACATTGATTAACATTAAGTTATAGAAAAACAAGTCGATAGGAATTAGAACTAGTCGACGAATGAATAAGAACTCCTCAGATTGAAATAATTGCTGACAGCAATTACAGATTTGCCATCAGAACATCAATACGATGAAATAAATTTCACATCCACCGTCCCCTTTTGTACGGCTAAGCTGCAGCTACAACCTTGAATAAGAACCTTAGAACAGCGGGGGGTTCTCTAAGTCTAAGTTAATGGACATTTATGATAGAAACGCTTGTAAATTCTACAAGACGTGTTTCAATGAGATGTCCGACAAGACTCATGACGGCAGTTCGAGAAACGACACCCATGTGAAGGAAAATGAGGATTGAACAAGACTTGGCCTATTGGTGGCGCACTTACCTAATTCTTTTGAAGGAATGCTATTCACCATACCACAACCTGATTGGACGCCTTTCTTGATTCCATTACCAATCGTCTTGCCTGCTTTCTTAACCTTGTTAAATGCCTTCTTGAACCAGTTCTGGACCGCTACGTCACCTAAATCATGATCGTCATCACCTGTGATTTGAAAAGATATATATAGAAACATGAAATTGTAGACATTCGCCTTCAAACCTAGTAGTCCTGGTAGGTAGATCATTTTATTCACAGAAAATTAGATAAGTACAATTTTCTTCGTCTCTATCCCTCTGCCTGTTTCTATCTCTACTTTTACCCTTTTCTCAATCTCTGTTTTCCTTGTTAGTGTTTAATTGCTAAACTAAACACATCATACGAACAGAAAAAGGCAACAAATGTATCCCTACAAAAAATAAACAAATTATTTCTTAATAGCTACTAACAGTAAGAAACAACTGCTCATAGTAACATTTTCCAATAATTAAATTTAAATGTTTTTGGAATAATATATAAAAATATACACAAGACATCACAATACACAGCAAAAATACAACACTGCAGAACACAAGACGATGCAACAAGGCATCTCTTTCTCTAATTCTTTCTCTAAATGAGTCTTCATGCAGCTTTAATACCTAGCATATCTTCAAGCATGTATTCTTCAAGGTCTTCATCGATGCCATAGCCGTGCACCAGCATCACGGCCAACGCCAGACACAGCAAGAAAACAGTCACTTTCATCTTGATACCAATCGCTCTAAAAAGAAAATAGACAACGGATATCTCAAGTAAGGTGTATCAGAACGACTTGACATACTATCCATGAAAGAAAGGGATATATCAATCATATGTAGATAAATAGCGAAACTTACAATTTAATTGGTTTTTAACTATATTTACTTCTTGACGGTATAGATAGGCATTATGACAATACCTGATTAAAAGAGAAGGTTTTGTTCTGGGGATAGGTGAAAAATAATTTGTGAGCGTTTTCACTGTAATTATGCAAGTGTGGAAGAACATCAGAGAAAAATGTTTACTTAAAAGCATGGCACTTCAAATGCCTTCATATTCAAAATATAACAGCTTAAAAATGTGGGCCACATTTTTATGCCACATGTTTGTGTAGTCCCATATAAATCTTTCTTTGTACAGTGTTTGTTACTTTTACAAAGACGGGCCAAATTTCGTATCAGTTTGACGATTCCAGAGCCTTGCATTACACACCAATACTTTTTTTGCTACATGATCAACTTTCTTTGATCGATTCCACACTGTTTCTTTCACAATACAATCGCATGACCAGAACTCAAATTTATCTTTAAATCGTACCATATTATCAACTCCTTTGATTGTGGGAATCAACGGAAATACAAGACAAGACAAATTGTTATTTTAACGAAAGTTCCCATTCCATTGGCCGTGCTATCGGGGCTATCTTGGACACCAGACGAAAATTTCAAAGTAGTTTATCGGGTATTAAAAATATAATTAGTTTCGCTTGAATTGATGGTCTGTGTACAACTCAACCCCTCCCCCAAGAAAAGCCGTTCCCTGTAGAGAGAATTCTCTGGAGAAAAATTGTCACACCTATCAATTTCTGAGTTCGCCGACGTGACTGGAATTATCTAACAAAATATAGAGAAAAGTGAAAAGTATGGGGTGTATTTAGCAGTTTAGACTTCTTCCAAGTATGAGGTTCCTCTAGAGTCTAGATTCTTTGCAGGAAAAATCAAAATGTTATGGAAAAATTCAATATAATTTATATAACTTGAAGTAGGTATAGAAATGAACGAAAACAATTGATTTGTAAAATCAGCGCTGCGATAAATGACTATGACATGCTTGATATACTAGCTCAAAAGATTATATCACTCTGATACACAATAGAAATAGAAAAATATCAATGATAATCTGATAATCGAAGTTAACAAATTTGACTACCAAAGGAACATGAAGGAAAACAAAATACATATAATTACCCGACGTCAATAACGAGGGGATGAGTCTAACTTGTGAGTACACGGCTGACCGGTCGATGATGTTGTAGTGTGCTGCAACACTCTGGCACTATCCCGATATATTTATTGAATTTGCCTCTCAATTTTTTTTCTATTTCACTCCAAAGCAAAATGGGGGGGTTCGTTGATCAGGAAAGTATGAATATACAAGTCATATTTTCGTCAACTCCAATGTTATGAAAGAGAGAATATGAAAGAAAAAAACATCTAATCGTATAGTCCTGCTCTTATTGGCCAATGGTGGTGATCACGTGACGTGTAGATATGCGGGTATACGCACAGGTAGGCTGGGCTTAATTTCTTCCTTATACTAAATTCTCTTAACCCATCTGTATTAGAAGAAGACATAGGAGATGGCCGAGAAAAAAAATCGACAAATATTCAAAAAAAAATTCCATAATAGATTCCATTAAAACAAACAATTGACAGAAACAATAGATTCAGATATTTGTCGGCTTATTTAGTGTCATGTCATACGTAATTCGTGGAAATATCACATCCAGTAACAAGCTGAAATTATTTCGTTTTTAGTTTTTGTTTTAATTATTCGTGTCGTTTGTTTGCAATAGTGTAATATCATGTCATAAAGCCTGACTATTATTCTAAATGATTTCCATCAGGATAAATAGATATATGAGTTGACTGACGGTAGATCAGGATAGGAAGAAATATAACATCGATTTCACGGAGAGAGAAGTCAAATTAAAAGAAAGAAAAATGCGTTGAAGTTCCCGCCCCCCCCCCTTCCCCATGATTAGTGTTAAATCTAAAAGCTGACAAATACTATATTAATGAATAATAGTAGTAAGTTTTTTTTAAGAATTGAAATAGGGAAAATAACATTATATTGACGCGCTTAGGATAAAGGATGGAAACAAAATCAATCTAATCAGGGATGCAGTTTTGCAATTTAGTTATATATTCAATGTTCTTGAATACATTCCATTGTATACTAAAATCGTTATTCTCATCTATCGTCTTCCCATAAAACCCGTATAGTTCTTTCTCTCCATTTTTCGTATATTTTCTGCAATATGCCCGGTCACGGTCGAAATGCGGCAGATACTGGAAAGTTACCCACTGGAAGTGTATCTTTAACCCGGTACTTCCCTGCTTCATCCATCTCACTTAAGGTTTCTTCTTCGAGAAGCGGTATCTGACAGGTTATACCTCTCCATGTCTATACTTACTATCGAAGAAAAAACATTACAGTCTAATCCAACGGTCTGTCTGCAGTACCAGCTGTTTTCATGGAGTATGACTTGACTCCACTTATTGCCTGCAATGCGATGCCATTCTTAGAACTCTCAGCGTATACGGTTTGGTGATCGGTCAATCTCATGATGTCAATACGTCAAAGACGATTGATAGGTGTGGAGGTGAGTCGCTCAAGAGGGCGCCTTATAGATGACTCTTTTATTTACCTTCTTATTTTTTTTTTATCCTATCTGGACCTACAAGACGGGTCAGACCTAACACTCGCCACTTATTTCCCTTCTGTCTTGTGGTTCACCTCCTATAACTCAGATAGTCGATATTGATCAACTGTAGAGTGTGCAAATAAGGTGAGTTCTTAAATACTTTTATCCATTCGTATTGAGTTAAAATACAGAGATAAAAGCGTACGAGTGAAGGAATAGAAGAGATGAAAAAGTGGAAATTATTGAAAAAGCAATCGTTTAAAATGCATTCAAAGAAAGGGTGTGTGTGTGATGGGGTGGTAGCTAAAGTAGATACTATCCATGTTGCATTTTTAGTAGGACAAATAAAAATGTATATAGATGTGAAAAAAGTGATAATTTATTACTATCCGATCAAATCGACAAAATTTAGGGATATGACTCATTTCCTTGCCATTGCAAACGGCTTTTCATATTGCTCCACTAAGAAGTATGATATTTCGTTAAAATGTAAATATTTCGTTTATTTTCCTCTTTTTTCTTTTTAGCTGAAACGTTAATGTTTTTATTTGATTTTTGTTCTCGGATGAATAAGCTTACGAAGGTGGTTACTCCATAATGAAGTGGACCCTAATTTTCAGTTTGGTGCTGTTAGCGGTGATCGGGTTAGACCTCGGGCAAGCTACATACCATCAAGATTTCGATCTGACAGAAGATGAATACCTGACACTCATGGATGTGATGGAAGGTAAGAGACTTACATTTTACTTGAAAATGAAAGAGAGGGGGAGAGAGAGAGAGAGAGAGAGGGGTAGAGAGAGAGAGAGAGACCCGCAAGCCTTGTTCAAACACGACTTGATAAGCTACGGCTTGATACCTGACACTCATGGATATGATGGAAGGTAAGAGACTTACATTTTACTTGAAAATGAAAGAGAGGGGGGAGAGAGAGAGAGAGAGAGAGAGAGAGAGAGAGAGAGACCCGCAAGCCTTGTTCAAACACGACTTGATAAGCTACGGCTTGATACCTGACACTCATGGATGTGATGGAAGGTAAGAGACTTACATTTTACTTGAAAATGAAAGAGAGGGGGGAGAGAGAGAGATAGAGAGAGACCCGCAAGCCTTGTTCAAACACGACTTGATAAACTACATAGTGTTAAAGACACCACGGCAAAATAAAAACTTTTTACGTGTAAATGAACATTGCTTTCTTTTATTTAATGAGGAGCATAACTTTAAACGATATCATACACAGACAGTGAAAGTATACATACATGATAATTATATAATGATAATATAATAAGAAAAGAAAACAAGGAAAACATCCAGTGCTTTGTGTTATTTTCTTTCATTTCATAAAGTTACATATTCATTGTGCAAAATGCTTAAGATGCGGTTATATTCATGTGTATAATATAATATATCTCGTAATTAGTACATGCTTTTTGTCTTACATCGGAAATATAAAATCTCTATAAAAAAAATCAAGCTTATCAAGCCTGTATAATAAAACTGGCCTTCGTTACTTAAATAAAGCACCCCCTCCCCCCCCCCGAAAAAACAGAAAACAGAATCGTCCGCAAACCACTTTCATTGAAAGGAGGATCAAGATTAAGTCCTATACTAATTATCGTTAATTTTGATTAACATCGGTATGCATGCCACAAACAGTCGTATATTATTATTACCATTCTTAATATCGAAACGTCATTAATAATAATAATATGTGACGCTGTCACTGGAAACTCTCATGTTCTAACATATAGATTCCGGAACTGAAGATTGAATAATGCCACTATCTCTAGGGTTTATGATAACCCAAAATTGAACAACCATTTTTGTTTTAATCTTTTAATTTTTACATTTTTTGAGATATGGCAGATTCGGATGCTGAGGATGATGTTCGTCTGTCTAGCTGGTTCAAGAAGGCTTTCAATTCTGCAAAGAAATGGACAAAGAAAGCAGCTAGTGACGCAGGAAAATGGACGAAGAAAGCAGCTAGTGACGCAGGAAAATGGACGAAGGGGGCTTTGAAAGACGCAGGCAAGGCCATCCAGAAAGGCTGTGGATACGTCAATGAGATTCCTGTCAAAGAACTCGGTAAAATCCTCTTTGATGTATTTCACTTTCTGTTATTATTAAGAATAGCTTGAAGTCAGAAGGTTAGATTCTATATTTAAGCATAACTGTGATGATGATAAAGATGATGATGATGATGACGACTACTACGACGACGACGATGACGATAATGATGATGTTGACGATGTTGATGACGATGATGATGATGGCCTCTCCTCATCTTAGATGTATTATACGTATTATATAAATCAAGAATGTTATTATTAAGCGCCAATATCCGCTTCTCCTGGGCGTTAATTTCGCTTTTTCTTAAATGCCAGAGAAAAATTCTTTCAGCAAAGTCCAAGTGTTAGCCTATATCCTCTAAAAATTAGATGATTATAATTGATAATGATTGACAATGATGATGATGATGATGGTGATGATAATAATCAATGATGACGATTGGTCTTTAAATCTGTAAACATGACAATCATTTTTAGATGTACAAACATTTATGCATTTATCCAGATTTACGATAGTAAATGTGATATAATCGGGCCGGTATTTGATTCATTATACGTTTTCGACAAAGGGCATTGCTAACCCATTACCAAATAACGAGTAAAAAGTTACTTAATACAGGTTTCATCATCATGTCTATGTACTTTCTCTCCTCTAAATCATCTCTTTATTTCTTTGATTCAGTTTATCACAGGGCGAGAGAGATGAGAGAAGAAGACTTCACGTTTGATGTTAACGAGGAGCAGCTAGCAGCTGCTTATAATGCATTGAAAGCTGGTTGCAAAGTAGTTGGAAAGTAGTAGAATCCACCCATTTATTCATCTCATCTCTCCATGCAGAGTTGTGGAAATCCACTCATTTTAGGAGTCATATTAATGGGACACTTCGTTTGGAAATGGATTCCACTTCATATGTTAGTGGATTTGACTCCAAAGTCATGCAAATAGTGGTTAGAATTACTCTTTTAGGTTGCATTCAAAGAGTTTGAGCGTATTAATATTAATATTAGTATTAATAGAAACCATTTACGAGGCATGATGAATACAAGTTATTTTACGAGGCATAGCTTCAAAACATTTTTATTCCCTCTCTAAGTGTAACAAAGATAGTTAATACCCATCAATCCTCCTATTATTGAAAAGAAGAAAATAATTACTTCATGATTATTACCAGTAACTATTGGGACCAAATTCAGGTGATATCGAAATATTCCATGTTTTACTCCTCTTATATGCAGAGTATATCATTGTTATTAAGATCATAATAGAAAAGCAGGAAAATACTGTATTGAAAAGGACACAATAAAATATGATAAATGAATATCGACAAAATCAATTTCTTGTTGACCTTTCTTGTTTATTAACTGACAAATATTATCATTCTATTTGAACTTCGTCCTTGATATGAAAGAATGAACATGCGCGTAAAGCATGCTATGGCAGAATAGGCGGCACTCTTACTAGTTCCAAAGGTTCATTTTCCGTAGGTTTGTAAGTCCAGAGGTTTGTAATCTGTAAAAAGATATGAACCCGGACCGATCTCATTTGTTGTTGTTGTTGATGATAATGGGGATAGTGAGAATGATGATATTCATAATGGTGATGATGTTGATTTAATATGATGATGGTGATTATGATAATGATGATGATAATGATGATTATGATGATGATCAGATGATGATTATGATGATGATTATGGTAATGATGGTGTTGTTGGTGATTGTAATATTGATGATGATGGTGGAGGTGATATTTTGATAATGATAATGATAATATTACACTATACAAGGTCCGAGATTAAAATGGCAAAATAACAACAATAGCGTGCACTTTCAATGTGTATGTACATCCAGCTTCCATTCTCAAGATAGCAAGTATATGGGACCTGTTTCATAAAACTTGATATAACAATTGCCAGAATTCTATGACTAAATAGCTATAAACCAATTACATGCTGCGTTTTCAGGGGCTTATAATAATGATTGGGATGTTTTGATAATAAGTATCATGGCACATGAAGTACCAGGTTCGTGTTTAAATTAATGTTACGCAGTGATAAAAGATAACAGACAGATTATTATACATTTCAAGCACTTGTTTTAATTACCCCTATAACCGGGTATGTATATATTCTGTGTTATAGTTATAAGTTTGGTTCACACAACAATATGAATGAATGAATGAGTTACAAATTATTGAAACTTAAAGGGCCCACTACATTAATGGTACAATCTCGAGTTAAAACCGGTCAATTAAAGTAAATAAATATCCGCTCATATATAATACTGATAGCCGCAACGTTATACAGCGTTTGACCTCATAGGGCCATTTACACTTGCAACCAAACATGCCAAAAGATTTGATGACTTCCACTGTAACGTTATCAAACAAAAATATATATCAAATGTAATATGACATAATCAATTGATGTTGGTTGTACTGATCAGGCTATACTCGAACTTCGTACATTTTGCAGTAGGCATATAAAGTTATCGTGTCTAGACGTGTTTTAACGGCTAGCGAATATGAAGGAAGTCGTTATTTTAATATATGACAGAATGCCCTTCTGGTTACTTAATTACAGTATATAATTTTCCCTACATATCGCAGTCTGTTTAAATCTACAAAAACCTGAATCTAATCATTTTAATGCATTTATATAAAGGATCAAATGGATTCCCTTACACTTTATTTTGAAAGAGCAATAACAAACAAATCTTGTCTATTTATATATGTATACTTCTTTTCAGATACCGCTCTTGTTTGTTTTTTTGTTTTTGTTTTACATAAGAGCAGGTAGAACCTCATAATAATGTCCTATATGCCCTGGTTAATCATATTATCAATATTATAAACCAGATGATCATATTATTTTGATAACTAGTTTATGAATTATGTTAAATGCATCCATTTATTTATGTCAGTGAAGCTCTTCGAGGTCCGGCCTGTAAATATCACATGTAGCTTCTCTTGACATAACATTGTGCACAGAGGCAGCGCATCAGGGACAGGAGGGGGGGGGGGGGGCGGGAGCCCTGCGCAACCATCCTTTCATATGTGTGTGGGTGAGAATGCTTGTGCGTGTATATACGTGTGAATGTATATCTGCGAGAAGAGAGAGAGAGAGAGAGAGAGATATAATATGAATATGCTTTCATTTCTTCGGTAAAGATAAATTCTTCTTCCATATACTTTCATACGGAATAATGAACATTAGGGAACTTATACAATAATACACGAGATCTAGACATGTGATAGCGTCTCAGTCATAAGGATGCTCTTTAACAAATACCCTTTTTTTTCTCTTCGCTATGAACGACTGAAGAGATGATGATATATTTCCTCGATATATTTTCTACCTTTGGATTTGGGGGATTTTGCATTCAATTTATACATGTGCCTCGCTTAGATTCTTTTCTGAAGAAGAGAAAAAATGTGGGGGGAGGCTTGAAGGGCCATTACTAGCCCTATTTCTGTTGAGCTCGATCGAGCGATATCACTTGTGTAGATTTATAATGTAGGCCTAAAATGCCTGAAAAAAAATCTTATTTAGAAAATATATATTTTCAATACTAAAATGTATGAGTCTTTTTTTTCAAGTATCCATTGTTTAAGTTCTTATGATATTTCGCCTTATCGTATGGCGTACGCACGTACACAAACTTACCTTTCAATCATTTACAGGAATGATCACCTCCTTTGTAACGTTATCAAACACAAACAGTTAATAAAGCATATTCCATGACTTGCTGAACCGGGAGGAGGAGGGGGAGAGAAAGGAAGTTAGATTTGCCTGTGTGGTCACAAAGTGTTCAAACTATACAGAACAGATTCTTTGGGGAGGAGGAGAGGGGGGGGGGCTTGTAGTTACTTGAATTTTATACCTTTGTCTCGCTTAAATCATTGTATAATAAACAAACATATAACAAAAATAAGGTCGAGCTTGTAAAGAGGAGACAAGGAAGTGAGAGAGGAGAAAAGAGAGGAATAGGGATTTGTGTGTAAGCAGTGGGAAATCCCACGTATATAAATAGAGAGCAAGATAGAAACAGGAAGGAGAAGATCAACTAGAAAGTGGAGCTTGAAACAAACACTGGGGATGTGCTCTTATGTACTACATGATAGCAATGTCTCGGGCAATCTCTTGGCCCTCACCACACAGGCCTACATAGCAATGTCTCAGGCAATCTCTTGGCCCTCACCACACAGGCCTACATAACAATGTCTCAGGCAATCTCTTGGCCCTCACCACACAGGCCTACATAGCAATGTCTCAGGCAATCTCTTGGCCCTCACCACACAGGCCTACATAACAATGTCTCGGGCAATCTCTTGGCCCTCACCACACAGGCCTACATAGCAATGTCTCGGGCAATCTCTTGGCCCTCACCACACAGGCCTACATATTTAAAGATAAAGACCAGTTCTGGTCATGCGATTGCATTGTGAAAGAAACGTTGTGAAATCGATCAGAAAAGGTTGATCATCTAGCATATAAGTATTGGTGTGTACTGCAAGGTTCTGGAATCATCAAAATGATAAGAAATTTGGCCCTTGGTAAAGTTACAAGCACTGTACACAGAAAGATGTATATGGGACTACGCGACCACGTGCTCGATATCTATTTGGTCCCAATAGATATAATTTACCAAATATATCAATTAGTAGGCGGTTTCCCGGCAAAATTTGTATCATCACGTATTAGTCAAAACATATTCTTTCACATGATTGGTAATGAGAGAGGGGCGTTTCCAAAACTGGTCTTTACCTTTAAGGGGTTTCATGACATGGTGACATTTCAAGGGGTTACACACGGCTTGCTATATTAGTTATAAGAGCACGTAACGCTATTTCCTCCCTTAATCGGAGTAACAT
Source organism: Mesocentrotus franciscanus (assembly GCA_037976565.1). Classification (NCBI taxonomy): domain Eukaryota; kingdom Metazoa; phylum Echinodermata; class Echinoidea; order Camarodonta; family Strongylocentrotidae; genus Mesocentrotus; species Mesocentrotus franciscanus. The sequence goes on along the minus strand of CP137671.1, from coordinate 37,992,457 downwards.
ACACTGGTTTTCCCCACTTGTTTAAAGGAACATTACATACGTCGTAACGAGCGAAAATTCTATTGTCAACGAACATTAAAGGTCGGGTGACATCCAAATATAAGTTGATTCCTGTTGATGTGCAGGGCTGCATACAACTTATATTTTGGTATTCAAACATCTAAATATATTTCATAGATTTTTAAATATTTTTAAAACAAAATTTCTCAGACCTACTAAGCTCCACCCTAAAAAAAAGCTCCAGATCTCATTCATTTTGTGACATCATCTGTCAATTATTAGTGAGCTAAGAAGAGACAGTGGTATGTAGCTTTACCAGAGCTGTTTACAAGAGACCATACAATACCAACATAAGAGGTGCTATGTCAGACGTGCTGTATAACATCCCCAGGAAAAGAAAGGTAATGTGGAGGTATTGTATGAAAGAATGCAGTTCTTTTGTGAGCGTGTGCTGAGCTTATCGCTTCCCGTTGAACAACAACAACAACATTTAGTGTAAAAAAAGGTAAAATTGTGGTTACCATTTTTTGTTTGCCAGGGGGGGGGCGTCTTCTTTTTTTTAAAGGTAAAATTAACGTTACCATTTTTTCCTCTTTTGGGGGCAAGGGCCGACCCCCCCTGCTCCCCTGGATCCGCCCCTGTGGTGAGGTACAATAGAATAAATATAGTGTGAAGAACTAATAACATATACTAAGTTGTTGGTTGTTGCTATATTAACTGTTTAAAAAACAGTTTGGGGGAATTTTTCAGATTTTGTTTTGTTTCTACCACCCCTCCCCAACCTTGTTAGAGGTCCGATGGGATTCCTAAATTACTTTTCATTTACTAAAAAAAAAATAATCATGATCGCAACTATTTTCGAAAATTCAACTCAACGGCAATTTCAATTCCCTATTGTATGTCCTATAGAAATCATGTTCGGACTACGTAATACGTCATTGTCATCTTCGCACATTTTAGTAAGTTACGCACAAGGCTATTGAAATTGCTTAAGCTAATTTTTTCGAAAGTAGTTGCGATCGTGTTAATAATGTCTGAAAACAAAATTTGTCCCTCTTTCAGACAACGCTGGATCATCCCCTGCGTTTATGCCTTTATTTTCTAAGAAAAAATAGGAGAACAAAGTAATGGCAGATAAACGGTTCTCCTTTAAACAAAAATAGGAGAACAAAGCGATGGCAGATAAACGGTCCTCCTTAAAAAAATAGTGCTCACTTCCCCCGTTGATCAAAAAAAAATTTTGAGTGCTCACTACCCCCGCTTATCGCTCCCCGTTGAGCATAAAAAGGGTGCTGGCTATCTCCCCCGCTTATCTCTAAATATTTTCTCACGAATTGGGCCCCCTCCCTCGTCGCTGGCTGGATCCGCACCTGCCTTACCATAAATATGGAATAAAGTAATGGCAGATAAACGGTTCTCCTACACACAATCACGCATGATACGATCATAAATGGTGTAATTTCTCGGTTGTTGTTGTTGTTGTTGTAGTTGTTTTTATTTCATCTACTTGATGACACTCCACAAAGTCCTTTCAAATATTTTAAAAAAATTGAAGTCTTTATAATAGTCGGATCGAAATTAGTTCTTTATTTGTCAATTGTATACGTGTGCATGCCCAAATCATATTTCATCGTGTGTATCATTCAGTCAGTAGCATACCTTTAACCACAATTATATGCCAGAAATCTTGGTGATGCGTTGTAGTGCATGCCCTGGATATGAGGAATCTATCGATTCTTTGTTCTTGCACAATGCTTACACTTTTACGCCACTCGAGGTTATGGAAGTTTCGCAATACCGGTAAAGACCAACTGTAACACTGTTAAAATGTGGAAAGGATTTGATAAGACCTCTAGAATTCCTATGATAATTTCTAATACTGAATTCTATAAAAATGACTGGTCGTTAACATAATAGAACATGATCATATTTCTTATGAATAGCAGTTACTGCCATTGATAATACAAGGCTAATAATTGGACACAGTGCGTCCCAGAAAAAACGAAACTGAGAATTATCGATGTTTTATCATAACTTAATCACAACTATAATTAATAAATGACACATATTTGTAAAGCTTAGATCCTCTTCTTTCATTTGGTCCAACTCATATTTCATGCATGAGTGGTTAAAAGCAATTTGGAGGAAGGGTACCAAAAAGTCATTTGGCGAACGGTATCTGAATTTCAAAGAGAAAATCACAATTCTAGAAGGTCATTTTCTGCCCTTTCATATAACACCTCAATCAGGAAAAATGAGTCAGGAATAACAAAGTTCTATTTGTAAAGCGATGCTTGCATTTCCATAATTGTAGCAACAAACAGAGTTTACGATCAGTCATGCACAAAGAAGACGAAAGACTTCATGCATGGACGAAACGAAACGGAGTTAAGTGCAGCACATGAATTCAAACACGCAGCACACAAAGTGCCCTAAACTTGATAATGTTCAAAAAGATAGTTGTAAGGGTCTTATCACTTTGCAGGAATGTTTGACTGTTTTAAAATCCATGCCCAATTATAAAACACCTGGCACTGATGGAATTTCACCCGAATGGTATAAAATAAAAAATAAAAAATATTGGCCAAACTGTTGTTGACTTCTTTAATTTTCTTTTCAGCATGGGAAACTCTCTCCTGACCAACGGAGAGGTATTATTAATCTGATTCCCAAAAAGGATAAGGATCTAACTTCTTTAAAATTAACTGGCGGCCTATTTCGCTCCTCAATATTGACTATAAAATGGTTTCTAAATGCATTGCTTTTAGAATCAGAAATGTTTTGCGTAATATCATTAATGATAACCAAACTGGTTTTCTCAAAGGTCGGTACATAGTTGAGAATATTCGCCTTGCGCTGGATATGATCGATCATATATCTCGTAACAGCATGTCTGGTCTTGTGTTTATGATTGATTTCGAGAAGGCTTTTGATAAGTTAGAGTGGCCTTTTATTTTTAAAACAATGAATATCTTTAATTTTGGCAAAGATTTTATCAACTGCGTGAGTATATTTTATAATGATATTTCATCATGTGTTATTAATAATGATAATGCATCACACTTTAATATGTTCTGCGGTGTGCGCAAGGGCTGTTCCCTAAGCCCATATCTTTATATTATTTGTGGGGAAGTCTTAAAGAGAAGGTTGAGTTCTGGGAAGAGGTGAAAAATAATTTGTGAGCGTTATTATTGTATTATGCAAGTGTGGAAAAACATCAGAGAAAAAATGTTCCCTGAAAAGCATGGCTCTTCAAATGCCTCTGTCTACCATGCTATTGCTGTTTTAGAAAAGTTTATCATCTATTCAGGGCTGAAAATTGATCTGAATAAATCTGAAATTATGCCACTAGGGTGCCTCAAAGATGATCCTCCTGATATCAGTGCCCTTAAAATGAAGTTTTCCAGTAAACAGGTGCGCTACTTGGGCTTTTTTTCCAATGCGGATTGCGGACCCCAATAATCTTTTTTATTTGAATTTTATTTTAAAGTTTCAGAAGTTAAAGTGTATTTTGATTATCTGGTCTTGTAGAGATTTAACTACACTGGGTAAAATTGCAATGATCAAATCTCTTCGCCTTTCCCAGCTTATCTTTCTTCTTTCAGTCCTCCCGACCCCTGCCCAATTCATTAAAGAGCTCGATGCCGTGGATTATAAATTCATTTGGTCTGGGAAGCCGGGGAAAGTTAAGAGACTCACTGTCATTGGTGATTATTCGGAGGGTGGGCTTCGTATATGCCATATTCCTTCTGTTATTAAAGGCCTTAAAATTGCTTGGGTGGAGCGCCTTATTGACTCTAAAAATACTGGCAAATCGAATTTTTAAAACTCCAAATTCAGAAACGAAATGGGCCATGCACATGAATGAGGCAAACCTGGATTGGATTACTATTTACCGTCTTTCTTTCAAGGCAACCTTTTCCACTAAATTAAGATATTTTCAATTTCAATTTCTTCATCGATATCTCCCTCTGAATAAATTTCTTTTTGATATTAAATTTATTGATTCAAAACTTTGTTCCTTGTGTAAAAATGATGACGAGACACTTCAACATCAAATTTGATTTTGTAAATCTTCATGCCAAATATTATCTCTTTTGCTGCGATGTAACAAAATGTTGCCTAATATCTATCACTTTATTAGTGCTATTAAAAAACACATTGCTCTTGGTCGTGATAGACTTGACTCTTGGAACAAGAAATGGGACCTTTTGAACATTATTATTTTTGTATGCTATATTCTGGGTAAACATTTTTTTTTAATGTGTGTATATATATACATGTGATATGATTTGTTGAGTATATGCTGAATTCTTTGGATTTTTTTTCTGTCTGTACTTTTTTACTTTTGATGTAAATTGTACGTATTTTGTCTTGTTGATTTGTTTATGTTTTTCGTTTTTGTGTTATTTAAAAAAATACCTGCATTGTAATATGATTGTATAAGGTCAACTTATGAGTGTAAAGGAGCTGGTGGTTATATTTTGTTTTTGTCCCCCCACCAGTTCCAAGTACAAGTACAGGCGAATAACTATGAGGGGAAAATGATGAAAGAAATAATAATCAATGAGACACCGGGTTACAAAGGTCATGTACCAGCTTATTGAAAAGCCATACGACTCCAGAACAGACTAAAATAATACATTATGAACATTGAGACAGTGAAGTGCCTTGAATTTGCATTTACATGTACTGTATAGGTATTTCATAAGTTCATATACATGACGGATTGAAGTTTATCATTAATCTGGTATGTTTTAGTTAATATTTCATGCCAAATTATATATAGTTTCGACCTTAAAGCCACCTTTGTGTACTGGCAAAGAAGCCTAATTTCATGGATATACTAGCAACACTATCTACGCTCATTTCGAGAATACATATGTCTGTATACATGTATTTTTATTTTTTTATATATATCGGTATATCACCCCTATGTCCTGGCCGAATGTGTTGTCAACATCTACAAGCGGTTTGTACCTTGTGTACATACTATAATACAGATGTACCTAATAAAATTCGTAAGATGTTTGGTGATGCTAATGTTCACGTTTTGCAACTTATATACAACAAATTTCAGTAATTGTCCCTATTTTGTTTTTCAACTTGCTTAGCTGAACTGTGTACCTGCGTGTAATTTAAACATGATACTCATTCACATCTTTTGTCGGTCTGTTTATATGTACACAAGGTAAAACGCGCTGGTAGATTTACTACACAACGTATTCAGCCAGGACAAAGGGGTGATTTTGCATGGAATGCCTTGATAACTCATTGAAATTACAACATTTCCTTTATAACTGTTTGGCAGAGGGTCTGTACTTTGGAAGACGCTCCGCCGCCCCTATATGATGTACAGATTCAATAAAAAAGATGCCTGGTTGGCAGGGGCGGCGATCCCGGGGGGACGGGGGGACACGTCCCCTCAATATTTTAGGGGGGTCGTCCCCCCCCTAAAAATTTGAAAAAGTGCACACAAAAAATGTATAGCAAATACTGACTAAAGGCTGCAACACGCTTTTAGGCTCTGGAGGGCCCAAGAGTGCAGCGTTTAGACAAATAAAAATGCAAAAATCTTCTCACTCGGGAGTTACGCTCCCTCGCATAATACTCTTTAATATGTACAAGTAAATACCGAGAAAAGTGTAGTGTGAAAAAAGTATATTGCTTGTTTTTATACTATAGTTATGCTAAGGAATGTAATTTTTCTAATACAACACAACTTCAAAAACATGTGAGGGGGTAGTCACTTCCGTCACCTTCACCCCTCTCGTTCACTATGCTCCCTCACACTTGCGTACTGATAGGGGGGCGGCTTGGGGGCAGTTTCCCCCAAATAAAATTCAAATTCGATACCAGTGATTTACAAATGTTGTTGAAATGGCATGATTTTTCCCTGAGCTTCCGGGGGCTCTGCCCCCTGGAGCCCACCAAAGGCCCTAAGGCGGGCCCCTGGATACTCATCCGACCATAATTTGATGCCTAAAACCCCTGGGCTTATGGGGGCTCCGCACCCTAGACCCCACTCCAATTAGTGAACTGCATGCCAGTGTCACAAATAAGGTATCAAAATATGCTCATCTGACCGTAATTAAATGCCTAAAACCCCTGAGCTTCCGGGGGCTCCACCCCCTGGATGCTCATCTAACCTTAATTAAATGCTGAAAACCCCACCTCTTGACCCCCGCTCCACTTGCTTTGCTCTACCTGATCGTCAATACTTTAGCCCCCCACTTTGAAAAAATTTTCCGCGGGGCCTGCATGTAACATGTAAGAGTGGTGGTGATGGGGTTCCCCCTAAACTTGTTTGCTCATTACGCCACTGCTCCCTCGTCCCTCGCATTTCGTCCCCCCTCCCCCGGTCATGAAAATAAATCGCCGCCCCTGCTGATTGGATATACTAAATGTTTAAACTGAAAAAGAGTGGCAAATAATGTGCTAATTATCCGAGAGGATATTGTGCTGGAAAGAAAAGACTGTCCGGTCCTTACACCCATTATGCCTGCGTCACACTGTCCCGAAATTGACACCAGATGGACACACGATAAAGGAAATCTACAAATTCGGCTCTGATCGTAAAAACATCGGGCCATTCGTGAGGGAATCTTAAGCCATCGTAATAATAATGACCGCCCGTGGAATTTCTCAGGCTCCGGTAGCAACTTCGTGAGCGGTTGCAAAATCTTTGGCATGACAAAATTGCCGAAAGACCTTGGGAAGGTTCATTTTCGTGTTGAATTCGTGTGTCCATTATGCCCTTCGTAAGACCATCATGAGGGCATCTTGTCAAATCGTGTCTTCTTCGTCTTTACTTCGTGTGATCATCGGTGCCATCGGGCATTTTCGCCTCACGAAGACAATACGAAGGATACAAGAAGCTGCCCGATTGTCTTAGGAAGGCAACACGACTACGTGAAGCCCTAACAATGCCGTCGTGTAGCCATCGTATTATAGTACGATAACATCGAGATGGGACCGCGGTGTCGGCGGAGACAGCCGAATTCGAGTAGCTCAAGCGTTTCCCATGTGTCATTGAATTAAATTTGAAATAAAGTTGAAATGTACGGTGTGTTCTGCTCCCAATAATCTCCAATCAGCAAATGAATTTTCCACGGCCGGCGGAGGGTTTTATACCATCGGGAGGTCACAAGACGTCTTCGTGACTTAGTTCGAACAGGGACATGATATCATGTCCCTGGTTCGAACGCATCGTACTCTCAATACGACGTCGTGTAGCCATCGGCATCGTGTGGCCTTCGTGTGGCCGGCGGGTAAACTACTTAATAAAAATTCACATCTTCGTGTTGCCTTCGTGTGTGGTTCGGGTGCCATCGTGTGACCTTCTGTGGGCATCGCACTTGCTTCGGCTGTTGATTGGCTGTTGAGCACAATTTTTTTTGTTTGCCTTCAAAAATGAAAAAACAATTTCACCACCACCCCTTGAGCGCCAGGAGGGGGCCATCTTCTTTTTTCCCAAAAAAGGGTGTTTTTACATGTGTTTTTTTCTAGGGGAGCACAATTTTTTTTTTTTTTGCCTTCAAAATATGAAAATACAATTTCACCACAACCCCCCCCCCCTTGAGCGCCAGGGGAGGGGGCCCATCTTCTTTTTTCCCAAAAAGGGTGTTTTACCCCCCTGGAACCGCCACTGGTGATGACGCCTGCAGAACGAAATAATTTTTTTTTACATTCTTTTCCCGTTACGCACTGCATAAATACTAAATGTAAACCGGGTCTAGCAAGACTATGCCATTGAATGTATGAAAGAAACCGAGAGTTGATCGCGGACATATTATTTACATAATATGTGGCAAATCCATTTTGCAGTGCTGTCTGACGCTCGCCTGATATGCTATGCACGCTACATACTATAAGGGTTTACAATGTACATGTAGTTAGACATTTTATAAAAGATGCAGTGACTTTGGAAAAGGCTAGCAGCAGCTATGGTTTTGGTTCAAGAGTCTTATACTTTTATATAGAATAAAGCTATTATTATTGTTGTGTTAACTTAAACTATCCTGTTTGAAGTCTTGTTCTTGGTCAGGTGTATTCTCCCCTTTCATTTGGCGTAATCGGCAGGATTAGATGTTACCAGGCAAGGAAGATTTTTATGGATTGTTTATGGTTGACAGTGTTCACTTTCTCCATTGGATTGTGTATTTACACTGATACACTGGGATTGTGTATTGTTTGTGTATGTGTAGCTCCACATAGCTACCCTCCAGCTCAGGTCAGTTTTGTGTCTGTGTCTGCTCATAGGTAGGCCCAATATTGCTCTGTTGGTATGTTTTGTCATATTAAGACTGGAATTTGAGAAAGTCTTCATGAAAACATTTGTAGACTATGTGCTAATGCTATAGACCTTAGCCTTGTCTAACAAAGTTACTTGGTTTGTTTGGACTGTAGAGGTCTAGATCTAGTCTACATTGGAGTACACCTAGATCTAGATTGGATTGGATAAATTGGATTAAAAGTTAACAAGTAGTCTATAGCTAGGTCCCAATTTAGCATTATATAGCAACTAAAACTTTAAAACTTAATCTACAAGTTAGAGACTAGGATAAGGGAATCACAGCAACAACAAGAACAAATTAAAAATAAAATAAAATAAAATGAAATAAAATACCTAGATACCAGTACATTTTTAGACAGATAAAATAAAGTTAGAAGGATCCTATATAGTCTACATACTTTAAGTAATAAAGTTGCCCAAACGAAAGTCAATGAAATACATGTATTGACTAAATGTGAAATAATCATAGATTTAATCATACCGGTAATCATTATACAAAAAAACACAACAAATTTAATTCAATTTTGGATTAAGGGTAGAGCTACGTTTCCGCAATGGATCGAAGTACATACCTGAGTCACTTCACTGCTGAATACATTGGCAGGTTGTGCGAGTTGAATCACATTGACGTGAATAAAGTTAAAATAAAGAAGAAAGAATCATCTGCTTAAGTCAGTTACCACAGATGATTGAAGAGACTACTCCATCTACTGCTCAGCCCAGTCAGTCGGGTATGAGTGCGGAGGATTTGGCTCGCTTGATGAAGGAGATGGAGATTTCTCGTTGCCAAGAGACCAAGCAGCTATGTGAGTCTCTGATGAAGATGAATGTCGGTCCACAGCCTAGGGTAGAGCATAAGTTACCCGGGCTCCATAGACTTACCGGAGATGATGATATCTCTTGTTATCTCAGCACATTTGAACGTATGGCTACAGCGGAAGAGAGGCCTAAACATGAATGGGCTAAATTGCTGGAACCATATTTGACAGGAAGGCCCAACAGGCTTTTCATTCTTTGAGTAATGCAGAAAAGCAAAACTATGATGCTGTTGTACAGGTTATCCTCCGTAGGTATCAGCTTACCCCAGAAGCCTATAGGGTTAAATTCAAAACTGATACTAAGCAGAGTGAGGAAACCTTTGAAGAATTTGCGAACAGACTACAGGACAACTTCTACAAGTGGGTAGAAGCAACACCCTCTAGCATCGAAATCCCTGATGTGAAGCGATGCTTTGATCTGGTCATGGTCGATCAGTTCCTGAGTACTGTGGTTGATGAGACACTACGACTGAAACTTAGGGAGCGCAACGAACGCTCACTCATTGCCGTAGCCTGCACAGCGGATGAGTTGCTCCTCCATAGGCGTGCTAATTCGGTGGCTCGCAGAGACGAAACAAATTTCAGAAAGAACCAGGGTCAAGGTGGTATGGCTGATAGACGTCCAAATCCTAGGCCTACTGGTTATTTCCAAGGTCAAACTGCCTCGAATCCTAACCGCAGAGGGGCGTTTAATCAGAATTGCTACCGCTGTGGACAACTAGGGCATAGGATGGTAGATTGCCCCATGCCACCTACCCTGCAAAGTCACCATTTACCCAACAGAATAGTGCCTCCAACACACCAACACCCACATCAACCACAACACAACATATTACAGACACAGGGAAAGTCAATTTCATAGCCCCAGTACATAAGGAGATTCCTCAAATGCTCGATGTTCCAGAGCAGGGACTACTACCCATGATGGAACTTGTTCTGAAAGGGAACTGATTTAACCGAAGCATGTGTAAAGACGTATGGGCTGGTGGACTCTGGGTCTACAGTGTCTCTCCTCCCGACAGACCTCTGTGAAAAGTTGTCTTTACCAGTTACCCCTTGTAGTGAGGGAACCACTTTGAAGATATTAGGCGAAATTACCGTAGTTCCACATGGTGTGACAAGGGCGGAAGTAGAGTTTGGAGTCAGTACCATACAAGTCAATTTTCAGGTAGTTCAGACCTTGCCAGCTCCAGTTCTCTTGGGAGCAGATTTTGCTCATGCAGTAAAATTGGTGTTGGATTTCGGTGAAGGGTGCTTCGGCACCAGCTTTGGGGTTGAAAAACCTGTTAAGTTTCCTATGTTGGGAATTCAGTCAGGAGAGCCAGAATACCCAGACTATGAACTGGACATGGAGGGCAGAGATACTATTGCTGTGCCTTCTGGAACCAAGTTAGATGTTTCCTCCACCGAACAGGCAGAACTTGAGACTCTGTTGGATGAGTTCCAGGATGTTCTTTGTGACGTCCCAGGTTTCACAGATGTGGATTCTCATCGCATCGATGTGGGCGATGCCGCTCCATCCCGTTCGCACCCCTATAGAATGGGTCCTGAGCGAAAGAGAGCCATGGATGAAGAAATATCAAAACTCTTGGAAAGTGGGAAAATAGAGCCCTCGTCATCCCCGTGGGCCTCCCTGTTGTCATGGTGCCTAAGAAAGGAGGCACTTATCGCATGTGTATAGACTACCGAAAGTTGAACTCGGTAACAAAGATTGATGCTTATCCAATGCCGTCAGTAGATGACATTCTCCAGTCATTGCATGGAGCTCAGGTGTTCTCTTCTTTGGACCTTAAAAGTGGTTATTGGCAGATGGGAGTAGCTCCAGAAGATCGTGAGAAGACTGCGTTTGTGTGCGAACAAGGTCTGTTTCAGTTCAACGTACTTCCTTTTGGGGTTGTCAATGGGCCAGCGAGCTTCCAAAGATTGATGCATACTGTACTTGGTGATCTCGTTGGAAGGTGTTGCTATGTCTACTTGGACGATATTGTCTGTTTTTCTGGTAGCACACAGGACCACTACAAAGACTTGAGGAAGTCTTGGGTAGGTTAAGAACTGCGGGGCTTACTGTGAATGTTGAGAAATGCCAGTTCTTACATAGGGAGATGAGGTATCTTGGCCATTTCATTGGGGCTGATGGCTTGAAGCCCGACCCAGACAAGGTGTCTGCCATCAGAGAGTATCCCGTGCCTACCTCTGTCAAGGAACTAGAGATTTCTGGGAATGATTGGATGGTATCAGAAGTTTGTACCAGGATTTGCAGATAAGGCTGTCCCACTGTATGCCTTGAAGAAAAAGGATGCCAAGTGGAAGTGGACAGAAGAGTGTTCCATTGTGTTTGACAGCCTGAAGGAGGCTCTTATGTCTGAACCAGTGTTAGGTTACCCAAACCGGGCTTTGCCATTTGTTGTACACACAGACGCTAGTAATGTAGGTTTAGGGGCTATTCTAACACAGAAACAAGACTCCCAGACTAAAACCATAGCATATGCGAGCCGGACCCTGTCAAGTGCGGAACGGAACTACAGTACTACCGAGAAGGAGTGCCTTGCCATCATCTGGGCCTTGGAAAAGTGGAGACCGTACTTGGAAGGCAGACCTTGTAAAGTAGTGACAGACCATCAGGCCCTGTGTTGGCTCTTCCGGAAGAGGAAGCAAGGGGGCAGACTTGCTCGTTGGGTATTACGCTTACAGGACTTCAACTTTCAAGTGGTGTATCGTCCTGGATCCCAACACCATGTCCCAGATGCCCTATCCAGATGTGGTGGAGAATCTGCATTGGTGGCAGCTGTTGAGGAAATCCATGCAAACCCACGCAGTGACGATGAGGAGAAGTGTGCTGACCCTAACTGCAGTCAACCAGAAGATGACTTAGTAGACTGGGTGTACTGTGATCGATGTAAACGTTGGTACCATCAAAGCTGTGTTGGTATCACTCAGGAGGAGGCTGAGATGATAGATATCTACATCTGTCCGTCCTGCCAACCAGATGAAACTCCGGGACCTGAGGATTTGGACTGTCCCATTCCGATTTCAGGACTCGATGCAAAGTTGTTCCGCGAAGCCCAGCGACGTGACAGTCAACTTCTTCCGATTATCCAGGCGTTGGAGAAGGGTAATGCCAACTACCCAGCTGCTGGTCCATATGAACTTAAGAACGAGCTATTGTGGCGAAGGGATGGCTGTTTGGTTGTTCCTGGTGAGTTACAGAAAGTCGTCATGATGGAGTGCCACATGAAACCCATAGCAGGCCACCTAGGGCGAAGGAAAACTCTTGCTCGCTTGAAGTATTCAAGATTATGTTGGAGAGGAATGTCGCAAAGTGTTCGCAGTTTTGTCAGAGCATGCAAGGTCTGCGAAGAAACGAAGCCGGTATACCAGAAGAAACCGGGGAAAATGCTGTCAACATCATCGTCTCATCCATGGGAAATAGTTGGAGTGGACTTGATGGGACCCTTTCCCAAGAGTTATGGGGTCATGAATATATCCTCGTGGCAGTCGACCACTATACGAAGTTCACCGAAGTGATACCACTTGAATCGTCCAGCAGCCAGAGGGTATCATGTGCGCTAGTCCGCCAAGTGTTCTGCCGCTATGGACCCCCCAAGAAACTTCTATCTGACAATGGGCCCCAGTTTCGGGCAAAGGCGTTAGCAGCAGTTTGTAAGGAGTGGGGATAGAACAAGTCTTCATTACCCTTACCACCCTCAGACCAACTGGGTGGAGAGAGTCAACAGAAATCTGAAGGCCATGCTTCAGTCCTACGTGTCAGGGGACCATCGCTCATGGGATGTACACTTGGCAGAATTCGGCTTCGCATTGAACACTTCTACTCATGACACTCTGGGAACAGAACCAGCACTCCTCATGTTTGGGAGGCGACTAAACACTCCTCTCAGCAACAGACTTGCGACTAACGTTTCTGATGGTGTAAGTCAACCCAGTGTGGAAGACATCACCTTGCGTAGCAGACTAGCGAAGGATAAGGCCAAGCGACACTATGACAAACGGAGACGCGAGGTTCAGATGAAGGAGGGAAATCATGTGCGAATCAAAACCTTTCCCATATCAAATGCAAAGAAGTGCTTCATGGCAAAACTCGCTCCCCGCTGGTCAGAGATGTATGTTGTGACCAAACAACTGACCCCGGTAAACTTTGAAGTCGTGAATGAAAAGAACAGAAACATAGTTCGCATTGTCCATGTGGACCAGCTCAAACTGTGCCAATGACTCTAATGAACACATGTACAACATTTGGAGAGAGACTTGTGAAGTTTATGAGACATTGAGTATTTACATGTATTTAATGTAAACTGTTGAACTTACTGTCGTTTAAGTCTATGATTGAATACTTCCTGAACACTCAGTGACAAAAAAGCGAAACAACTCACAAACAGATAAATTTACATCCATAACTGTGTTGACCGTATGATTAAATAAGAACAAACATAAATAAATACTGCGCTTTTCATTATATATGGTATGATTACATTGTCTCAGGTCAAAATTCACCTGCTAGCATCTTGAGAGTTTATTTCAAGACAGTCATATATGTTTAATACTTGTTATACCAAAGCTTCATGATAACAAATGTGGATGAAAAATTGACAGGGTGGTGTTGCATTTATACTTAACCAAATATGTAAGTGTTGACGGTAGTTGATATTCTGTTTTGGCCCTTGCCTGTGTTTCCAGGTCGTGTTAGTGCTCAGTGTTTGTTTTGTCATCCTCCAGCTGTGCTGGGATGTTTCAAGATGTTATTTCCTTGAAGGTGTAAATAGGCATAATAGTGGACAATATGGTAGGGTCTGTGAAGGTAGCGTTTTGTGCTACAAGTGTTTAAACTGTATTATTTTTAAGAGGAATTAAGATGCATCTGCTTGCATACCTGTTTTAGATTTCCATGTAAGTGGAGTTTGTTTGCATGTTTTATTGTTTACTGCAATACGTCATTTGACCATAGGACGCATCTGACGTAATGATGATTTTATGTTAATCAGTAGCCTGTCAACGAGAGCTTTATGCTAGAAATGGAATTTAGAAAGAAAGAAATATTTAAAAAAACCATAGGGTTATTTTGGTGGGGGAGAGTATAAGGGTTTACAATGTACATGTAGTTAGACATTTTATAAAAGATGCAGTGACTTTGGAAAAGGCTAGCAGCAGCTATGGTTTTGGTTCAAGAGTCTTATACTTTTATATAGAATAAAGCTATTATTATTGTTGTGTTAACTTAAACTATCCTGTTTGAAGTCTTGTTCTTGGTCAGGTGTATTCTCCCCTTTCAATACTGCAGCTAACTTAAGATTCATAGAACTCATCTTTTATTGACTCACTTTTGAGACATGTGATGATAATTACGTATTTGATTTGGCTTGCGGAGATATGCTTTCAAAAGTAAATAATATCCTCAAGTGGTACATGTTAAAACCACCCATCAGAATGAATGCTGTACATGATCGAGGGTCAACGCACTGTAGTGCTTTTCAAAAAGAAGTCTTGTGTTTTAGAGCTACTTGAAATTACAAAAGAAAGTTGAGCAACACAATTTACCGTTGCTATTTGATCCCTTTACACTGAGATAATAAAATTATTTATTATAAAGGGCGTAAGTTGGTGTGTAGTCTATAATATCCTCCTCACCAAAATTATAGTTAAAATAAAAACTGCAGTCCCGTTACTATAGTCGCTTTGGGGATGCTTAAAGTAGAAGCCTGTCGTGTTTGGGTTATTATAGGTTATACTTGATTGCATGTCTTGTGAATATTGAAAAACTCCATGTCTTTTCGAGAACGATTTGATCAATTACTACAGAGTGGATAATATTCATTGTTTATGAACAGATGCTTTAAATAACGATTATAACTACGCGATATATTAATTTACAATCGACTCACATCTGCCCATTATGACCATATTGACAAAAATAATAAATCGATGAGACACCGGGTTACAAAGGTCATGTAAAAAAAAAACAACAACAACAACTTAGTATGATATTCATTCTTCACACTATATTTATTATATTATACCTCACCATAAATATGGAAACAAGTAATGACAGATAAACGGTTCTCCTAAACACAATCACGCATCAATCCAATCATAAATTGTGTAATTTCTCGGTTGTTGCTGTTGTTGTTGTTGTTATTGTTTTTTATTTCATCTACTTGATGACACTCCACAAAGTCCTTTCAAATATTTTTAAAGTTAAAATTTGTATAATAGTCGGATCGAAATTAGTTCTTCAACTGTAAATTGTATATGTGTGCCCAAATCATATTTCATCGTGTGTATCGATCATTTGTCAGTAGCACACCTTTAACCACAATTAAGAAGTGCATGCCCTGGATATGAGGAGTCTATCGATTCTTTGTTCTTGCACAATGCTTACATTTTTATGCCATTCAAGGTTATGGAAGTTTCGCAATACCATCAAAGACCGACTGTAACACTGTTAAAATGTCGAAAGAATTTGATTAGACCTCTTGAATTCATAAGGACACGTGCTGACGATAATATAAAATGAACCCCAGTCACCCATATAACCGATAACACATTATCCATAATTCGGGGGTATTGTAATTGTTTGTTTGGTCTGTTGTCGGTCTGACATGTCTGATGTCGGCCTCATCAGTGTGACTGGGGTGGGTATAACAAAAATACTGGGGAATCCCACAGACTTGGGAATCCCACAGACTCTTCCATTATAACACGAGGGTATACGTCTAGCATGCTCTGAATGAGTGGTCTCTGCTAACTAAAATAACAAATGATTTGACAAAATTAATGATTAAATAGAATGAATAAAATGTAGACACCACCTTATATTTCTCTTCTCTCTTTCTCTCTTTCACAATGAACGAGAGGATTGTTCTTAAATTGATCATTCATAATTATATACCACGAATTTAGCATTGTGAAATAACATAAATTACCCCCAGGATTATTCAATATGAAGTTGTCAATACGGCATTGTGCACTCGACTAAAATCTCACCAGCCAGGCCAACGCCCGGTTAAGGATTATAAATGAGGCTGGATATTGTGAAGTTCCTCATTTCGTTACTCCTACTTTATCTGATTTGATCGCTGGGCACGGAACATGCAGAAAGGGGATCGACTTTCCACTGTATTTTGCAAACGTGGTTGATCTGATCACAAAATGGACACAGTATTTCCTTAGTGACCACGTGAGTATTTTCTAGCACATCATACATGTATCCATCTCTTAATTTCTCTGAACTTATTATTACGTTTTCTACTCAACTATATTAACATAAGTCCATTTTTATATTAAACTTCTTTTAGCACATCCAAAAGGAAAATTTACCTACGCTTGACTCGACCAATTTGACTTTTCAAAATGACGTCATCAGATCTTAGAATTTATCTTATCTGTAGTCTAAGCTAAGACCAGTGCCTAACGTGTTTAGAATACGGCTAAGACAACTTTCTTAATCTAGACAAATGCTAAGATATTTCTCTTAGCCAAGAGAAGGTTGAGTTCTGGGAAGAGGTGAAAAATAATTCGTGAGCGTTATCATTGTTATTATGCAAGTGTGGAAGAACATCAGATGAAAAATGTTCCCTGAAAAGCATGGCTCTTCAAATGCCTTAATATTCTAAATATGGCATGTAACAGCATAAAAATCGGGACGGATTTTTATGCCACATGTTCGTGTATTCCCATATACATATTGCTGTGTACAGTGCTTGTAACTTTAGCAGGACTGGGCCAAATTTCTTATCATTTTGATGCTTCCAGAACCTTGCAGTGCACACCAATACTTATATGCTAGATGATCAACCTTTTCTGATCGATTGCACACCGTTTCTTTCACAATGCAATCGCATGACCAGAACCCAACTTTATCTTTAAGAAAAATGTCTTAGAAGTTTATTGAATACGGGCCTAGACATCGAAACTTTTACAGGTAAATTTTCCTTTCGGATGTGATAAAAGAAATTTAAAATCATTATTACAACCATCCTGATGAAACTCTTTCCTAATAAATCCATTTTCTTCTTCATTTATCTTTCCTTCTTTTTCTCCGCCTCCCTCTCTCTCTCTCTCACTCTCTCTCTCTCTCTCTCTCTTGTTCTCTCTCTCTCTCTCTCTCGCTTTTTTCTTAGTGTGTACAGACATGTTGAGAAAATGTAAAAGATATATATTAGATAAACGTAACAGCACTTATTCATTTAGGTTTTATACCATTCATAACTAGGATGTATAAAAGAATGACGGATTTCTATTTTTTTCTTTTTCACAGATCAAACCAGTCAAGAGGATATGGCGGGGATAGGAGCAGATAACAGGAGTAAGTGTATCATTACATTATCAACCGGTTTTAACTCTTTATACGGGGCGTATCAATACAAAGTTTACCCAAATTTGGTAGCTCCTAATTGAAGTCATAACCAAAATGACTTTGAAATTGCTTTCATGATGAAGAGTAACTTATTTTCTGTCCAATAATACCACATTCATAATATTTCTGCCACGGGCGAATGAGCACCAGGGTCTTCAAAAAATTGCCTTAATTGTTCCAAGTTTGAACCAATGTGGGTCAGGACATATGCATGTGCTTCTTTAGTTTTAAATCATTTTAAAATTTAAATTGTGCCTCGTGCTTCAGTGCTTCATTGTTTAAAATGATGCAATGATGCAATGTAACTAGGCTTTGACAGAACCTTGTTTCAATCGACAGGATAACCTTCAATTATTTTAGACAGCCTACTAACTTCTTGTCTCATGATATCTAAGTTTTCTCTGCTCACTTGTATATTGCACCATTTCACACACGAAAGAAGCATAATATGTTTATCTCGAATAGCGATCGAAAACTCAAAGGTTACTTAACCCAAATGCAAGAAAGAACATATATGATGATAAATATCAAATAAATTGACAGCCGACTTTCATTAAAAAAATCCCGGGGTACTCTTTATCCATTTTGTATCACTCAATGAGAAATTTACCTTAAGCAAGGGATGCGAATGAAGTCAAGATTGTAATCATCATAACGAAAAGAATATCATAAATTGTGCTTGTAATAAGCATTTCTTTGAGTTTGAGTTGATGTAAAAACTTTTTTTCCAACTGCTTAATAGTCAATTTATAAAAGAGCAATTGTTTTGGAATGAGATACGCATACATAATGGCTTTTGACACACATTCATTGCTTCAGCCCAAACTTGGTACAAGAGGATTTTGACAAAACTTTTAGAAAATCCTGCTGTTCAGTCATCCTTGGCAGCACAATTTTTAAAATAGTATCATTAGACAGGGTATTAGTTCTTTCCCTTTTTATCCCCCAAACCTTGATTTCCCCATGCCTTTGCCCAGGTTATATGATTTGTATCATATTGCTTGCATGACATTTCACAAAATTTGTTATGAACTTTGAAGAATTGATACTATTTTCTGAATATTGTATTTTCATAATTATTGATATTTATATAAATATTGATATTTATATAAATAGTTTATCAAAATTCACATTTTTCATGATTTAACTGGAAAAAATTACTCTATATTAGTGCATCCACACAAAAACATATTACTATCAATCTAACTTGAATGCTGGTGTGAAGAAATAAGATTCTTGGGGGGAAAATAGGAAATTTATATTATCAATATAATGAAAATAATTAGTGGATAGTGAGGACCATACGTCACAGACTCATGAGTGAGTTGCCAATTTGTGTAGTGCTTTTCAAAGTTTTTCATGTCATTAAAAATTCATAACTTTCATATTAGTTATCTGATTTTGCTCAAACTTTTTTTGATTGGTTTGTCCGATTTTTCTGGTTCTATTGAAAGTAAGTTATTTTTGGAGTGTACTTGGCCTATAAAGATAAAGTTGAGTTCTGGTCATGCGATTGTATTGTGAAAGAAACGGTGTGGAATCGATCAGAAAAAGTTGATCATGTAGCATATAAGTATTGGTGTGTACTGCAAGGTTTTAGAGTCAGCAAAATGATAAGAAATTTGGCCCAGTCTTGGTAGAGTAACAAGCACTGTACACAGAAAGATGTATATGGGACTACACAAATACGTGGCATAAAAATCGGTCCTCATTTTTAAACTGTTATGTTATACAATAGTTTAATTTTGCCTTATTTACATTACTGTAATATCACCTGGGCCGGTGTGGGGACAACTAAACTAGAACCTCTCTATAAACTTCAAAAGAAAGCTTTAAGAATTTGTACGAACTCCCATTATCAAGCTCATTCACGTCCCCTGTTTTTTCGCTTAAGAACACTCAATATTTATGATAATATACATAAAATTCAAAGTGCTATTATGATGTATAATGTCTATAAAAATCATGTACCTAAAAGAGTTTGTCAAATGTTTATCCTTAATAAATCTGTTCAATCATTCATATAATACTCGTTCCTATATCAAATATCATTATCCAAAGGTCTCTACCCAGTCAATGCTTTACTCTGTTAGGCATAATGGTCCCCGTATTTGGAATGATTTAACTGATAAACTAACATTATGCACTACTCTGTCATCATTTAAAGTTCAATTGAAGAGACGGTTGGTCTCTTCTTATTTCCCTTTACTCTCTCAATTATCACATCAATTGTTACTTATTGTAACTGTTACCTTGCAATGTACCATGCATGTGTGTGTGTGTGTGTGTGTGTGTGATCATCGGTGTGTATCTATAATGTGTAGTATGTTATTATATATATATATTTTTGTTTCTGTTTTGGGTAACGTGTACAACCATGTAATCTTGTTATTTATTATCTATGTTAGGGACTATTGCTTACAAGTTTTTTAAACTTCCTTTTTAGTCTCCAATTTCTTCATGATTATGATTGTTTCATGTTACTTTTGTACCTTTAAGTTGTTCCCAAACAATAAAATTTCTTGGAGTAACCTTAGACGACGAACTATCTCTCAATAACCATCGTTCCACTATAACTAGCAAGATCTCAAAAACTGTAGGAATTCTTTGTAAACTTCGTGATTTTTGCCACAAAGGAAATGTTTATGCTTTATAATTGTCTAGCCTTACCTTATCTTCAATATTGTAATATTATTTGGGCGAATGTTGGAACAACGAAATTGGAACCGTTACACAAATTACAAAAGAAAATTTTGAGAATATGCACAAATTCTTCCTTTAGATCACATTCGCGACCATTATTCTTCTGTTTAAAAACCCTAAATATATATGAAATACATAGATTTGAAATAGCATTAGTAATGTTTCGTACAATCCATAATATTATTCCTTGCAATGTTTCCCAAATGTTCACCATAAATAGATCGGTCCATAATCACAGTACTCGCTCAAGTAATAAATTTCATTATCCCAAAGTTAAAACACAGATTTTACTTAACTCATTAAGACACAGTGGTCCACGCGTGTGGAATAATCTTTCAGAGGAATTAAAGAGTTCAACAAATATAACTTCATTTAAAGCAAAGTTGAAAAGGGTATTTATTGATGATTATTCAAGTTAATTTTTTTTTCCATTAAATGTAAAATTACCATTACCCCCCACCCTCCCTGTATGATTGCTGGTGTTTGTCGGTGTAGTGTGTTACTGATTAATCTGCATAATTTGTATTTTGTTATTGCTATTGTTTATACCATGTATTTTTCCCTTACTGGGAACTACTCCATACAAGTTTTTATAAACTTTTTTGTAGTTTCCGTTTTTTCTCTTACTATGTATATTTTGCCATTTTTGCATATATTATATTATTGTTTTTATGCTTGAGAGGAATTAATAAATTGAACTGAACTGAATTGAACTGTATATATTTTTTTAATGATTTTATGATTGAAATAAATGATGAATTGAATTGAATTGAATTGTTACTTGTCATTTTTAGAATATGAAGGCATTTGAAGAGCCATGCTTTTCAGGGAACATTTTTTTTCTCTGATGTTCTTCCGCACTTGCATAATAACAACGATAATGCTCACAACTTATTTTTCACCTCTCCCCCGAACTCAACCTTCTCTTTAAGGTCGCACAGGTTATAACTTTTTAATTAGAAGCTACCAAAGTTGGGTAAACTTTTTTTATTGATAAGCCCTGTATATACCACATAATCTCACCGTGCCACATTGTGTTTATTATGAAATAGATATGTACCAAAGGCTTCATTCCATCGTTTCCAGTACCAGATTAATCTATACCAATGTTAAAATTGTAGTAATGGAGCTAATCAAACCAGGAAATGTGTAATGTTGCAAAGCCATTGTGTTGCGCAAAGACATTCTTTCCTCATGTGGTGCCTGAGGTTTGAACAAAAATACATTGTGTGGGAAACGAGCAACTGTGCAGAGAAATGCCAAAACGACTGAAATGTTAAACTCAGCGGGGTTCCTGGAGGTCTGTATGTAGATATGCTCAAATGCATTTACACCATAGCTAGTAGACGAGAAATAGTTGTCACACGCCCACGCGTTCGAGCTCAAAGGCCAATCCAAATGAAATTGACCTGTGAACGAGTGCGCATGCGCGTGTCATAAGTATCTCTCCAGTACTCGCTATATTAGCTCACACACCATACATATCCTCTTACGCAGGATATAAAAAAACGCTCTAGTACGGAATACATACTTTAAAATGAATAAACTGTTTTGTAGCTGTTTATTCCTGTAATAAACAATTGAAATTACAAAATACCTGTAGATAGATCTCAATATTAATAGAAATTTCCTACATTAATCTCTTTATGCAATCCATGTTAGAGTCAAGAAGTAATACTATTTATAATTACATGATAATCAGTTATACATAGATATAAATCGGTTGCAATATTTGTCAATGTTTGTTCACAAAATGACAAAAATGTGTGTGATGTCTATAATGTTAGCACATAATAGTCTTAACCATACAGTTAATACAAAGATTTTGGTTGGCACATTAATTTACAGACTGCATAGTATTTTTACATCACGATTTACTGCTACAGATTAATGTTATCATCATACATTCTTCACCCATCTCATTTCCAATATCATTATCAAAAATGTGTGCACGAAATAAACTTTGTATATAAAGAGACAGGCCTTTAGATAAATCCGAGTACAAAACAAGTCAATAATACACTTTAGAAAGTAAGCGGGTTACAGTGACATATTGTTGCAGCATTTAATTTGCCCATAGCCTCAGTGGCTCCACGTGTCGTACGCCGTCTGAAAAGTTAAGTAGGTTCACGAGACCTATCTTCTTTGTCTATTTGGCTGTTGGTCTCGTGGGCTGTCGGTCTCGTGGACTGTCGGTCTCATGCATGGCCGTCGGTCCAATAGACTGTCGGTCTCTTAGGCTGTTGGTCTCTTTAGCTGTCGGTTTACTTGAGCCAGTGTCCTGTTTTGACTGTGTAATTGCGGCCTATGATATAATCACAATTAAGCCCTATCCTTCAACTGACTTTACCGGTGATATTTCCTTGTTTACATGGGTTTTATTCCAAGTAAATATTTTTACATTTATACAGGTATATCAGGAAAGCATTCTGAAAGATGGCAGGTGAACATGAATTCGTATAAAAAGTAGAAAACTTTTGATGTCACAAAATAAAAATCCTACTTTACCTTTCATTTCTCTTTGACATCCAAATTCTTTTCAGCGGTCAGCATAGCACCAGGCGGGCTTTATAGGGAGACACAGTACATCAACAAACATTCAGACTTTGTTAAAACGTGTTTGATGTAGAAAAAATTTATACAAAATTTGCATAATATATTCAACAAGTTTGTGAGACATAACGTAAACACATATTGCCATGTGACTGTGCCACATATATGATTCTGTTACAAATTTCTTTATGGAAATGTAAAACATCTGTAGAAAGGTTTGTATTGACTACAGGTGATGTGTAGGAGGGTTCAAGAAATACTAGTCCTAATAAAGTCATGTTTCTAGCCCTCAGCTCCCCCTGTGGTTGTACACATGGGCAACTCTAATGTTTGTCCCATAGTCGTTACCAAGTAGTATTGAATTGTTTTATGAAATTATGAATAAACAGACATAAACATATCATTTTTATTTCATATTTTGTCCGATTCAAGCTAATAGTCACGAGATATACAAAAATCTTAGATGTGATCGTTAACGCATTGGCCAAAATAGCATGAACTTGTTAACTTCTATATAATTTCAAGCCTAACTTCCTGTCAAAGCATGACCTTTTGTAATGATATTTTTTAAAGAGTTGAACAGGGGATACAGGAGTTGTAGTAATCCGTCGTTGGACGCTTCTTCTCCTTCTTACCAAATGCACATTATCGTATACTAGACTGAAACCACATTTCCCCATTCGCTTGGCTTTCTTCCACAAATTAAATCTAATAAAGATTACAGCAATCTCTATCATCTTAAAATGTTCATGGCTTAGGTATTGAGGTGCCGAGGGGAAATTCATGAAATACATTACTTTTTGACACTCCACACTCTAAAAACTGAAATGTTAAATTACTATTTAAAAGGGCCGAGGAGTAACCAGTTTTTCAAAATGGTAGACTAACACTTTGTACAGTCATTTCGTGATTAAATAGACATGAACCATTTTTATTTAACCTGTAACAGCTGAAATATTTTCCGGTACAAATAGTGGGATGTCCTTTCAGTAAAATGAATGTACTAAAAGGGAATCGATGAAGTGCACAAGTGTAAAAAGCATTTTTTTTTCCAAAGCCATAGAGCTTCATGCGCTTTACAATGACACCCTAAGCAGTGAGCACTCATATCCATGAAAATACTTATCATAGAAATGTCATCTATTAAACCATTTCATCATAGGATTGCAGGGCCCAGGAAGAATTGTATTAACACTGATGAAGCTGTCCTGGGTAAACGAGACATAATTATTATCATTATTATTAATCGTCTTTTCACTCTCATGTATCCTTGAGTGAGCAGCAACAGAAGATCGAATCACAAATTGTTAGAATCCATCTTCTGATATGGTAGAGGTCTAGAAGAGCTTCTAGGAACCTCTCTTCGAATACGCAATACATACGTTTTCATTGTCTCACACACCCTCTGGACATACACCCTTGAACTGAAGTGCTCTCGAGAGAGGGCATGGGCTCACGAAGAGAAGGAAGATGAAGACGATGATGATGACGGCTCCGGTGATGAGTGCGAGAGTGCCCCAGTTCCGAGCAGACGACGAAGCCTTCCGCGCACCTTCGTAATCTCCCGCTTCAAATTTGGCGGGAACCTAAGCGAAATAATGTAAAGAGGAAAGAGAGAATACGTTGGAGGAAGTGTAGCAATACTGAAATGAAATCTGAGGAACATGGTTTTCTTTGGAATAAAATAAAAAAACTTGATGGTTGTGCCAACATAAATAATGTCTGTTATCCTTTTATAGGATGTTAGTATAGGCTCAAATGTACGTGAAGCAAGTATCTTCTTTAAAGGACCAAAACCACGTGTTTGATCTCGATCAAACGGCAAATACCGTGCTTGCTTTGTAAGTTTATATTGTAACCTTATTTACCCTGACTTTTTTTTTTTTCATTTGTTGTTTTTGTTTGCTGTTGTTGTTGTTTGCTTTGCTTGTTCTTTTTAATTTACTTTAGGTATGCTCTGTGTTATATGTAATTGTATAGTGGAACCTAAAACTCTATCTTGCCACATATGTTGTTCTCAAACTGATAGCTTTTACGAAAAATCCAAATATCTTGAAGTATGTACCTTTGAAGAAAGGGATCTCTGCAATTGTCCTTTTCCATCTTGCTCCCATAAGGGGAGCCTTCCAAAGTTGCGACTGTGCCCCGACGCGTCGGGGCGCAGAGCAGGATATGAGAACAAAGGAGGCGTCTTTTTGCGCCCATTTGCGCCCATTTGCGTCGGATACGAGAGAACGCAATTTGGTTTCCAGCTCATTAAAATCTGGCTATTGTTTGGAGTTTCATTGTTACGAGATAGCCCCGCCCGGGCGCGTCCGGGCGAAGCACTTGACATTTGTGAATGGGAGCTTAAACTTTGAAAAGCTTTCGCGCCCTTTCGCGCCCGGTCCGGCGCATTAGTTAGCCCTGTAATCCCCGCTTGTGTGTCGCTCTCGTCTTGCGAGATTTGACTCTGAAAAGATTTACTTTGGCTACTGATTTGTTTTAATATCATTTTACGTAGATGACATTGGTTAACATCGGAGTTCTGTAGGCGTTAATGTTGGCACGATTATTCATTATTTTATCTCCTCCTGTTCTGTTCATGATTGTGTTCAATATATCAATTTTAATACAAATTGATTTGTTCACGAAAAAAAATATTATTTTATACTTACCCCACTCTCTCTGACATTGTTTTCCTCATGCATGTTTTGACACTTTATTTGTTTCATATTACATTAAATTTGTGCATATTTCCTTTTTCTAGCGATGTTATCGCATGTTTCGGTTTTCTTGTTTTGTTTTCTTAAATTTTCGTTAAATTTTCGTTGTATCTTGTAAACAGTTCCGTCGTATGATCATTATAAATCATATAATTATATCGATCATCAATCTGTTATTTCAATACATAGGTCCTTTAAATCTTCGTAAAATAAGAGAACGTATTTTTAAATCCGTGATTTTGAAAATGATACTTAATCAAGAACGTCGTAATTACTTTCTCCTTGAAATGAATTTACAGAGCGTTTTATATGTCTTACGATTTTTTTATGCAAATGATATCCGTATTGTCGGGAACATCATCAATTTGTTTCGTTAGAAGGAATACGCTCATTTTCAGAATGTTGTTTCTTTGCAAAACACTAATGTTACGAACAAAATTAAATACACCGTACCCGTATCATCGGGAAATCGCAAAACTCCCAGGGAGATTATCAATTGCAAATCAACATAGTAAATTATGCCTAAATCGTAAGAATAGAGCACGCATTAAACAAGAAGAGCGTTACCAGGAAATGATGTTTGAAATTTCACCTCGAACATCTCAAGAAGAAATTAGTTTATCATTCTGTTCCAAAGAAATTTTATCGAATATTTCTTTGCGAAGAAGGGGGGTTACAGCCGCGGCCAGTTTTAGATCTAGGTCATTGTTGTGAAGAATTAAAATACGTATATATTGTGCTAAATTGGGGCCACGTGGTATCGAAAGAGCGTAGTGCGTTCTAGAACAAATACAGGCCATGGCAATTCGTTGAATTGCTTCTCGTAACATTGTTACAGAACTGTCTCGCTGTCTAAATAAGGATCCATCCGGGAATCCATCAGGCATGTGTTGGTATCAAGTAGTAGATGGAATTTATAATGATTGCGTTATTCTGGGCCATTGATTTTTTTTGGGGGCTAGCCCTTATTCTTCTAGTTCTACTAGATCATCGAGAAACACAAATAGTGTTGATATTTTCCGCAATCCCTTTAGCGCCGAGGGTAGAAAAGCCTATAGAAAAGTCAGCTGGACAATTATAGCAATTTAATGTTGGTCGAACAATCAGGGAGAAATACTGGACAAACAGATATTAGCTCACGTCTTCAATATAACCAGGGAATCCTGATATAACTATTTAAGCACATGCTCACAATATGAATATAAAATCTGGCTATTGTTTGGAGTCTCATTGTCACGAGATAAACCCGCCGGCGCACTTACCGGCGAAGCGCTTGACATTTTGTGAATGGGAGCTTATAACCACTTTGAAAAGCTTTCGCGCCCTTTCGCGCCCGTTCCGACGCATTAGTTATTCCTGTGTTAAATCCCCGCGTGTGTGTCCGCTCTCGTCTTGAAAGATTTGACTCTAAAAATATTCACTTTGGCTACTGATTTGTTTAATTATTATTTGACGAATATGACATTGATTTAGATTGTTGTTCTGATTGTTTATTTCTCTCCCAACATCGAAGTTTTGTAGGCGTTAACGTTGGCATGATTGTTCATTTCTGTTCATGAATGTGTTCAATACTTGTATTATATTAATTTGTTCACGAACAAAACAGAAACGATATGTATAATTGTATTCCTTCTGTATGTTTTGACACATTATTTGTTTCATATTGCATTTATTTTGTTTTTTCCCTTTAATGGTTGCCTGATATGTTTTGCAATATTTTATTTCTCATATTGCAGCGTTCCGCTATTTGCTTTTATTCCGAAAGTATTCCTTTCGATCTTGAGATAAATTATTATACCGTAACCTCGATATGGAGAAGAAAAACACGGAACGAGCGCCTTATGATATCGACATAAGAAGAATATTACTGTACAATAATTATAAAAAGTAAAACTTTTGAATGTAAATCATGATAAAAATGGAAACTAAAGAGGAATCCAGAGCGGGTGGGGTTGATCGGAGAGACAAATAGCGTAATAATAAATAACAATACGCCCTACTTTCTCCCTCTCTCGTATGTCGTTTTCCGTCTTCATCTCTCGTAGTGTTTTCTGATCCGCGATTTTTGATGAGATCGCGTTTCGACGTACTCCTAAATAAAAATAGTTGATCATAATTATAACGTAGAACCAAATTTGACCCTATCTGAAATATTCATTCAAATATATAACAACCATGGAAAGATAAAGGAATAATATACAAATGTGATTTAGTGAAATGTCTCAGACGAAAAGATGGCATGAGAAAGGATTGTTTCTCTCTCTGTTTGTCTCTTTCTTTGTCTCTCACTCTTTATAGCTTTCTTTTTTTTCCTTTCTCCTTTTCTCTCTTTTTCTCTCTCTCTCTGTATTTCTCTCTTTCTCTCTCTCTCTCTCGCTCGCTTTTTCAGCTCCATTTGCCATCTTCATCTCTGGTACTGATTTCCGTTTCGCTATTTGCTTTTATTCCGAAAGTATTCCTTTCGATCTTGAGATAAACTATTATACCATAACCTCGATATGAAGAAGGAAAACACGGTACGAGCGCCTGATGATATCGAAATAAAAAGAATATTACTGTACAATAATTATAAAAAGTAAAATTGTTGAGTGTAAATCATGATTTAAAAAAAAAAAACTGAAGAGGAATCCACAGCGGGGGCGGTTGGTGTTGATCGGAGAGACAAATAGCATAATAATAAATAACAATACGTCCAACTTTCTCTCTCTCTCTCGTTTTCTCAATGTCATTTTCTATCTTCATCTCTCATAGTGTTTTCTGTTCCCCGATTTTTGATGAGATCGCGTTTCGACTTACTTCTAAATAAAATTAGATGATCATAATTATAACGTAGAACCAGATTTGACCCTATCTGAAATATTCATTCAAATATATAACAATCATTGAAAGATAAAGGAATAATACAAATGTGACTTAGTAAAATGTCACAGACGAAAAGATGACATGAGAAATGATTGTTTCTCTCTCTGTATGTCTTTCTCTATATCTAGCATAAATACTCTACCAAAACCGAATAAATCTTGAAGAAGGAGACAAGAAAAAATAACAAATTACAACAACAAAAAAAGGATTCTAAAGCGGAAAATGATAGGGGAAACGTAATATTTTGTAAGTATTGGCAAATTTTGACAAAGTATATACAAACAAA
The DNA here is from genome assembly GCA_037976565.1 of Mesocentrotus franciscanus. Classification (NCBI taxonomy): domain Eukaryota; kingdom Metazoa; phylum Echinodermata; class Echinoidea; order Camarodonta; family Strongylocentrotidae; genus Mesocentrotus; species Mesocentrotus franciscanus. Next base: position 37,963,866 of record CP137671.1, on the reverse strand, counting down.
AATGACACAGAAATATTTGAAAGTATTTTAGACCTATATAGAATATACGAAAAGAGTTATGTCTTAGACCCCTACAGCTAAGTTACGTAAGAGGAACAATGAACGTGGCCAAGGGTAAAGTTCGTTGTCATGGTTGTAAACTCCAACAATAGAAGAACGGAACGGAAGTTACGTAAGAGGAACAATGAACGTGGCCAAGGGTAAAGTTCGTTGTCATGGTTGTAAACTCCAACGGAAGGAACGGGTTAACAAAGTTTTATTGACATGATAGGTTGAACGAGAACACAGATGGAGACGAAGACAAATAAATTAAATTCTCACGTTGTTTGCACTTCTTTCTTTATTGTTTCGTAACATATAATGAATTAACTATATTTTCAATATCATTTATTTTCTAATAAATAAAAGACTACCAAGACCACGGCGATTAACTCGTTATTAGCCACACCCTTTCAAAAAAAACACTAGAACGCGATGCGGAAATAAAACACACTGAAGCACAATTCCAATTTCACGAAAATCCTGACGTATTCAGAGAGGGAGGGGAGGAGGGAGATAGAGAGAGACAGACAGAGACAGACAGAGATAGATAGATAAAAGATAGAAAGAGAGAGAGAGAGAGATGATTGTGATGAATTATGATTTTGTTCTAATCTCTGTCATTCATTTAGCTCTTTCCATTACTAACAAAACAAATCAAATATGCGTACAAAAATTCAATAAATATTTTATTGATACAGCAACCTCACATCAAAATAGGGTTCTAAGAGATGTATAGATAGAGAAAAAATAAACAAAATTAAGCGGGAGGCAAAAACTAAAACAAAATGAATATTTCAAATTATGAGAAACGAAGTCGAAAGCATTCAAGGTAAATATTATTTTTGTTTTCGAGAATAAAACAATGTTCATCTCAAAATTCATTTCCCAAATAGTCCTATATTTGATTTGCACATTTAAAAGAAAGGGCATTTAGTGTAGATCATGGCATAATGTTGGTCAGAATATAGTTACAAAATGTGTCGAAAACCCATGTAAAACGAAGGCTTAGGCCTATTATGTATGGCTCGGTTGATAATCGGCCGAGCTTTAGCAGACAATCATTGATGAATGGAGGTATCGACCGATCTGCGCGTGCGGCGGTGCTTACGCAATTTGTGTTGTGAGTGTATTGAAAAGGAAAGACGTGAAGCTTCAGCAAAATAAGACGGCAATTTCCCTCAAAAATAACAGACCTTATTTTTCGTATTGATGAACAAAACTTATATTTTTAGAAAGAAAAAAGTCTGATCTTTAATTTTTACATTTACTAAAAATCACGAAAATGCAATGAGCAATGAAAGTAGAAAGCACCGCCAAATTTTAAATTACTGGCGATGTAACCGAAGTCGCTCCGTAACAGAGGAAACAATTAGGGACTTTTAGATTTTACACGACGAGAACGTGGACTGCCACAGTGACATCCTTTTAAGGTAATGTGACGTCCTTTTCAGGCACTGCCGGGCACGGGCCAGTGCCTTGAAAGAATGGCACACGTGGCAGTCCAAGTTCTCGTCGTGTAAATCTAAAAGTCCCTATTCGCCGTGCGTGGGCTCGCTCTCAAAGGGTTATGCTATTTTTTTCACTTTCTCTTATAATGTTGTCCACCTTCTTTTAGCTAACCCTTTCGTGCTAAAGTGTATAATGCCCGATGTATATTATTTCTGTCAATAACATATAATGAACGTATCATTTTATTTTGATGCAACAGAGATTTACATTCAAAATCAAAACTTTTACTCTCTATAATTTGTGTACAGTAACATTCTTCTCAATTCGACATTATCAGCCGCTTGTTCTCTATTTTCGTCCCCTATAATAAATATAAGGTATAATGGGTACATCATCAGGAATATGTTATAATAATTTATCTTCTTCATATCATTTTGATGCAACAGAGATTTACATTCAAAAGTTTTACTGTTTATAATTATTGTACAGTAATATTCTTCTCATTTTGAAATCATTAGGCGCTCGCTCTGTGTTTTCCTTCTCCATATCGAGGTTATGGTATAATTATTTATCTCAAGATCGAAAGAAATACTTTCGGAATAAAAGCAAATAACGGAATGGAAAACAGTACCAAAGATGAAGATAGAAAATGGCGCTGAGAAAGCGAGTAAGAAAGAGAGAGAGAGAGAGAGAAAGAGACATACAGAGAGAGAAAACGTGGAAACGAGATCTCATTAAAAATCGCGGAACAGATAAGAGATGAAAATTGAAAACGACATTGAGAAAACGAGAGAGAAATTTGGGCGTATTGTCATTTATTATTATGCTATTTGTCTCTCCGATCAACCCCACCCGTTCTGGTTTCCTCTTTAGTTTTCATTTATCATGATTTACGTTCAGAAAGAGTATACAATTTTTGTTAATGACAGAATTAACGTAACTTGATCAAAATCGGTTCAGAAACAGCTGAAATATCAAAAAATGCATCCGTTCAGATTTTCGTCGATTCATATCTATATACTAACTTGGGGGAGGGTATGGAAGAGTGTTAAAAAGGTCACTTTAGAAATATGGTTATTATTACCATTAGTATTTTTATTATGCATTTTAGAAAGATTTTCCTTTACTCATCATGACGCACCGTGAGTTCATTGATTACCAAAAAAAAAGGTCAAACTTTCCCGTCTTACTATTGCAAAGAACGGCATGAGAAGAAAAGACACGACGCAAAAAGAATACATCGAGTTTTATTTTAATTCAATATGGGTTGTTTACTAGAACCAAGTCAAGGGAGGAGAACAAAAACAGGATTTGACTGACAAAATATAAATTGTTCCAAGCTTAGGCTGTGGCGATGTGCAACGCGTAGCGTGAATAATGGCGGGAGAGAATGATAATTACTTTGTCCATTACGACGCTAGAATAATATCGCGACGTGGGAATTATACAAATATGTTGATAATCATTCAAATTACAAACATACACAAGCGTCCCAAATAGTAATCAATTTGCCGACTGTAACCGCATACATGTATTCATTCACATCATTCGTCTTTTATTTTTTATTGTTGGGGACAATCAAGCTCGCAATTAAACAACCATTCATTTCATACAGTCGTCACAAATATTAAAAGGAGGCGTGTTAAACCAAAAAAAAAAAAATCATAATTTATTCTGATCAAGATGAACGAGTGTGTTGATTGCCCCCCCCCAAAAAAAAAACGCTCCCACCAGACAAGTTCAGGCTGTGCTGTAGCAATGTACATCGCAAAGCTTCCACAATGATTGAAAAGATAATACCCCGCCCGTTACGACGCAAAACGGCGCGGGAAGAATAGATCGCGACGCGAGAAGAATACATCAAGTATTTACAAACAATGGGATGTTTATCAGAACGAGAACAGGAGGAGGGGAGGATTTGACCGACAAATACACTCTGTATAGCAAGTTTAAGCTGTACCGCAGCGTTGTGCATCGCGCATCACGAGCGAGAACAATGACGGGAGAGATAATCTTCCATCGCCTGGTAGGGCGCGAAAGGGCGCGAAAGGGCGCAAGAAGAATAGAGCGGGTTTATACCAACAATAGACAGTTTCTTTTCATATGCAAGAATCAGGTGAGGGTGACGATCGCGCCCTTTCGCGCCCCTTTGCGCCTGAATGCGTCTCTTGAGAACCGACCGTTCTATTCATCGCGCCCCGACGCGTCCGGGCACAGTCGCAACTTTGGAAGGCTCCCCTAACATATTTGCCTTTAATAATACTGATGATATCGCATTTGAACATCTTTTTAAAAGGAATGTGAATACTCACCCATACCAACTTTTAAATAATCTCCAAAACATTGAAGATGTATACTCTGATGACATGGATCATAATCTTGATGTTTTGGACTGTAAATATTATTTAGATGATGATTTCTTATCAAAAACACTTGAATTTAAAGAAAATTTTAGTATTATTCACTTCAATTCTCGAAGCTTGTCTAAAAACTTTGATGCAATATCCGATTTTATATCTTCTCTTAATTTTAATTTCTCCATCTATGGATTTTCAGAGACTTGGATCCATGAAAATACACCACGTACTTTTAACCTACCTGGATATTCGTTTATACATCATGATCGCAAACATGCTAGAGGAGGTGGTGTGGGTTTGTTGATATCTGATTTTCTTGATTTTGTTATTAGACATGATATCTTAGAATGTTCTGACAGTTATGAGTCGTTATTTATAGAAATTGTTATTCCTAGAGGGAAAAATATTATTGTCGGTGTTATTTATAGAAAACCTCAATCAAAAGTTATGGATTTTAATAAACATCTTCAGTCTTGTTTACAAAAATTGAATATTGAACATAAACAAGTATATATAATGGGAGATTTTAATATAAATCTACTGAATTACAATAATGCTTCTGTGAATGAATTTTTAAGTGCAATACATTTGAATAGCTTTGTGCCCTTAATTGATAAGCCAACGCGTGTTACAGAGTTATCCTCATCTTTAATTGATAATATTCTTACTAATAACTATGGATCGAATGTGCTTTCTGGTTTATTTTACAGTGATATTACAGATCATTTCCCAGTTTTTCAAATAACCCATTTTAAACTTCATACACAACGTACTCCTACTCGTAAATTTCGTCGTATAAATGAAAGCACTATTAGAGTTTTTGAAGAAAAGGTGTATAATGTTGATTGGAATGATGACTGTATTCAACTGTACAGATCCTGATGAAGTTTATAATACATTTATAGATATGTTATCCAAAGTTTACGATGATGTATTTGTAATGGGAGACAGTAAGACCAAAAGAAAAATTATTAAAAAGCCATGGATAACTGTAAGCATTTTTAAAAAAATAAGATTAAAAAATAAATTGTTTAAGAAGTATAGGAACAATTGTACTGATGACAATAAGAAAAAATATGTCAAGGTCAGGAATAATGTTACGAAAATATTACGTTGTGCACGCATAAAATATTATAAACTTAAATTTCAGCTCTTTAAAGGAAATATGAAAAGAACATGGAATATGATAAATGAATTACTTGGAAAATGTAAGAAAAATTTACCATCATATGTTACTATAAATGGAACAGATGTACATGATGAAAAGGATATTGCTAATAGCTTTAATACATATTTTGTAGAAATAGGAGCCTCTATGGCTAATTCTATACATCAAGATGATAACTTTGTTGATTTTTTATCTGGAAGATGTACATGTAATAACACTATATTTTTAAAACCTGTAAAAGAAACTGAAATATTAGAAATTACTAAAAATATGAATTCATCTAGTAGTAGTGGCATTGATGACATTAGTCCCTCTGTTGTGAAAAAAATTATTTATGGTATTGTGAAGCCTTTATGCTTTATTTTTAACTTATCATTCTCATCTGGAATAGTACCCTTGAAATTAAAAATAGCAAAAGTTACACCTGTCTACAAAAAAAAAGATATCCATGACATTTCAAATTATAGACCAATATCTGTTCTTCCGTCTTTTCTAAGATATTAGAAAGGCTGGCTTATAATAGGATTTCTGATTTCTTGTATAAAAATACTATATTAAATGAATTTCAATATGGCTTTTTGAAAAATGTTTCTACTGAAATGGCACTTATTGACTTACATGATTATATTGTTAATTCTTTTGCAAATAAATTATATACAGTTGGTGTTTTTCTCGACCTGAGTAAGGCATTCGATTCAATTGATTACTCAATATTGTTACATAAATTAAGTTGTTACGGTATTAGGGGACTACCTTATTCATGGTTTAAAAGTTATTTACATAATCGAACTCAAGTTGTGTCATACAACAATGTCATTTCAGATTCTTCTAATATTTCATTTGGTGTTCCTCAAGGATCGATTCTAGGTCCTTTGTTATTTCTTTTGTTTATTAACGATCTCCCAAATTGTTCTAAAATATTAAAATTTATATTGTTTGCTGATGACACCAACATCTTGTATTCAACAGATGATCATTTATCATTGTCAACTAATTTAAATAACGAACTACTAAAGGTCTCTAAATGGTTTAATGCCAATAAACTTACATTAAATATAGATAAATCAAATTATATGTTATTTTATACTGTGAAACAGAAACAAAAGTATAGTACTTTGCAAAACATAGTTGTGAAACTCAACAATTCATCAATTGAACGTGTATATTGTACAAAATTTCTGGGTGTTTACATTGATCATGATTTATCATGGAAGACTCATATTTCTTATGTCAGAAAGAAGTTATCACAGAATATCGGTGTCATCAGCAAATTATGTCATATCCTACCAAAATGCATTCTTATCACATTATATAATACTTTAGTCCTACCCTACTTATCATACTGTAATGTCGTATGGGCTAATACATATTCTTCCAAGTTGGAAGCACTTTTTATATTGCAAAAGAGATTTGTAAGAATAGCTTCATCATCTACATACCTAGCACATACTAAACCCTTATTCAGAAAGTTGATCATATTGAATATTTATAAATTAAATATTTATTTTAATGCATTACTACTTTTTAAACACAAGCTTGGTCTATTACCCAATAATTTATGCAATATGTTAACTTTAAACTGTTCAGTTCATAATTATAATACTCGAAATAGAATGAATTATTATTTATCTGCTATTACAAAACAATATGAATTACATTCTTTTAGACATAAAGCTCCTTCTGTATGGAATTCTTTACCATCAAATATTACTTCTATTAATAGTTTGAACTCATTTTAAAAAAAGCTTAAATTATATCTTATTTCAAATAATCTTACATTGTAAAAACACTCATTTACTCCACAGTGCAAATTTGTCTAGGGCTGTGCGGTCTACATGTATGTTTTTGTTTTTGCTTATGTTCTACCTTGTTTTGTTGTTGTTTTTGTTATTGTTTATTCAAATATCATATAATTTCTGGTGGCTGTCTAGACAAACCCTCTGGGGTTTTTATACAGCATCCAATTTTATTTTTTTTTATCAATACTGTACATTGTTAAAAATCATTATGTAAAAGTAATATTTTGATATCACTGTTTTTTATCATAGAATTGGAATTGAATAAATTGAAATAAAATTGAAATAAATAATACCCAAACCATGAAGATGAATGGTAATACACAGGGGCTTATATCCTATCTAGTAGCACTCTCTTATCACTTCATGAAAAATGGAAAATTGGTTAAGTATTCACTTTCGGACCTATCTGCGTAGACAAAATGTATTTTTGATACTTACAACTCAGTAACTTAACCGAGAAATTATAGGATTTTGCATACAGAACTAATTTTATTTCATGGAAGGCTAATTTTTAATTTTTTACACGGTTCTCAAATATCACCTTATTTTATAAGACACCTAATGTTGCCTCTGGATTTTAATATTAAGAATAACCGTTTATTCAAAAGGATCGTAGGTGACAATATGTTGCTTAAATACCACCAATAGCATCAATAAGCCAGTTCCAACAGTATAATATAGTTGAATCCCCACTAATTCCCAATCCATCAGTTAGAAGAGAAAATAAATAGAACTTTTTGTTTCACTTACCTCTCTTGATCGCATCAAAGAAAAAATTCCAAAGAAGAAACAAAAGGCCATTCCCACAAAAGAATACCACATGAAGTCATTGGGCCGAATTGGTTTCCCGATCACCTTCTGTGTGTTTGGCGTTTCATGCTCTTCATGCTTTGTATTTAATAATTCAAACAGAGAGAGAGAAAAAAAACGAATGCTGACATTTTTATATGATCAAAGGTTGTATTAAAGGTGTGTACAACATAATAAAAGACCATGGACCATGGCTGGTGGGCCTACTGTAAAGTTTATGATTAAGGCACAAAGTTTATTACCACTGCCTATGCGCAAACAAATCATGAATAAATATATAAATGATTTTATGAACCTACATTTTGGTAGCATATTTTGTATAAAAATTCTTTCTACAACAATTACCATGGGCTTCTGTCGATCATTACCTCGTATATCAACATCTTCCAGGTGACATAAAATCATTAATTGATAGAATTAATGATTTATATCAGAGGGAGGAATTAATTCCACAAAGAGAAGGGATATTAAATTTGCCCTATTTTGAAAAGACAACATTATTCGAGGCCCTTGATTTGATACACCTTTCCTTAGGATGACGTGTACCATCAGAGATTTGATGTTGGTAACTGACTATGTTTCTTCTAGAGACGGGTGCATATCACTAAATTTAGGGTCTGGATGATATTTGATCATTACTGTACAGTTCTTATCAGTTTGTTTGTCCTTTAAGAAATATAACCTTTTCAAAAGTAGTCCTCAAAAAATACACTCAACTGCACATTTTGAATATTATTGAAAGAGATAGCAATAAGCTTGTAGTGTAGTGCATTTATCAAGAAATGTTATATTCGTAAAGGATGATAGCAGCTAATTTTATTTGTAGCTAGAGTTGTACTTGATCTCCACACTTGACCCAACACGAAATGTCGATCAAGGTTAATCGGTTGACCATAAAAGGTGGTAAGCACCGTTTTTATTATTATTATTAAAAGTGGAAATCCCTACCCGTACAACAACTATACTGGTATCTCGTAAGTAAGTCCTTCCGTCTGGTCCTACTCGCGTTACCATCGGTCGTGCGAGGATCGGTTCGACATTAGGATCAATCGTAACAGGCTCTGTAGACGCCCAGTAGTCGACGCTCTGTTGATTTTCGTACGCGTAAGTGTTCGGATCCCGTTTGGACGACGATGTTGATCGGGAGGTTGATTTCTTGAAGCGGTTTTTCTTCGGGGAGCCTCTCGAAGGTTCAGTTGACGGGGATGTAGGGCTTTGAGGCAAGAGGGTGGTCTCAGGTTGAAGGTACTTAGGTTGCACTGTGGTGTGTGAGATGGTAGCAGGTTGATCCGACTGGTATTCCGTGGTCGTCCCTACATCATCGTAACCGACATCGTCGACGTCGGTTCTTTTCCTGTACACACCCTGTCCGGGCGATGTCGGGTCGTGCTTGGGGTTTTCACCACGCTCTCTGCGAGCTAACTCTTCCATCGTCTCTTCATACGATGGTGGTACTGTAAATAGCAAAAAAGTGATTTAAAAATATCACTTTTTATCACGAAATAATCTTGATAGCCCCAAAATGATATAAAATGGCGTAATTAGAGGTTTTTGCGAAAAGGGGGCGAATAGCATTGCGTGGGGGATATGGGCGATAGAAAAATATACCCAACATTATCCTTATGATCATCTTTTCTATTATTCATATCTGACTATTATCATATTCTGATAATGAATCAGGAGAATGTGGAAATAAACACTCCTATGATTCTACCATGTCTAGAAAAAAGGTACCATTTAATGAGTCATACGATGAGAAAACGGAAGAGAGTGAGGAAGAGAGTGAGGAAGAGAGTGAGGAAGAGAGTGAGGAAGAAAGGAAGGAAGGACACTTCATTGAAAACACATATAATGTCACTGAACAGACCTTGGTATAGAGAATATCAAAACAAATTCTTCCGCAGTGCTCTCCAAGCTCGGCTATGATAGGTGCAACAATGTACTGTTGTTGAAATTATAGTATATGGGTTGCACAAATCCATATTGCGAAATTGTGTTATTGCACAATATTTTGCGAGTACATATTAATCATTGTCAGTGTTCACTAACATGAAGCAAATACACTTCACATTCATTCAATCTTCGTAGAGATTGATAATTATAAAGATAACAAATGTTACAGTATTATAATTAATGATGATAATGATGATAATGATGATGATGATAATTGTGATGATAATAATAATAATATAATAATAGTAATATAATAATAATAATCCCAATAGTAATAAGATAATGATACTTCTACTAATAATAATAATCATAATCATAATAATAATAATAATGATAATGATGATAATAATATTATTAATAGTAATAGTAGAAGTAGTAGTATTAGTAGTAGTAAATGAAGTAGGAGTAGTAGTAGTCATAGTATTAGTAGTGGTAGTAGTACCTGTTGTTGTTGTTGTAATAATTAATAATAATAGTAGGACTTAGTAGTAGATGTTGCTGTAGTAATAGCAGTAGTAGTACTAGTAGTAGTAGTAGTAGTAGTAGTAGTAGACTAGTAGTAGTAGTAGTAGTAGTAGTAGTAGTAGTAGTAGTAGTAAGTAGTAGTAGTAGTAGTAGTAGTAGTACACATTAATAGTCCAAGTACCAACGAAGGAATAAGATTAATTTAATCATGTAGGCTTAGCTAGAAATATGTCTTGCTGAAATAAAAATTAGATCATCACTGTTCTGGGTCAATCGAATCAGGGCCGAACACAAACTGACCTTTTTAAACATAAGTTAAGATATATAGGAAGCAAAGGAAGCATACTCTAAAACTGACACCCTTACTGCAAATTCATGCAGAAGCCCTTCAGACTTCAGTACCCATCAACGAGATCAGCTTACCGAGAAATAAGCCGTTTTCGTTCCCTCAAATTTGTTTTTTTCTTCTTTTTTTAAGACACTACAATAATGAATAGGCTTCAATACTTACATTATTTATACTAAAATCCACCAAGCTAGTTAAAATACCAAGCAGCTTCAAAATGTGTGTCTTAATCAATGCAATTGCATACCACACTTACACTGTCACAGCGTAGAGAACAAAATGCTTGATATTCCCTGCCTTGTCTATATATCTTTCTACGAATGTCAATTTTGTTGGCTGCACACAGTAAATTCCAGCATTTTTAATACAATAACTTGGCACATCAACAAGGTCATGTTATTGAGCTAGATCAACGTGGTTTGTTTGCACAATAACAATGCAAACAAGTCGTATTATATCAATGTAATATCTGAATGAAAGTACTGGATTATCCCGTCTGAACGTCTGGCATGCATTAGGCAGAGTATGTTAGAGGATGAGTAAAACAAAAACACAATTTCTGCTGCAAAGCGGATGCAAACATAACGTGCAAAAACCACATACTTGTTATAAATACAGGGTGACTAAGACTAGCTAAGCTATCAGAACAGTCGTGTCAAGGTTACGTTTTAATTATTGTATGCTATCATACACAGTATAATAACCATTGTAGTAGGATCCACCATAAGATATGATACCCGAACTCCTACATGCTTTGCTTTTGCCCCCTTACACAAGTTTCCATTGGGGTGAGTGATAACACATGTTATTATTTCCTATCTCCTTGTATTTAAAAGGTCCTAGGGATGATCATCACCCCCGTTGAAAAAAAGATAAAAATGATTACATAAGTTAATTGTAACCAGTGCTCGTGGCAGTAGTTGTGGAAGAAATACTGTAGGTAATGATACTATTAGTACAGCCTGTACAGGAGACGTATTGTAATATCTTAGGCCATTGATCGCCCGGCCCCACACGTTATCACATGACATGATATGTTTATATGTTTTATGATAGTTATGAATATAACTCTCTCAGAATGACAATAACACTGTAAGAACTCGTTGGAAAGAGTGATTACCATCAGTCATAATTTGCTATAATGTTTGTTCACCACTGTGTTGCTGTAGAGGACATTTGGACTAGAGCTCCATATATACCCCGGCTACACTAGTAAAATACCTACGTTTGCCCAACATGCCAAATTTGAATCAAATTAAAATACATACCTCGCTTGCCCGTACCTTTGGATGATGCCATACTTCAATAGGTGGCGTCCAAGACAATATGAATTATAATGAGTTTATGGATGATAATTCCAATTAACCCGACTGTCCTGACATGCTTCCCTGTCAAATATGCATCTGTTGCATGGTGGGGAGTTCATTACACAAGTCCAATGATTTTAGCTCCAGCAAGCGCAATCGTCTGCCACGAGGCCTAGGATGAAGGATTGACAGCAAAGAGAGTATGTTCCTTCCGTGTTCAGATCATGAGCGTTCATAGCTACTGTCTCCAAACGAAGGTCCTCTCAATTATCATGAGGCCGGAAATACTCTTATTAGTCAATATCATTTCATTCTAAGTAAAGAAGCCCTTGGATATAATTAGCTTGCCAAGTAAATAAACCACGAGAATACGACCGAGGGTAAAATTCTTGTCGTGTGGTGACCCACTCCTACATAATAATGTTGTAGGCTTGTAGCCAAGCACTTAACCGAATAACACGCTCACATGATGACCGTGTAGAATATCGCTAAATGCAGTAATTCATTGACGAATATATCATTAATACACTGCCATCTCTGCATTGATGATCGAGCGTTTCCCGTCTGTAGAAAGAATGTCATTCCTGTTGTACAAAAGGGATCAACAAAAGACTTCAGGTTTCAACAGGCACGAGTACTATTGCAACAGCCCTATAATGTACACAGCGCAAGGCGAGAGGGGTCAGTCAATACAATAGACATGTGACGTATCGTCACTCCTGACTGGAGTTCGTCAATAAAAGTGAAGCTTTGACCCCGCCCACCTTTCGACGTGACTCTCAGGCTTGCATGAAAAGGTTACGTGAGGCTCAAACGCGAGGGCCTAGCTACATAGTGTTGATCTTGAGGAACATGTGTTATAACAGCGTTAATTTTGTGTTTGATGTAAATATTATGAGGAAGTTATTACGATAATTATATTGCCGCTTTTATCTGCATAGATTTTTGTTTAGCTGTCTTGACACGCACCCTTTAAAAAGTTAAGGAATACTTTGACATCCATAGAGTTCAAGTAAGATTTTACTTTTAAAGTTCTATCAAAATTGACTTTTGGAGACACCAACTTTAGCCCAGCTTGGTAATTCTGTAAGCAGAATCTATCACGTATTTACAACTAAAGACCTTTGCAGCAATGGAGGGGGGGTGGTGGTATTATAAGTAACTTCAACTGCGACTTGGCCAATCGCATATTTATTTTAGTTTTGTTTGTTAATCTCTTTCTTTTTGCGAAGATGAGACATCACATTCTGTATTTGATAGAAGAAATTAATCATAAGGTTTACCGGTATCTTTCTATTATGGTTTCTATCGAGTTATAAAAATTATTTTTAAAATGAATCTGAGATGATTAACATTGTCGACTTAGAAGAAAAAAAGTTGCTATTATGCCAGTATATTTATGCAGATTATGGGATCCTTTCCATAGGGTTACCCCCTCCCCTTCCTAAAAATTGCGAGATTCATTTGATATCTGCGCTTTTTGTAAACTTATCCTAAAAGTGATGGTGTAAATGAGCTGGAGGGTTATTTTATTTTATGTGAAAGAGTACATAACTTTATGTTTATGGTTAACCTTACTTTCGTATTGATTGAAAACATACTTATCACAGACACATAGTTATTACCCCAAAACATCAAAATTACCATATTTCATGTATCTTTCATTTTGTTGCATAGTACATATCAATTTACAAATAATATGTTATCCATAACTCATTAATGAAAAGGTAGAAATTTACTTGTAATTTATGGATCTACAACCAGTATTCTCTTAAATGTCAAAGTTGTACTTTTTACCTTATTTTCGATATGACCGTTATGCACTCACATCCTCAGCATTGTCTTATATATCTATCCATCTCTCCCTTTATCCCTCTTTCTCTCTCCCTCTCTCCCTTTCTCTCCCTCTGTCTTCTTTTCTTTCATACTTTTCCTGGATCTCTCCTGTGCTGTCTGTATTTTTCCTCCCTACCTCTCTTCTCTACTTTCCTCCAGCCATTTAATTTTGTTCTCTCTTCTCTCTTAATTCGAACGATATTTTCATATATGATTGTGGAATAGATTTAAACAATTTTTACCTTAGCGAACGTTATTAATTTATAATGTAGGTGTATAACTGATTTATTTTGAAAATTCAATCACTGTGTGTTATCTCTTAATGTGATTTGCTGGATAATTTTACTGTAGTTTATTTATGTTTGTATAATTGTTTATGTTTTTACGCAATGTACAAAATTATGCAGTTCAGCAGTGAATTTTCAATAAAACCATTACCATTACCATATCTAAGCTGCCTCACCCCCCATCCGATCTGAGAAAGGATCGAATCTCCACTTGCTAAGTGATACATGTATGCCTGTCGATCTGTGCTGCTACATTTGTGGTTACTGTTGTTGGTGGTGATGGTGGTACTACTACTGTTATTTTTGCTGTTAATGATATTGTGTGCTGATGCTGGTGCTGTTCTTGTTCTTGTTACCGCTGTTTTCACCAAAGTTTGGTGACCACTTTGGTGACCACTCTTTAACAAGCTCAAAAAGAAACATACTTTGACACTGACAATGAAACCAAAATGATGATGTGGTGAATGGTTTGGGAGCCACAATACTGAGCTTGGTTAAAAGAGCATTTAATGGCAGACCGTGAGATTTTTCCTTTAGCGGTGTTGTGGTCTAGTGGATACTAACCAGACTGTGGATGACATGGTTCGCGGTTCCAGTCTCGCTATGGCACTAATGTCCTATGCCAATCTCTATCCAGGTGTAATAAATGGGTACCTGGTAGGAATTTATTGCTTTGATACTTTAGCGCCTAAGTAATGATACTACTTTGTAGGCGCCTTGAGCATTCCCTGGGATGGACACGTGCGCAATATAAATGTGTAGCTATCATTACTATTATTATTATTATGATTATTATTATTGTTATTGTTTTCACTATTAAACCAACATTCTATCGTGTTTTTAGGACGCTTCGGCCCCACTCCACCGTCTCTCCTGGACTTCTTGAAGAAAGTCCTTAGAGAATACACAGATGGGCAAATAATGAAGGTAAGCATACAATGAACGACAGAATCCAAATCCAAAACAATTACGTACATACATGTATAATAACTTCCCTCTTACCTTTGGTCATTTATATTCTAATTTAGTAAGTTATACAGTTACAATTATAAATAACCCATGAAACATTGCGCATATCCATGTACTGTTTTTTTCGCATATGTTTTTAGGATCGTCTGTCAATTATCCTCTTCATGATTGAACGCTTTTCGTAATTTTCATTGTTTCAGATCACTTACACCAAGGGCTAATCAAATCATTATAGTCGAACATGGCCAGGGAAATGGCATGTCCCTCAGCGTAGTCATTGGCGGACACTTGTCCATTTTTCTTGATTAAGAAGTTACATCCAGTACTATCCAATGAATTTACTTGTAATGATTATATTATTACAATATACGGTATTCATGGTATTTGTTGAGAACTATGATAGCAACATATTATTAAGGTTTCAATTTACTATTCTTACCAAATATATGATCGTTCAGAGATTATTACCCGATCTTCCTAGAGCAAACGTACTCTGTCATCAATGTTGTCAAAAATTAATGACATCAGCTAATAGACCTTTACAAAAACTTTCATACAATAGGGGCGTTCACACCTACAGAAAAGGTGATATTTAAAAAACGATCTTTGCATCGCGATTCAAATCGCACTAATTGTTATGTGTAAACGGGCCTAATGAATGACAGAATTTTATGACGATTTATATGAAATCTATCTTCTTTTTTTTTCTTTTTCAAAGTATTTATTGAAACAAATCTCATAAATAATAATAAATAAATACATGTTCGTATAGACACAGAATTTATAGTAAAATATAGTGTAATAGTTAACTCAACATCAAAAATTACTTAACAAAATATCTGCCATTTCTTATTATGAAGATCGAGACGATTTTTCTTGAAAGCAATTATACGTTCCATATTTTCTAAATGTCTGAGAGCTCGTAGAAAAGAAGGAAATAGTGGAATAGCGTTTTGCATTTTACAAGTGAATATGAAATATTTTGCAAAAATAAAAACTGTATTGACGAAATAGTAACGATTGGTTATAAGAGTACCAAAAAAGTATTCTTCATCTGTGAACAAAACATTTCGTATATTTGTTTCTTTTAACCATACAAATACAACACTCCAAAAAGATCGTACTTTTTCACAATTTAGAAATAAATGAACTAACGTCTGTTCATGGTTTTCACAAAAAGTACACATTGAAGAAGAACTTATACCTATCTTATAAAGAAAGCTTTATGTTGCAATTTTTCTATGAATAAGTTTAAATTGGAAATTTCTCATTTTATTATCTATGGATGACCTATATAGTAACGTAAAACGAGATTTCCAAATTAGTGAATCGTTTAAATTATTTTGTAGATCCCTTTGCCATTTATCCTGTTGATTTGTTTCTGAGATATTTGCTGAAAATGTTTTTAAGAAAATATTGTACGAAAATTTTGATATCTTTTAGGTTTGCGGAAATTATTCAATAAAGTATCAACGCAATTTAGCGAAGAACTTTCTTTTTCAAAGTTTCCCTGTTTCAGAATACTTTTCAAACTACTAGGTAATGCGGAGAGAACTGAGTAATATAACATGAATGAACCTGATAGAAAATTATTTTGACTTTGGATTTGATCAAAAGACATATATGAACCGTCAATGTGCAAAATATCTTTAACATATATTATATCAGAATTAATATATATATATAATAAGTCTAATATTTAGAGGTTTTCCGCCTACCAGTATATGAGAATTCAGGCAAAGTGGTTGGGAAATAATTTCCTTGAATTTAACTGGGGGTTGTAGTATTTGTAGTGAAACCATGCAATCAATATATCATTCCAGAAAAGATCTGCGTATTTATTGAACATTAAATGATCAGAGCGGAGATTGCCGCTAAAAAAATTTCACCTCCCATATGTCTCAGAGAATGTGCAAAAAACATTTTCCATTTACTTTTGTTTCCTTCATAAAAGTATTTCTTTATCCAAGTAACTATCATTGCACGGTTAAAAGATAATAGATGGGGCATTTTAAGTCCTCCTTCTGTATATTCATTGTAAAGCAAAGAGCGTCTAATTTTGTCCTTCTTATTACTCCATACAAATTAAAAGCATATTGACTAATCTTTACCACCTCATTTAATACCTTTAACCCACGAATATATTTATTTTGTCTCACGAAACAGCCAAGTACTTCAACTGCAATAATAAAAAGATATGGAGACAAAGGACATCCCTGTCTTACACCACGCTTTATCTCAAAAGAATCTGACGCTAACCCATTATTAATAACTCGTCCTTGTATATCTGTATACAGTAATTTCACCCAATTAATAAAATACTAGTCAAATCCAAATACATGAAGAGCATCGTACATAAAGTACCAGTCAATCATATCAAAAGCTTTTTCAAAGTCAATACTCAAAGCTAAACCGTCAATATTTTCTATTTTACAAATGTTTTTTATATCAATGAATAATCGTATATTCTCTCCAATAAAACGTCCTTTAATAAAACCATATTGGTCATTACTTATCAAAAGCCCTAAAACCTTTTTCATTCGCAGTGAGAGAATTTTTGCTAAAATCTTATAATCACTGTTAAGTAGTGATATTGGTCGCCAATTTTTGAGAAGTAATAAATCTCTACCTTTTTTGGCAACAAAGTAATAATACTTGTTCGCATAGATAGAGGAAGAATGTTATCAAGCAAAGAGGAATTGTAAACGGAACATAACAAGTCTTTTATATCATACCAGAATTTTTTATAAAACTCTATGGGAAGTCCATCTGATCCCGGTGACTTGTCATTTTTAAAAGTTGTAATAATTTCATAGCACTCTCTCTCTGAAATTAGATCACCTAAAGAAAAATCGTCGTCTTTG
Source organism: Mesocentrotus franciscanus (assembly GCA_037976565.1). NCBI lineage: Eukaryota > Metazoa > Echinodermata > Echinoidea > Camarodonta > Strongylocentrotidae > Mesocentrotus > Mesocentrotus franciscanus. The sequence goes on along the minus strand of CP137671.1, from coordinate 37,946,214 downwards.
ATATCCAGTTTAGGTAAATTAACTAATAATGAATTCACAAGGAAAATCTTGTTTATCACTAGATGCATATAAATTAAGGTAAAACGACCTTTCTTCCTCGAGAATATCTTTGAAATCTTTAACGGGTCCATTTGTCGTTTGAAGCCGGGAAATACATTTTTGCTGAAAATTCCTTTTTTCTAAATTAATAAAAAATATTTGGTATTACGTTCACCTTCTGAAACCCATTTAGTTTGAACAATAACACCACGAACAATTTCTTCATGTAAATGTTCATATTCTGTTTTCTTGTCACATAAATCACTACGTAAAATTTCATTATTAAAACATTCTTCATTGTTGGTTAACGTATTTATCTCTTTCTCTAACTCTTTTAATCGCGTGTTGCGTTCCCTTTTCTTCTTTTTGGAAATTTCGATAAACTTACAATGAACTCTAAATTTTATAAATTCCCATATTCGACTATAGCTCGAACTTGCATTTTCTGTCAAAACTATTTTAATTTCATCTCTTATTGATTCCACAACAGCTGCATCTGCCAATAATGCGGTATTGAGTTTCCGAAATCCTGGACCTCTCTTGATAACAGATTTTGTCAAATAAAGGGATACAAATAAATGGTCACTTTTATATCCAAGAGTTATTTCACTTTTTTTAACTGACTGAATCAAACTCTGGGATATAAGAAAGTAATCTAAACGGCTTCCACTTTTACAATCGTGAGACATCCAAGTATATTTCAATGCTGTAGGGTGAAGATGTCTCCATACATCAACTAATTCAAAATCAGATATAATATTTTGAATGGCATTATAACAATTAAGGTGGTTTTGAATCAATCTTGGAAATTTATCCAGCGTTGGATTAAAAATAGTATTAAAATCTCCCCCTAATATATATGGCTCTACACCATAATTACATAACAATTCGTGTAACTCCGAAAAGAAGATACCGTCGTCACTATTTGGGCCGTAAATATTTACAAGCGTAACCGCACTATCATTAATCTTCACTGTAACTAAAAGAATACGGCCATTACAATCCGTGTGCGTATTTAAAATGTAAAAATTCGCCGAAGGTTTAAAAAGCATGCAAACCCTGCATTATCTGAACGACCATGACTGAATATTACTTTGTAACCTCACTCCTGACACCATCTTTTTTCTACAGCTGAAGAGGAATGTGATTCCTGTAAAAATATCACATGGTGGTCAGAATTCCGTATCCAATTAAATACACAGCGTCTCTTTAAATGGTTGCCAAGCCCTCGTATATTAATCGACCCGATCTTAATATCTATAGAGTCACGTATCATTTTCGAAGTCATGTATTAGTATAAGAATGCCTAGTGGGCCTATACCAATGAGTTTCATATGAACATGTACTGTATTTGATGAATTAAAGTAGAACAATGTAATATAAGTTGAGAATTGCTTAATTTTGATCTATCTTTGATATAAATTTGATTTTAATCATAATCATAATTGTTTTCAATGATGATATATTCATTAAAAAAGGAAATCGTCCAGAATGCCGAGGACGCTGGTGCAAAGACGGTTCGATTTCTGTACGACTGCCGCGAACACGGAACGAGTTGCCTCCATTGGCCGTCTCTAGTCCCTTTTCAAGGCCGGGCTCTGTACGCTTATAACGACGCCCTCTTCAAGGAGCGAGACTGGGCTGGTATCCAGTCACCAGCCCGAAGCAACAAGGAAGATAACCCGCTGAAAGTTGGACGATTTGGCATCGGATTCAGCTCCGTCTACCATCTGACCGGTATGATATTCATTCTAATTTTTTTTAGGAGGGGGAGGGGTAATTATCACCCGAATCTATTATCCAGTTGACATTCTCACCTTCGAAAGAAAAATATTTTTCACCATTCAAAAGAGTCTTCGACAAGCAACGTTCTTGAGGTGTACATCTGGAGTCACATGACATTTCAAAATGAATTGACATCCATTTTGGAATATCAAAATATTGTGTAAATTTATGTCAGGAAGTGGTAATATCATGGCATGGGTCGCAGTTTGTTACAAGCGTAACGGCTAACCGAAATTATATTTGATTCGATTTGGTTTGTTTCTATTTCATGTTGTCAAACATACATCTTCGGGAATGTGGATGTGACATTGATAAACCTTTTGACACAATAGAATATGTAAATCGCATATTGAATGCATAATAAACATGAATTAGAGAGAGAACGTGACATGGTCCTGAAGCACATTTATCCAATTACCATTTTAGACAAACGACATGATTCGGCTTTTCTAAGTTTTACAAGAAGACAAATTTGAAGCAGGAACAGATAAAAACGACTGTAAATGAAATCCATATTTTTGAATGGTGAAAGTTCTATGATGACAGTAAAATTTGCTCAGCAAGAAAAGCTAGCAAAAGATTTTTAACGAATTCTTCTTTTGTTCTATCATAGATATGTCATCATCATGCATTCAGCTATTTCTAAATAAAACCTACGTAATGGAGAAAGCGTTTAATAAATACGTAATCTTTACCATTACAAGATTATAATGATCGGCAGTATCATGATCTACTCTATATCCATTACCAATCGCGTTCTTATCACATTGAATAATCAGTGTCAATGATATATAAGAAGTAACCACATTTTATTCCTTCCAACTCCCTGCACGTACCAAGTATTCCTGACGATGATTCTTAGTGTCCTTTACACGGAAGCTGAACTAAAACATTCAGGCTGTCACACTGAACGCCTCTAACCAAGCACACAAACTCAACAATCTTGACGATTCTGACCACAAAAGGCCCAATATGTTGTTTAGCGAGAATAGGCACTTTAGCAGTCTTTCCATACTCTAGATTAATTCACAATCAGTAACAATGTCCTTATGTCTTACATCCATGATCTTTCCTTCCCCCTATATAGATTTACCAAGCATCCTCAGCGGAGAAACGCTTGCTTTCATTGATCCTCATGAGCGTCACTTCGGTCGTGGAGAAACAGGAACTATGCTGGATGTGATCCAGCATGCCGACATCTTGAATTCACCAGAGTACGTGGATCAATTTACCCCGTACAACAACCTGTTCCCTGAAACGACTTACACCATCAGTGATGGGCAACCCTTTGATGGGACGGTGTTTCGATTCCCCATACGGCAAAAGGGCAGCGTACTCTGTGAAAATGAGTACGATGATGCCGCTATGGTGCGGCTCCTGGAATCCTTCGTCGACGATGCTGACGTCGTCCTGCTGTTTCTTCGATCACTGGAGACAATCGACATCAGCAGAAGGATGGATCAGGCTCAAACTCAGATCAGATCAAGAGTAGAGATATGCCCCAAATCTCTTGCGTTGATGAAGTCCGAACGAGAGAGGTTCTCCCATGAACTAGAAGAAAACAGTAAGATGAGACTCGTACAAAGAACGCGAGCCTGTTTGACTCATCAGCTCACACTGACTATGCAGGTCGCGGAGTCCAAACGTCGTATGGATTGGATCGTGAGTCAGGTTGTGGGAGGCAGCGAGATGACCGAAGATGTAGTGAGGATCGCTGACAAAAACGGATACATACCTTGGGTCGGTGTTGCCATGCCTTACAACATGCCGCGTAAAAGACGAGATAATTTCAGCGGTCGAGTGTTCTGTTTCCTCCCTTTACCTCCCGGTGATGAGAGCTTGACAGGACTTCCAGTTCATATCCACGGTTTCTTTGGTGTTAACAGCGACAGAAGATCAATCAAGTGGCCTGGTGCTGATCGGGTGCAAGGGGATATCGATGCGAAATGGAACTTCTTACTGGTAACAAAACTCCTACCAGATGCATACATGAACATGCTGACATTTGCCATCAAAGAGCAGAGGCTGCCTCCCGATGAAATCTACAGGGCTTGGCCAGACCCGGGTCAGGTCAGACCACAGTGGAAACAGCTTCTTAAACCAATATACCAATTGCTGAGCAAACATACAGTCATCTACACAGTGAAGGGCAATGAGATGGGTTCGTGGGTAAAGATCGAGGATGCTGTCTTCAACTTCTTGACCGATGTAGACGAGAACACAGAACGGATCCTCTTGACTATCCTCAAAGCGGCTAATGTCCCTGTAGCTGAAGTACCTCTACACATCAAGAAAATCATCCACAGCAAAGACTACATCAACTTCAACGCCAAAGTAATCTCACCTGAAGTCCTCATCGATTGCATTCACAAGAGCCAACATGGAGTCCTGGAGACCCTGAGCAACGATGACAAACTGGTGTTACTAGAGTACATCATGACCAGGACGAAGACCCCTCGACTGATTGGTTTAAGGCTTCTGCCTTTAGCCAACGGCGACTTTGTGCCATTCGCCACAAGGTCTGCCTCAACGCGGATTGTCTTCATACCCACCAGGGAACTTGACCAGAGCATGTGCTACAACATGGGTAACAGTCTCATCTTGCCGAACCTCAACACGGGATTGCTTAAACTTCTGGAAAAAGCTGGTGAGAAAATGTTCTGTGTGTGCTTATATGATTTTATTTGTATTTTTCATGAGTTATTTCTCAGTATAGTCGTGCAGGTAACTCAATCAGTTTTGACATCAGCAGTCCATTAACACGTGTGTAATTAAGCATTTTCACAAATACAAGGCACTGTAGATTTTCCTTTGAAAGACAGATGAAATTGTTTATTTAAAACATGAGACCACGTTTGATCTATAGACTTTTTTCCGTGTAAAATGGTATGAACCTATTACTCGACTAGCAGTCTTACAAACATTCATCTGAATGACTATTATTCACTTAACATAATCTTAGTTTGTAGTTTTTCTCACAACCTATATTTCTTTCTCTTTTCTACTACTTTCTCTTTCTTTAAAGCTGAACATGGATCTGTCCAGTTGCAAATGATGTCGGATAAAAATCTAGCACGGTTAATTCGGGACACCCTTCCAAAAGAATGGTTCGTGGCAGACCACGGAAGTACTGTACTCTGGCATCCTGGCAAAGGCAACCAGCCTCCACGAGAATGGTTAAAAGGTATTTGGAACTTACTGAATACATGTCAACGTAACTCAATTGAGAAATACGTAGACCTTCCTCTAATACAGGTTGAAGAGCGGCAATCTGGTGAAGTAGTCCTTGCTTTCCTTAAACGAAATTCAACATGCATCAGCCAGAGTTATGGCTCAGACAAGTTTGATCGTCCAGTAGAGGTGGTTCTAACCAAGATTGGCCTCGTCATCTGTTCTTGTCCTACATTCATAGACACTGCTCTGCTCATAGGTGGCAGTTACCTCAGAAGTCCATCGAGGAAGGGTGTAATTGGAGCACTGACAGCAGTACCAAATCGAAAATCGCTACAGAAGACTATCAAGGGCCTTTCAAAGAAGGAGAGACAAGTATTGGTAAGATTCTTTACCAGCTGTTCTCTCACCGATGCAGAAAAAAAATTCCTTCGTCAAATTCCCTTCTTCGATACCATTCCAAGAACTCCATCAGGCCGAGGTAGAGTTGTGTCTGCAAGTGATGTCAGTCTTGCTTTTGTCGGACTTCTACAGACCAATTGCCGAAACATCACCTTCCGGAGTATGATATGATTTGCTGCAATGACGACGCCATTCTGAAACTCTTTTCAGATTTAGAGGTGATTGAGAAACAAAGGAAGGAGTTGTTGCAAGACATTGTCAATGCAATTTGCAGTGGTGTCAGTGACAAGACCGTTCTTGAGGATGTAGGAATGTGGATATTGCGTGATTTGAAATCTATCAAACGAGATATTGGCAACCATCTGTTGAAGCTGAAGACACAAGGATTTATCCTTACCGGTGCAGCTGAGCTCAAGTCCCCTGACAGTCTCTTTGACCCAGAAGACCGGTACATGTTTGCGCTCTTCAGCGAAGGTTCCTTTCCATCTGCGATATACGTGGATGAAGGGCTCTTGGGATCATTACGAGAGCTTGGTTTGCGTCACCAAAGTGATGTCACAGCAATTGAATTAGCCAGGTTAGTTGAAGAGATAACCAGCGAGAGCAACATCAAGAAAGCAGATGTCTTAATGGCATTCTTGGGAGAATATCAAGACAAGCTAAAGAAACCTTTGGCCGGAGAAAGTGATCACACTTTACAGCAGTTCTTGGCAGACAAAAGATGCATCCCATGTCTTATGAAGAGCCCGGATTTCTACCCTCAAGGCATTCCATGGCACAGGTCAGAGAGAAAAATGATCAGTCCGACTGAAACTGTGATCCCTACCAAGGTTAACATACTAGCTTCTGGTGCAACCTTGCCCTTTCCCAAGAAGACCGTTTCACACACCCTCCTGCGTAGTCTAGGAGTTAAAGAACATCCCAACATCAAAAATACCCTTGAACAGATGGCTGTAGTTTCGAGATGTCATGGCATAGTCGGAACCTCTGATAGTTCAAGGAAACTAGAGAAGATGGTCCATGGTTTGTACAGCTTGCTTTCAACTGCAAGAAAGGAAGAGGAAGTGATACTAAAGCTAAAATCACGCTTACCTGCATGCATTTGGACTGGAACAGGATTTGTGGAAATTCATGGGGCAATCCTGTCAAGCCGTGAAAACGCTTTCCACCCTTACATTTCTTCAATACCTCAAGAATTCAGCACCAAGTATGAACACCTTTTCCTAGCTCTTGGAGTCAAGAAATGTATATCAGATACGCAGATTCATCAGATCATCATACAGATTCAGAAGAGCGAGCCAAAGTTGGGTTCTGTGGAAAAACGGATGGAATTCTGCAGAGAAAACAAACGTGTAGTGCAAAAGGCACTGATACTCTTATACGAAATATGCAAAGGTGACCTTGCCCGGCAGTCCCAACACATTCTGGTACCAACCAACAAGGAAAACTTCCTAGAACTGGTTGACCCTAAGTGCTGTGTTTTTGAAGACGTTGAGGGTCGTGGAGATTCCGATGAAGTTCAAGAGAAGCTGAAGGAAGACAACACCTTCATCGTTGATGGGACACTGCCTATAGGCATTGTTCGCGCTTTGGGAATTCTACCCCTTGGCCGGAAGATTCTTGCCGCCGAAGATTTGACTTGGATAGAACAAGCAGGTCAGTATGAACCACTGACCACAAGACTTAAGAATATCATTAAAGATAGCTACCTGGAGAGTTCAATCCCGAAAGAAATGATTCAAAATGCTGAAGACGCGGGAGCAACAAAGGTGCACTTCATGTTGGACCTTCGGGAAAATTCTGAATCACGTTCAAGCTTGTTTGACAAGGGCATGGGTGATTGTCAAGGGCCAGCTTTGTGGGTGTTCAATGATGCATCTTTTACACCCGAGGATTTTCAGAACATTACAAAGCTTGGTGGTGCAACAAAAGAACTTGACACGTCTAAGATCGGGCGCTTTGGGCTTGGCTTCAACTCTGTTTACCATCTGACAGATGTACCCAGCTTCCTGAGTAGAGAGTACTTGCAGGTTTTTGATCCACATGCAACTCATCTTGGATCCATGCTAAAAAGCAAAGAAAGCCCCGGTATCAGGATAAATCTGCAAGGGAAAAACAATGCCATTTCCATGTACACAGACCAATTTGCGCCATACGAAGGTGTTTTTAATTGTAGTCTGCAAGAAAGTAATGGGAATGTATGCTACGATGGCACACTATTCCGGTTGCCTCTCCGCTCTAGACATGCGGCATTGAGAGGTGAGATCTCTGACGAAAATTACGATGAACATAAATGCAAATCACTACTTACCGATCTGTGGCGCTCTTCCGAAGATTTATTGGTATTTACCAAAAATATTCACGAAGTCAAGGCTTTTGTGCTACTACCTAATGCAAATCATCCTTCAGAATCCAGCCAACTGTTCACAATTGAGAAAGAGTCTGAGGGCAGTCGTGATATCATGGCAGAATTCAAGCAGAGTAGAGGAGATGTCAAAAAACACAATCAAATCACACCTTTGATCAAACAAGAATGTATCGTGCGAAGCATAACTCCCTATGGAAAGGAATATCTGCAGATTCACGAGGAGCCGAGAAAACACGAGCTGATGTCAGTTACAAGCGTAGGAACAACGTCAGCACACAAAATGTGGCAAACTTCACAAGGACAAAAGTCGGGATTGGCTCCTGTAGGTGGCGTGGCAGTGAAGTTACCGTTGTCTGGGAAAGTAAACGGTAAACTCTACAATGGCTTGCCTCTCTCAGTTCCACAAAGTCACCTACCTTGCCATTGTAATGGATTCTTCGCCATTTCCGCAGACCGTCGAAATCTCTGGAAACCCTCGAGTGACTCAGATTTAAACTTCTTCACGAGATGGAATGATGCTGTTTTCGAAGATATCATATCAAAGGCCTACGTGACTCTGCTAGCAAATCAAGAATTTCAGTGTCAGGTAGCACATATGCCGAGCAAAGTACGCATTTCTGGCGTAAATAGTTCCCCCGACAACTTCTACAGGTTGTGGCCTACTGGATCCAACATTACCCAAGGCAGTGATGGCTACGCTATGCTAAAGGAATTCTACAAAATATTGGTAGCCTCTAATTCACATGACCCAAATATATTTTGGGAAGGAGACAGGACGTGGTCATACAAAGAGGCCATCTTTATTGATCCAGTACTTCAAGAATCACCACACGTTGCTTCAGCAGTAAAGAAGGTCCTTCAAAAGCAACACACGAAGCGAATAGTTACAGAGATGCCAAAGAAGATACGATCTACTTTAGACATGCTGGGATTTGGGGAGCAATTGAAGAGACATACGTGTTTGGAGCATGCATTCTTCCAGGAATATTTCCTGCCACAGATATCTGTCTTCCCATCCGACGTACGGGATCATCTGATTCACTACTGTTTGTCGAACGTTGAACTACGGGAGACATTGAGAACCACCGCCTGTATTCCAACTTCACCAGATGGTAAGAACTTGAAAAGGCCACAGGAATTGATACACCCAACTGGAAAAGCAAAAATCCTTTTCGCAGAGGAAGATGGACGGTTTCCTTACGGCAGCTTTGCAAATTGGGACTGCTTGCATGTTCTGGTGCATTTGGGAATGGTACAAGATGACATATCCGGCACCGATTTCATCAAATGTGTACAGAAATTACAGAGCAAACCTACTGACTGTGGGCATGATCGCGTGCTAGTCGAGTACCTCACTTACAGACTGAGGAAAGAGAATTCTTCATGGGCTAAGGACCAAAGCCTTCGGAATCAACTGAACAACATAGCTTTCATTCCTGTCACCTACAGGAATTCCCCTATGAGAAAAGCTTCACGTGATACCATATATGTGTCCGAAAAACTGTCACTGGTCAGCGAAGTAGCTCCGGTTCTAGACGAAAGTAAAATGTGGATTCCCTATCAGGTTAAGAGATTTCTTGGGATAGTCCAAGATCCAGCAGTGGATGTTGTATTGCAGCAACTTCAATCCCTCAGCAGTAGACCAGAAAATGTTGAAAACCTTCCACGTGTTTGCCAAGATATCTATGGATTCCTTGAATCACGACTGAAGATAGGTGATAGCATAGCCCAGATTCAAGAATTCTTCCACTCACCTTCAACAAAGGAGTGTCTATTGGTTGGCAAAATGTTCAGGAGTGCTGATAAGCTGGCATTGGAATTTGAGGAAGAGTGTGTTGGATCTCACCTCTTTCGTGTCCCCCACAATCTCAGCGGCTTCGATGCTCTTTTATCAACCATCCACGTGAAAAGACGATTCTCAACAGACGACTTCTTGTCAACTCTGAAGTACATCCATGACTCGACCTCTGGAAAGCTGAAACAAAGTGGGTTTGAAGAAGTTATGAAACTCCTGAAATGTCTGATCAATACTGCATCAGCAAATCCGTCGGTAATGCACGATGTGCCTCCTAACGATATCTATGTTCCCGATAGCAACAGCTACCTGAGAACCACTAATGAGCTCTCTTTCTGCGACGTAGACTGGATTTCAGTTCCAGATGGTGTCATAACAGCTCACGGTGATATCCCTCTTACTTGGGCGAAGATACTTGGAGTGCGGGATATTCGACAACACATCCTCGAAAGCTACTCTGTACCTGTCCCTGGCCTACTTACACTCGAAGCACAGAATATGTTGCCCTTTGGACAGCGTGAACCCCTGACAGAGAGAATAAAAAACATACTCAAGGGCTACCCCTGCGATGATACAATACTAAAAGAACTTGTGCAGAATGCGGATGATTCCTGTGCCACGGAAGTGCACTTAGTTCTTGATCTCCGTACCCATCCAAAAGACCGCCTCTTTAGAGATGAAATGTCTCATTTGCAAGGTCCTGCTCTCTGTGTTTACAACAACAAATCATTTACTGATGCTGACATAGAGGGCATTCAACGACTTGGAGTGGGTAGCAAAAGGAACTTGTCCTCAAAGGTTGGAAGATTTGGTGTAGGCTTCAACGCGGTTTATCACCTAACCGACTGCCCCAGCTTTTACACAAACGGCGATACGCTGGGAATGTTGGATCCAAATGTCAGGTATGTACCTAACGCTACTTTAGCGTACCCAGGCTTCATGGCCAAACCAACTGGCAAACTGAAGAACGATTTCCCGAACGTTTTCAACTGCTATTTGCCTGAGTTCTTTGAAGGACAGGGTTCAACCATGTTCCGATTGCCCTTACGTACAGAATCCATGGCAAAGGTATCTGACATCTCTTCGAAGGCACATGATGTTAACAGCGTAAGGGGACTGATGCGGACATTCAAGAAAGGTCTACCTGACTTGCTCCTTTTCCTTAACCACGTTAAAAAGGTCAGCATATCAACCATTGATGAAAAGGGAAACATGAAGGATACCTCAAGCGTTCAGGCAAGCATCTCAGAATCGAAGCAACTAGATTTAGATGCATTTCTCGCAATAATATCGGCTGAAGAAACTGACCCAGTGACTGGGGTCTCAAAGTCCCTTGAAGACATTTCAGTAACAGAAGTACATTACGATATGAGAGTCACTGTAACAGAACAACAAGCCACAGGCGTGAAGACGCAATCAGACGACTGGTTAATCTATCAGCAGCATGGATTTGCAAAACCAAACGAAGTTCCTGTTACTGTATTAGATGCATATAATAGTAGAGATCTCCATGTCTTGCCACAGGGCGGAGTCGCGCTACCTTTGGGTAAACGAAAACTTTCATCGAAGGCATACAGTTTTCTTCCCCTTCCTATAGACACTGGTCTCCCTGTCCATGTCAATAGCTCTATTGAGTTAGATGAACGAAGGCGGGACATTTGGAGAGGTAAAGAAGACGCCCGGGCACAGTGGAATCGTCAAATCATGAAGCAGATTGTTTCACCTGCATATGTTAAGGCGCTCTGTTGTCTTCAGGCTAAAATCATGACTCACATCGAAGAACCAAAGGACGAATCTGAAATGGACAACATTGTATCGTCATATACGGCATTTCTTCCTGTTACAGCAGAGAACAGTTTCTGGAAAGAACTCATAAAAGACATTTACAGAACCATTGCCGATTCTGCAAAGCCAATGTTCCCATCGATTAGGCGAAGTGTATCTTACAACAGAGATAGTGATGACACCGGTGGAGTCAACAACATAAGAACTCTAGAATGGAGGACACCACTTCCAGAATCTCAAAGGCAAGGCTTCTTCGACTCTCCAATAGGAACGGATCTGAGTCTTAGGTCGATTGTGTCAGATCTTGGATTTCCTCTAATTGAATGCTCTAAGAATGTGCAAACAATATTTTCAGACAGCTTGCAGGATTGCAGAAAAGGGGATATTCTTGAAATCACCCCTGCTCGTTTGATCAGTCATCTCTCAAGCATTGCAGTAGAAGATGTAGGATTGGCTCCAATGGAACTACCGAAGCATATTTCTGACACGGTTATACAGGATACAGCCACTTTGCGAGTCATTTTGAACTACTGCTCACAATGTGATAACTTCAAAGACAATGTTGAGGCTCTTCCTCTTCTAGCAACATCAGATGGAATTCTAAGAACGTTCTCAACTGAAACTCCGGTATACATTACCAAGTTTGACTACCTCTTTCCATCCAGTAGAAGCGAATTCCTGGATATATCGATAAGGGAATACTTCAATGAGGAATTTGATGTGATCTGCCATTTTGACATTCCATGTGTTGCTTCTTTGATGAGGGAGGAACTGTGTCCTACCAAATTTGAATGCAACCAATATGTTCAGTGGGACAAGTCTGAACCGACAGAGAAGTGGATCACCGGACTATGGGAATGTCTTGCTGCATGCAGAAATCCTGATGATGACTTAACGTGTCTTTCGAAGTTGAGCATTCTTCCATGCCGCAAGAATGGAGATATGGGTGTAACCCACCACCTGGTACCATTGTCAAAAGCTACTTCTGTGATGTATCAGCTATGTGGTATGTCTCATATACTTGCGGCTTTGAGTTCACTTGGGGTTTCTGAAGTTGATCGGAGTCTAGACTTTCAGGAAGCAGACCAACTTATCACTAAGATTGTCGCCCACGAGGATCGACCAGATGCAGTGCTTGCAGTGTTCGATCACGTCATTCAAACAAACGCCAGTCTGTTTGATAGGTTGACAACCGCCCAGCGTGACCATGTCTTGCAATACTTGACGACCCATATGCCAGAGAGACTGGTGGAAAATGTCGACAACAGAAGGATCATTATGAATCTCCCTTGCTATGAGCAGTTAGACGGGACATACGTTTCACTTTCACACACGTCCACTGTCTATGTGGTAAACGCAAATCTACCTCGTGAAGAGATGACAAAGTGGATGGCTGAATACAATGATATTTTCCTACGTGAAAATGTCGGCTTGAAAGAACTTTTCAAGGCAATTGGGTGTGTTTTCGTATCTGAGTGCGACACCCTGTCCAAGTTCATCTTTCCCAAATTTCACTTGTTGTCCTCAGAGATACGGCTAAAACATCTCGACAACCTCTCTAGACACAGATGCCAAATGGACGGGGGAGTGGAGAAGTGTATGAAACTCGGAGACTTTCCTTTACTGGAAGACAACGACGGTGTATTGAGATTTGGCAGAGAATTTTTCGACCGAGGAAACAAAGTGTTTGCAAAAATGCTCACAGGGAGTAAATTTCCCTCGGAAAAAATCATCGAGAGGCTTCAACCTTCCTTCTTGCATAAATTTGGTGTTCAAGCAGAAGTTACAGCAGAAATGTTTCTTGAATTTGCAAAAGAACTGTCTACAAATCTTAGGAAGGAAAGAAAAGAAAGAAAAAGGCTAGCTGAGCAATCAAAAACACTCGTGAAAGAACTGTTTCGGAACTGCACCCTTCACAAGAATGACTCATTTCTTAACAGTATCAAATTCATTGACTTCATCATCCCCGATGCCCCAGAATTGAGTTTACAGAAGCTACATCCCTATCATATGGACGTGAATATGGGAGTAAGATTCGACTCATCAAGTTTGTTGGTGAATGCTCATCTTGTGTGGTGCTCAATGAGGCTCCTACCGGAATACTTTTCCAGGCTGAGCCACTGCTTCCTTCATGAGAAGGATTCCATCCTAGAAAAGCTTGGTGTGGTGAAGAAACCAATCACTGAAAGCGTCATTGAGAATACGAGAAAGATGTGTTGCAGGGTTCATGATCAAGGGAGACAAACTGAATTTCAGGTATTGGCCAAAGTCATGGGCGCGACCTACATATTCTTGGATTCAGCTTGTGAACGTCGTAAGGTTCAGCGTTGCAGTGACCTCACGGATAGATGCAGATGTTGTCAATTGATGAGCGAAAAGCTGTCGGACGTACCTTGCGTGGTCATTCAAAGTGTTCCCCCTCTGGTCAGACCTACCCTAGTATGCCGACAGTTAAGCGGAGACCTCTTCCAACCTCATCTTTACCAGCTGCCTGACGGTTTGATCCCTTTCAGCAAGTTGTTGTACAGTCTTGGATCCACTCCAACTCCATCATTTCCTCAGTTAGCCACAGTACTTAATGGACTTGCAAGTCACAGTGTGATGGAAATGAAAAATCCCAACATGCTCAAGGCTATTATAGCTGCATCTCGGTTGTTCCTTCAGCAAGTTGAGTCTTTGACTTCAGCCAAACTAAATAAAGCGTCCTTACAAGCTGATTTGGAAGGTATTCAGATTGTGCATCTTCCTGCTTCGTCAAAGGGGAAACTATTGCCCTCGACAGAAATCTTCATCAAAGATGAAACAGATCATACCAAACGCCTTGTAGAATCCAATGTACCGTTTCTGCCAGATGAAGTTACAAAGCTGCTCACAAATGTCCATGCAATGGTGGACTCCATGCCAAAACATCTAAAGCCAAGATCTGTCAAGGCGTGTGTGACCGAGAGAGTCGACACATCAGCAAGGCCCTGTCTGTATCAGGCGGTTGGTCAGTGTAAATTTGGTACCAGACTAAATAGCCTTATGACTTCAAAGGAATTTTCTGAAGCAATACAGCGTTTGCTTGAAGTAGGAAGTGATACCGACGTCAGTGCTGATCATCGAAGTATTGAGAAGCTTAAGAGGCTAAGACTACAGTGCATGGCTGAGTTACCCACCTCCTTGTTCATTGATGGGAGCAGGATCGAGGGTAGTGAAGCAAAATCTCCTTCCTGCATGAGTTATGACGATGATGATGCAGAACAGGCATGTATAAGAGTTGTGCATACCGGGGACAGTGAGCGTTCAGCATACATGGAAGTCGTAAAGGGTATTGCCCAAGCCATATTACGCCACGTAGATGGCATTGGTCTGGAGCATCTGACTTTCCTAGTGGACATGTTGTCGGTGGATTCCTCACGTGAGATCCCCAAACTCCTTCGTAGTTACAAGCTGATTAGAATAGACGGACGAGCTACCAAGCATGATGAAGGAATGGCTCCACCAAAGCTAGGTTCCAGAATTCCAAGTGATATCTTGCATCTTCTAGAGCAAGATCCCTACCTCGGTTTCTTTAAAGGGGAATACGTGGCGTATCAGATCAACACTGACATTGAGATACACGTTATCCCCATCCATGTCTACGCACAAGTACTAGATGTTCCTGAAAATCTCCTTTCTCCTCTCCGCAACAAATACCTTATCGACATTGGAGAGGAAGATCCTGTATGGGTTAGTGGATTGGACCTATTCAAATTCTTGATGCCGGAAGAGTCTGTAGATACTGGCATGGCAGTAATGGTGTACTGTCATTCATCTGATGGACAAGGACCAGAGGGCCCAGCTACACCAGAGACTCCACCTACAACAGAAGTTCCTCCTAGAACAGAGGTCCCACCTAAACCACAGCCTTATCCCGAAAACATTGCAGAAGCAAAACAACAGGTTACTGATCAACTGGAAGAAATATGGGAACTTGATGAAGTTGAACGAAAGAAAGCAGTCAGACGAATGCTGTTGAGATGGCATCCAGACAAACATCCTCCAGAAAGAATACACCTTGCTACTGAAGTCTTCAAGCATTTGCAAAATGAAATTGAACGCCTAAAAGCGGGAAGAAAACGCACTGGGCAGGCTGGGGAGAGTAAGGGATCTTCAAATAGTCCAAGAGGTGGCGACGATTTCTTCAACGATGACTTTTACGAATTTATGAGAAACTGGGCAAGGCAGGAAAGAAGGAGGAGAGAATCTTACGAAAGGAGCTACAGAGATCGGGGATATTTTGATAATAGAAGATCAAGGCATTGTCCTCCTTCATTTGACGATACACCCGAACCCGATATGCCAAGAGCCTCAACTTGGTTTAAACAAGCTAAATCAGACCTGGCAGCATCCTCTAATGATCTTGGAAAAGAAGCTAATGAATGGGTCTGCTTCAAGAGTTACCATGCAGCAGAGAAGGCCTTGAAAGCTGCTCAGTTTGCCTCACGTGGGACTTCGAACCCCTCGCACAACCTGGATGTCCTCGTGACTGATTTGATGGGTCACTTCCGTAACCAGACCGTTACTGAACACGCTCGTCAACTGACTAGGCTGGTCGATGTGAGCAACTGTCTGTATCCAGAGGCAAGTATCTTTCGACAAACAGTCCCATGTGAAAGGTTCTCCCGGTCCGATGCAGAAAGAGCCATGCAATGTGCTAATGACATCGTAGAAGAAATCCGAAAGCATTTCAATTTCTAGATCTTCAGCGACAGTGGTATTAGTCAGCGTTTATTTTATTCAATTTATTGGTGCTTGCGTTGTAGAAAAAATATGTGTACTAAACATATTCTTGGTAAACAGAATACGATCTCGATATTCTGAGATTCCGAAGCACTTTTTGGTCATGAAGGTAATGGTCCCCATCTCAAGCACCAATTCTCATGAGAATAATGATGCATGTTAAAAAGCAACTTGTTGACTAATTTAGAGTACCAGAAACGTTATTTTAAGCAAATGATACTTGATTAAAGAGAACGAGAAAATAGGGCAAATAAATGAGAGGCTACTTTGATTATATTTGCGCCCTCTTTTGATATATTGTGACGATGTAATAGGCCTGTCTATAATAATAACGTGTATAATTTAAATTGCTCCACAAACGGGAATATTTCGGTAAGAAAACAACTATTAACAACTCGTAGCGCATGGATACGATGTACAATAATGTGATATTCCACGGAATATTACCAATATTACTATATCTTCGAAAATCATCAATATTATCGTTTTATCCTGCTTTAACTTGATATCTCAAGAATATGACCTCGCTTCAATAGACTTAAATTAACCGAAATAGGATCATTGCACAACTGGTTCCTTTTATTCTCCTGATGTCGCTGATGTATACTCCCAGAAGAAGAATTCTCAACTAATTATATGATCGACTCCTGAACATGATTGGCAGTTATTGTGATTACTATTCTAATTTGTTTGTATTTACTAATCAATGATATACACTTTGGAATCATATCTATATTTAGTCATGTTATATTTGTCAGCGTGTTTTGAAATAGTTGTGATCAACTGATAAATCAATAATAAATTTGAATCATGTTCATTTTATTTTATTAGATGTGCTGTAATATACAGAAGGTAAAGTCTTACATGTATATATCAACAACTTTGTCAATATTTCAATTTCTTCAGTTTTTCACATCATAACTAGTTGCAATGCAAGTGCTTTTTCATTTATTTTAATAAATAGTTATTCCGATGAATTCTATGTTCGATGCACTATATCGTCCCAAAATGGATTTATGTTTTTGAAAGTTGTTTAATTTTTGTATATACAGCCTTTTTGTAGACCAGCTTAGTAGATGAGCGGGATTTATATATAATGTGTTTTAGATAAATGAATGAATCAATTGATTAAAGAGCGAAAATGATAATGACTTTTGTTCTAAATCTACGGATCATACAATTGTATACCATGTCATATTGTGTAATGCCAATAACATTTTAATTTCTAATTTCACGTTTATATAGTGACATATATGTTTATTGAACATTCAAAGAAATCATACCCATGCGTTTGTCTGCAGAGGAAATGACTTCCACTTGTTGACTGGCATTGTGACATTTACATAATCCACTTTATGTGGTTGTGGGTAAATATGATATTGATATTCAGAATTTGCATCCAATGTTCACTTACTATACCTTCTCTTGTATTATATCCATACAAAACTCTGAAGTATACAATGATACAATGCTATTTTCTTGAATTATTGTATTTTGTGTATGATATGACGTAATCAATCTTTACATAATTAATACTTCAATGAAAATACATTATACTGTATATAATTGAATCGTTTAGGATTCAGATTGTGGATTATTTGTTACGTGCATTTCTTGAAAGCTTTAATCAGTAAGAATAGTTATATCAGCAAGATTTTGTTCACACACACATATAAATAAATAAATATATATATATATATATACATATATATATATTATTGTACTTTCTTTCATATCATGCTCTGACAGATATGAAGAGAACACTGATACAATGATATTGAAGTTGGAAATGTTGTCAGTGTAGCGCGTGCTTAAATTCTTGTTGAACTATAACGTCATCAATATGTACCTGATGTGTAATGCCGATCGGATGTGTTTTGTAAATATTGTCTTAGATGGCATTAGTAATAAATTATGACAAGATGAACGTTCTGTTTATATTCATATCAAAGAGGCATCGCTTATTTAATAATAGTGTGCATCACTGATTGTGTATATTATTGACATTGGGTACGCACTGGAAGTTGTTGAGACGCTTTTTAAACGTTTATTATAACGTCAAACTGTAGTTAATGGTATGGTAACCACTTTCTTGCGATATATTGTAGATGGTATGGTATTATTTTGTATATGTGATAGAGACATACCAGTTTGTATGTTTATTATTAACTACTTTACAAGCCGTTCATAATGGAAATGTTTGTAATATACATTCTAATGAAGTTTTCATTAGCAAAAAAACTTAGACTAGAGAATACTATTGAAAACAGCAGTCGATGAAACTGATCAGAATATATGTTTATGACCAATACAACGGACTGAAAGCTCGAGTTGTATTTCCAAGTTTCGATGGTTAATAGGAATCATGATAATGACATTTGTATAGCTCTCTTACAAACTAACCATTGTTTCACAGCGTTTTACATCAAAACAAAATATGAATAGAATGATAATAATGTTTGATTTAATTTGATGGTAAAATTGTATGAATTGTGTTTATCATTAATCCCTACGAACTGTATACATCAATAACTGAAGACATAGTTCACGCTTTGGTAGTTAAAATAGATACGTCATAGCACATAGCATTCTATGGCAGCGATTACATAGGCTAATCAAATTGATGTTGTATTTTAGGTGACTTTGAATAATATTTTAATTTTTATGACGTAATTATGCCAGTGGCACAACGATTATGTCTGTATTACTAGCTTCATCGTTATTTCAGTTACTTATATACTTGTTTTCCAAGTATAATAACGGTGAACAAATTTGAATTTTATATAATTATACTCAAGTTTTTCCAGTATCTTGCATTATATCTTTACAATGCTATTACGTAATTACGTAACTTGTTAAAGAAACCTACACATCAACCAGATATGATCTCTCTGCTTTGAGAGTTAAACCACTTATATCATAATGCAATGCGGCAATACATTTGTGATATTTGTTAGTGTCAATTATCATTTCAATAGGTTGCGATATATTGTCGGAATATTACTATATAACATGGAGGAAATCAAAATATGTAGTCGTTTTTCATGTTCATCATTGTTTTGTTTTATTGAAATCAGGTATGATCACTTCGATAGTTCAACTGCTTATCATGGATCAGATTGCGAATCTTTAAGTGATGATGATCATTATAGATTCGTATTGCAAGCATATTTGTATTGGATTGTACTGGATGTATATACATGTAAATATATATAGTATCTTTGTAGTCACGAGGATTGTTTGATATAATTGCATACATTTAGAAAGGCACATTCCCTGAAGCACATTTGTAAATTTTGTTCATTATAAGAAATCTATCAAGAATGTTGTATTGAAACTGGATATGGTATTACACAAATTTACTTCTTGAAACGTTTAATGTATGATTACTAGGCATAGCGATATTTGATATTGATAGTATGTTGTTATAAGAAACCATGACTTATTATAATATGAAGGATATTGTTTACCATTGAAATACAAAAAGAATTTGTTTGTGGTAGATGTAAATAAGAGTACTCCTTTTTCTTGTTCATCTTTATTATGTACCATTTAGTGACAATGTATTTCTTGTACAAAAGCAAAAAGAATCGACAGTTTAAGCACGTATATTAGTTAATATCCATAATTTCTATGAATATTATATTCTTATATTATGGTGGAAATTTGATAAATTGACTTTGAATTTGTTTGTTGTATATACATGGTTGTTTACAGGCACAAAATAATCTGTATTTCCATTATTTTGTCTAACTATCGTATGAAATAGTAAACATAACATAACAAGTCATTTTGTTCGAATCATGATCATGATGTACATAGTAATGTTTTTTATTTCTTTACAAATCTATAGCGCATTACAGATATATTATAAATGCAGGTTTCTTTATTTCTCAAACTCATATCAATGTACAATGAACCTTTGCTTAGTGTAAATAATGTATTTGACAAGTTAACTCTGTTATGAGTTATATATGTATATTGATATTGAGATATAAGGCTTATTTTGTAAAGCCCTTTAGCCGTTCATCAGACGATGTTTTTAATCTTTATTTTATATTTGTGTATAATATTATTATATAAATTTGTGAGACAACAAATTCCCTCTGAAGTTCAAAACTCAAATGCCAAAAACAAAAATTGCTCGTCTCTTTGTAAACTCTGGTTACATTCTCCGATTATATACAAATATTGCAAACTGTATCACTAATGTACCTAGATCGTTGAAAATGATTATTTAGAGTATTGTATGCTATTTGGAATGAATTCATTCTTCTTTCTGCGTATATCAAGAAATATACATATTTTCACAAAGAGCATTGTGTATTTATGTTAACTCTAGTTTTATGGCCAGTTGATATTTTCCAAATGTCAAGCATTTTCACTTCAGCCATGTCTTATAAAGAATGTTACTAAAGGGTCAATATCCATGTGATAGTTATACTACTGGAAATAGTTATCTAGTTTCTTTCTTACATTGGTGCAAGAAGAAATATCTTATAACTGGTTTTTTCAAAGTTTGCATTACATTGTGAATAATGATGTCCAGTATATACCATGTGCACTAACTGTATACTGTATATATATATATATAGAAGTAATGATTGTCAGTGCGTTTGTATTGTGATACATACAAGAGAACATCTTGTATTGATATTTGCACTTGAAGAACAAAGTTAATAGAGATTATAAAGTTTGCATTCCGTTTGGTATATTGATTTTTCAACACCAAATATTGTATGTTTATATTATCGCTTAGCCATTGAAACTAAATATGATATTCTTCTAAGATTTATTATTGTGATGCAAATATAACGCGGGAATGTGTGTTGTTGTAGATTTGATCAATGGCATATAAACTAAAATCAATCGTTGATTTAAGAGATGTAACTTGCTTCGAAATACATTTCGCTCTACAGAAGTACTGGTAAAAGGGCCCATGGTGATGTACAGTTATGAATTATTTACTTTGTTTCATATGCATTTTCTTTGATCTGTGTAACTAAATATATTACAAATTTTACCTTCTCACTTGTTAAAATTCCATGTTCCAACCTGTGTCAGTTATGCTATTGAAAGATGAAACCGTTTCACATATGTTGAATATGATTGTGGTGCATTTATATATAGCCTATATGTGTAATACATGTGCATGAACTATCTTATTAGTTTGAGATATTAATAACGATCTGCAAATTATGAAGAAGGACAAAACTTGCAGTTCACCATTGTATTACTGCTAAAAATATAATAAAGATGGAAGTTCCTCCCTATATTGAGAGGATATAGTACGAGTCTAAGTATATTTAATATGTCTAAGATCAGTATTCTGATCATTCTGTCTTACAAATACTTTTCTATGACATTGTAAGTGTAACAATTTAGCCTACTCATGGCTATTTATGACGTTTTCTCTATACGAAGTGTAAAGTTTGTTTGTCATGACTACACCTTTGGTTTGTCAATCTCTTTAAAATACACACTGGAATTGTTCATGATATAAGATGAATAATCATTTATGATTTGTTGATATAGTTATGAATGACGATAAAACTTTTTCGAATGGTATAGTGATATCATAATGAACATGACGAATGAATTTGTAAGTTGGAAAGGGAATAAATTTCGATCTTCCCCGAAAAATAATGCATATCGTTTCTTATTTTTATTCAGGGCTAGTGACTGAGGAAATGCAATTATATTTAAGAAGTAATTTAACGATGGAAAGAAATATCATATGAATGATGATATTGAAAGAGTGATCAAACGATGAACACTACATAGAAATAATGTTAGGTCAAAATGTACTTACAATGATTGATTGATTGAATGAATGAATGACCAACCGATAGATTGAATTAGTCATTAAGATGTAATCGACGGACTGATTGGTTGAATAAAATGAATGCATGAATAAATTAATGAAAGACCCATCGGATGATTGAATCAATTTCAAAATCACTCTTTTCCCACACAGATTGAAAATTTTAACTATTTGACCGTTTTGCCGACCATGCATTATATCCTTTTTTACATGCATGACTTTCAAAAATTAAGCATTGCAAAAAAAAGGAACAATAAAACAAAAGTACCAGAGATGTCAGTTTGAAAGATGAAGAGCTGATAAATTTTATTATTCCCTTTTGTTTTTCTTTGAGCATAATGAACACCATTTCCTTACTGTCTGTTCAATACTCCCTTTCAACATTAAATTTATACTGCGAGTGTCATTACTATCCAATTTTATTAGAATCGTTAAGAAACCAAATCAGAGGCCAACCAAAGATGTTCCATATTGTTCATGATATCGTCATGGATCGACTAAGTACTAATAGCCTACAATTATTATTATGTTTCTCCGTAAATGCCTGCTAAGCTCCTATGAAATGTGCGATTTTGCTTTGATGCCATGAACAAACTGCGAAATAGTGAACTTAACCTCAGAAATATATAAGTGTTTGTCATGAAGATTTTCATGTTCATCTTGGAACCGGTCCTCAAGGAAAATTTATAAAATGCATATATATTACATCCTTACGAACTTTATTGAACTCTACGTTCGTCATACATTTTGGTTTATACTGGACATTGATGTCGTGAATGATGTCGATCCGGGGACAATACTGGCCATTTATGTGATCTATCATTCTTAAACCAAAAATCCGAATAAAAAAAGTCATAACCTAAACAAACCAATTAGTCCACCCCCTTAGAATTTTAATTCTCTAATTTTTCGTGTCAGCTGAGATGAACTGCAATTACTCATCGCTGACGGTATACACTACTCCATTGGCAAGCAGCGACGTGACATCACCGGGAAACTGCGCAGCGATGGTGGATGAGGCTTTGTGCGCAGGGTCTAGTTCCTGATCTTGATCGCCTGTTCGCATGATGAGGTTTGAACGCGTCAGTTCCTGAATTTCATGAGAAAAAGGAGACACAAGATAAATGATATTATCAAAACAAGAATCCGCAAGATGTTGAGGAGGCTACATGCAAGCATGACAAGTGCAATTATATTGGGACTACATTGCATTGAAAATAATTCAGCAAAACTTCCTTCAATGTAAGTAAGAGTCTATATTAAAGCACTGGATATTGCTGGTAAGAGGTGTTATCACTATTGAAATGAGTTCATGATTCCAGCTATTTACAAAGAGAAGTTATGAAAAAGATGGTAAGCTTGATATAAAACTCGAATATATTACCAGCTCATCTACAAGGAGAGAATTGTGAAAGTGGTGGATAAATCAGGAGTATGTGGGGGAGGCTTGAAATGTTCATATTTCTTTCTCTTTCTCTTTCTCTTTCTCTCTCTCTCTCTCTCTCCTCTCTCTCTCTCTCTCTCTCTCCCTTTCTCTCGTATCCCCGGTGCTACATCCCTGTATATCTTTTAATACCTTGATCTTTTCTGCCGCTCGGTAGTTGCTCTGTGCCGTCCAGTCAACCATTATATGACCTGACAATTCTCGGTAAGCAAGAAGAGTTGGACCATCATCCGTCAGGCCGCGGGGTCGAACCTCCACCAGTTCTCTGCTATCTTTAGACTGGAAATAAGGCCGACGATGAATTTTTACAACTTCAAGATTGGCGAGGAGTTCGTCTGAAAGGGGTGTGTTTTTTCTATTCTTGTCTGTTGAACTCTTCAGGGTGTTGCAGGGGCAAGTCGACTTCATTCGATTTGGGTCTTTTCTGAGACGTTTGGGAATGTAACTTGCAGGTAAAGTAGGGGAAGGGGGTTTTACATTCGACACATTTCGGGGTGAAAAGTTTGGCACACTGTTCTGTCGCAGGGTATGTGTGTGAAAACCTGACTCAAGGGTACAAGGTATTTGAAGTTGTGGTCGGTTGACGCTTTCCAAACTTGATCTATTTAGTGATCCACTGATGACTTGATTGTTCCTCAAGTTTGACGACGGTAAGATGAATACAGGATTTCTACATGGATAGATATTAAATAAAATAAAACAAAAATACATTAATTCACGAACTTTCATCAAAAGACCTCAGTATATAGGGGGGTCCATTAATGTCATAACCTACTCGATCTTTTTTGACATTATGTTCTCCAACGTTCAAAAAAGATTTATACCATGGTCTCCTTAGATACACGCCCTTTATCATCAAAGAAATGTGGACAAATCACGATGCTCACCGTCAATATAAGAAAACAACGACTTGGTATTGATGTCACAAAGATATTATTCACGTGCCATTTTAAAGAGAGCATAACCAAATTCACAGCATAGACGAGAAAATTATCCAAACGTTGTTAAATGCATGAAATGTAAATTGAACTACATATTCCTGACAAACCGTTATCAGTATAGTTTGATGTAACCAATATAATATACCTTTGTTTGGGATATCTCTGCACCATGTTAGTCTGTGT
The DNA here is from genome assembly GCA_037976565.1 of Mesocentrotus franciscanus. Lineage (NCBI taxonomy): Eukaryota > Metazoa > Echinodermata > Echinoidea > Camarodonta > Strongylocentrotidae > Mesocentrotus > Mesocentrotus franciscanus. The sequence continues at coordinate 37,921,713 of CP137671.1, read as the reverse complement.
CTCACATTTTCCTTCCGATTTATCATTTCTTGTCACAGAAATATTTTGTTCACTGCTTCTGAAAAGTTTTACAGGTATCGGATAATTGCTGTCAAGTGCCAAAGTAGATGGGTCTTTGATGTTCCCTGAGAACTCCTTGCCGTTTCTTGGGGTTTGATCAAGGTATGAAGGTCGAGGCATTATTTTTCTTAGTCCATCCATGGAGGTTGGACTCGCGCTTATTGTTAAAGGATAAGAACCTTTGCGTGCCTTTTTGTGTACGTTATTCAAATCTAAGTGATCATCATCAGACTTTAATATACCCCTTTTAATCTGTTTTATGCCTGAGCCGAAAATTCTCTCACTTTCTTTCCTCGATGTTTCATACTGTAACGTAGGCCTATCCGTTCGGTTAGCTAAGTAATTTGTACCAAGTGATCGAACGTTGGTTATCCTGATATCCCATAGGTCAGCTGCAGTATCTTCTGCGCTGTTCTTAGTGTTTGACACTGACTCTTGATTTTGATCTGAATTGCATCCTATTATGGCGGTTTCCTTTGATGATAATCCATTGTTTTCATTACGTTCGTGTTTATTTTCCTTTCGAATTGACAAATCTAGTGGCTGATCGGAATATGTTTGAAAAGACTGAGCGCAGGAGAAATAGTCATCGATGTCGTTGACTTCGACAGTGCTGGTTCGTCTTTGATCGATGACCACGATCTGCGGACTAGAAGAAGCCACAACACCAAAAGCAGAACTCGAGAGAAACATTACAAATCTGCGTTGAAATATATTGCCGAGTTATGCATTAAATTCCGACCGGTGACTATATCCTATTTGCGACTCTTTTTATGCAGGCTATAATTTACACGATGCAATATTTGTTGCCGTGATATGTGTTCTTAACAAGTTCAACAAAAATGAGATGAGGTTATATTAGGTATGTACGTACACTATTGTCTTGTGTATAAAGGTTTGTTTCTAAGTTACCACAACCTGCCACAGACACTATCCTGCGTTTAGAATCACGTCACAATATAACGCACCGTCATCTGATTTGATTGGCTTTTACAGAGAATGCGCTTATGTTACCACTGACGTCATCTTGTGTTTGAGACTACGTCACAGTATAGTGCACTTTCATATGATTTGATTGGCTCTTAAAGAGGATACGCGTTTTGCGCACGGACAGGTGCGTAAAATATACTGCGCAATGTACTAATAATGAAAGTTTGAAAAAAAAGACTTTAATTTTCGGTATGGAAACCAGTGGTAAATTTAGGGGCATTTACGGTCCGCGTGCCCCCCCCCCCACCCCCTCCAAAAAAAGCACTTGTGGGTACCTCCAATTTGAGAGTAAAATTGCGGAAGAGTTAGGGATAGCTGTAGTCAGGAAGGAGAGATAAGAAAGAAAGGGGTCCACGTAGGAGTGGTCCTTTGTAGAAATTGGTCTTAATGGAAATATTGGATCAAGAGTAAAGTTCGATTTAGGGTAAATAATAATAATAATAATAATAGCTAATTCTTATATAGCGCTTTTTAGGACCGAAGGCCCTCTCAAAGCGCTTTACAGATATATATATATATATATATATATATATATTATTACCCCGGTCATCGGATTCAGGCTAACCCGCACACAATGTATGCACATTCTCCACTCCCTGGGGAGCATTCCAGCCAGGCGTCATTATTACAAGCGCACACTTGCTAATCTAAGCACATTAGCTTTCGCATCCTACCGGGTACCCATTTAACACCTGGGTGGAGAGTGGCAAATGTAGATCAATGTCTTGCCAATGAGCATTAGTACTGACGTGTGATGTTATACTTGGAGAACTCTTCATAGGCTCTTAACAGGAGATTCCTATTATCATTAGTGATAATGACTTTTCAATATTTTTAACCGTCAAGTTCTAATGTCCAATCTGTTTTCACCCGAGCCAACTCTAGTTTTACTATATAGATAGGCCTACATGGCATGAATTATTATGGCATTGTCTGGGACTGTTGGGCGTTTGTACGTGTAGCTTCTCATATTCAGTCTCTCATCTCTCTCTCTCTCTCTCCTATTTCTCACACATACACACACATACACGAACATACACACTCTCTCACTGTCTTTCTTTCCCTCCCCTATCTCTCTCTTTCACTCCGCTCTCCTTTCCTTTTTTTCCCATGTTTTTCCTCGCTTTACAACCCATATCTCTCTCTCTCTCTCTCTCTCTCTCTCCTACCCTCCTTTCCCTATATTTTACTGCTCCCTTCATCATTTCAATTCTCTAAATGTTCCACCACACCAATTCCCTCTCTGCGACATGACATAATTCATCAATACAAAATTGACAAACGCAAACAGAGAAAAGAAGAAAAAAATCTTTCACCAAATCCCATATGATCTTTTATTCCATAGCAATATATCTCGATAAAATTCAGTAGCAAATATAATCATATATAATAATTAGAACTTTGATGTACAAATTACAATGCACACTGATTTCTTCTTGTTTTAAATATCTTTGCAAATATCAATAATAGATCACGGTACCTAATTGTTTCAAACAAATCTGATATACACATTATTTGTTTTCATAGCTCTCCAAAATACTTGGTTGTATTGATGGGAAAATATCGAGCTTCGACCAACTGAATCAGGAAATAAAAATCGATCGTGCAGCTTTGTAAAGGTTTGCTTTCCAATAAACAGTGAGAAATATTATAAAAGTAAAGGCTCGTGTATTTCCACAATATTTACACTTTGCTTGAATGGAAAGTCCAACCTGACATTAAGTTGGTTCTAATAAAAGCAGAAATATAAGAGGAGCCGGTCAGTGAAAGTTTGAGCAAAAAATGATTAAACATATGTTATTTGAAGGTGGGATTAATCAAACACAAATTAGCAACGTATCTTGCGAGGTGGTCCCCTCCCATTTGCTCTGTACTAAAAAAAAATAGAAAATTCTTTTTTTGCCCAAAGGAAGATTCCCAATCATACATGCACCCTAAATATAAATACTGCAAATAGGCTTTTATAACCCCTGTATGAAACAAATCTTTTCTGTCATCAATAACTAAGAAAATTAAATTTTATTTAAACTTCAAAATTTCATAATTTTCCTATTTTAAATCGGATAATGCTCAAACTTTCATAAATTTGTTTCTCTCACTCTTTGCTTTTATTTGTTATTACCAGCTAATCATCAGGGTGGACCTCCCCTTTCAATTGATTCTTACCAAGGCAGTCATTTGGTATAACGTTATCTTCTTTTAAAAAAAGGCTTACATGAGTTGCTAAAGGCAGTTTATAAGAGAGGTGAATAAGTAGTCACTTATCAGGTTTAAAGGCATTAGTACAATCTAATTCCAGTAGGATGGGGTGGAATTGTATTAAGCATAATTAAGCTCATTTACTGTATAGCCACTCAACTAAACTTTTCAATCACTTTTAATGAACATGTATATTGATTGAAAATGATGACAAATACGTGAACAGTGGCAAAATTAAACTAACTCAAGAGTTCATTCAAAACACCAATTGTCAATACTGTATGTAATTATATGATCAATTTTCCTTCAGTAATGTAAAAAGAGAACGTTACCATCTCAACAGAAGAAATATGGACTGTGACACAAACACCTTTTGATGAAAAATCATCAAAATTGAAAAATTACATTTCTTCCATGGAAATGACTTCACACCAGAAAAGTAGTAAAAATACATTACTATGCCTTGAAAACCATACAGTAGCAACATTGAGGTTCTTTAGAAAGAAACAAACAGGATTGCTGGGTAATATGACTATTATACAACACTAAGTGTTGATAGAGTTTGTTCATATCCATGAAGTACCGAAGCTGTGACATCATACAAATCTATTTTTGGAATTTCTCAATTTTTCCTTCATTTTCTGAAAGAGCATCAAAAATAATGTCCAAATGTCGAAAACCAGTTGAATATGTAAAGTATTGGCCGAGATATGACCATCTGAATAAATAGATTTCCTATACATGTAGGAACTCAGTGTTATATTGCTCTGGCTCCTAATGTTATGAACCAGAGCAATATAACACTGAGTTCCCATAGGCAATCTTTTTATTCAGATGGTCATATCTCAGCCAATACTTAACCTATTCAATTGGTTTTCGACATTTGGACATTATTTTTGGTGGTATTTCGGAAAATGAAGAAAAAATTGAGAAATTCCAAAAATTGATTTTGATGACGTCACACTTCACCACTCTATGCACTGTTTTATAAAGAATATTACACATGGGATAGCACCCACATTCATTAAAACAAATCAGTTTGGATCAGAACTATTGTGTTCAATAAACAATAATAAATAGAACATTCATTTGGTGTAAAAACATAATTAAAAATGAATGGCTATACAACAGGAAGCATCCTATAGAGTTTGTATTCATTTAGGCTTCTACCACTAAAGTGAAATATAACTGTTTGAACATAGTGAATATTTATCACTCCATCATAACATATATTAATAAAATATGAACTCATAAAGTCTGTGCCACAATAACCTATATTGCATACTAGTTACCAATAAAAAATGAAGCGATTTGCATGATTTGATCGAATAGATGATATAAAGTTGCAAAATGTGTACAAAAGTGTAAAAGTACAAAAACCAATGAGGTACTTTGCTCTTCTATTATGTTCCAAATTGTGGTATTGTTCACAAGAGCCCTTCCAGCACTCAACGCTACTCTGCATAATACACTGTATCCACCAAAGCTGACCATTTTGACAAAAGGTAACATGTTACAAGTAGTATGGTAAATATCTGTGTTTACAAATAATATACAGTCTTTACAAATAACCCTTTGCTACAAGTTCAAACACAATTTAATAAATTTATATCACAAAATATGGAGTATTTTGCATCTGTGTAATGAAACTGAAATGAAATTGATCAAAATGAAAATCACTTTTTCAAAGAAAATGTTCTCTCAATGTTTGTATCTTGGTTATATTGCAGCCCAAAACAATTAGACTGGTTATGAATGTTAAATAGTACCTATCACCAATTTAGTTCTTGTTCCCCATGAACTATCAATTTGAAGGTGAAATTTGCCCCTGTGAATATATCAAGATTAGTATAAATATACAAAACATTCCACTTTCTCTAATACATGCAATGGGAGATGATTCTTCTACATTGATGAGGCAAGTATTTTATATTTTGTCTGTTTTGATCCAGACAGGCATTACCTCTATGTGAAAGTATATCTGGCTCCTAACAGATGATATTTATAAACATTCTCTTAATCTACATGTATGTACATTCATACATATGTACACCAACAACAAATAAATGAACTGTCTGTGAAAACTGCTTTAAATTGCATAGTGAGGATATATATTATATACTGACTGTATATTTGCCATACAGTACATACATCAACAATAACACGATATAATTTTGAAACACATGCTTCTGTGTGACTGAGTGACTATTTTCCATTAATGCTAATGCCTTCATTCTATAACATGAGAGAGTATGAATTCTGCTGAGAGGAAGAAGGACATTATTATGAATGTAAAATGATATTAGTTAACGTCCCTCTGGCTCTCAGCAGATTGATGTATTCTATGTATTAGTTTCTGAGCCTTCATGACGCTGGCACAATATGATATGACATATCCCTGGATGCACATCTAATGGAGGAATCAACTTTACTTTCTTTGATGAACAAGAAATGATTGAGGGATTTAAATTAAATGAAAAAATAATCAAACCGTGAAAGTCTAAGATGCATGATCTGTGAAAGGTTGAAGAGGAATATATACAATCCACTCTGCAAAGTGCATCATTGAAACTTAGGTACAAACAATATGGAAATGAAGAATTATTAACAAGCAACAATATATATGTATTTGTTTCTTTGCATAACTTGGAAAAGTGGAGCACCACTGCCATATGTAATACACAAGATATGAAAAAGTTTAATGGATAATTTTGGAAATATCAGAAAAAGAAAAATTTGATGGCTACAAAACATATGTCTCTGGTTACAAGTTGATGAGAAAATTAAATACAACATACAAATACCAGTTAGAATTACACCTTTACTAAAAACTGCACTTCCAATTTCTGCTTGTAAAGTTCACAAGAATCTGCATGTATCTATTAAACTGAAGCACAATTCAGAAATTGTTTGTAATCAATTTGCAAATGGTGCAAAATGACCACAGGATTTTTTACTGACAATTTCATTGTGTGAAATAAAGGTGGACGCATAGAATGATTCAAACAGCTGCTAAAAAAATGCCTATGCAGACATAGGCGGCACACCATTTTGAAAAGATTGCCAAATTGAACCAGATAAGTGGAGTGTGATTCCTATTTCTGTATCTTATAACACACAGGTTAATGGGTATAGATTGGGGGTGTTGTTGCACTAGCCATGTTTTATTCCCCCTAAATAACGCCTCTTGTGATCCATTTACAAGTAGTTAGGCCACTAAAATTTTTATATGATTCACCATGTCCAGTCTGATCGAGGCAGGCCCAATACGGCTTTGATCATGACCTAATAGAAAAGCAGGCATACCAAAGCATCAAAAGTATTTAAAGGAAAATTCACAGCAGAATAAAATTGTATGAACAATGAGGACACAGTGCAAAATTAGTGAATGCCAACAAGGCATAGAATGATTTTCACCATAGTTTTATAGTCGTTTATAATACAAATTTTAAAAATGGTTCAAATTAGCAATATCAAAATATCAAAATACCAAGCAACATTGTTCAATTTCAAGCCATAGAGGCAGTTGCAAAAATCAAATCAGAGCACCATAAAAGCCATTTGCTTGATCAGTTATCCACAGGATATTAAACATCTAAGAACATAAGAAACTTGCAATAATGTATTACGTAATATGAATTTCAAGTTTTTGCTCTTCTAATGGCTAGTCTAGCAGTCACATATGTTATTAGAGTAGAAATTATCACAGCACTAACATCAGTATCATCACACACACTTTGATTTTCTACTTGTGTAAAGATGAAAATAAATTCATTCATTAATGTTAGGTGTTGTTTTATGTTTGATATTTGGCAATGGAAACAGGTGTTGTGTACAACCCCTTTTTCCAACATATTGACTAGGCACATAGAATGGAAGCAAATAAGCTGCAGCATCAAAATACTGGTGGATTACCAAAAAAACACTGATCCTCACATACATTAATAAACAACTGCAAAGATACAGTCAAACCTGCTTTAGTGACCACCTGTCTACAAAGACCACCTGCCTACAAAGGCCACATTTTTTGTTTCCCTTGAAAATGGTTTCTCATTGAAACATGTACTAAAGGAACCTGTCTACAAAGACCACCTGTCTACAAAGACCACTGTTTGTGTTTCCCTTGGGCGGTCGCTATAGACAGGTTTGACTGTATCATGTTTCTTTAACTTACATGTACCAGATACAAAACAGGGTCATAAACCACAATTATTTAATCGAAAATATTTTGCAAACATATTCTTTAATGCAAGTCAATGAGTATGTTCTGGGATACATTTCACATACGCAACTACTACTGCAATATCAGGCAAGCTTATGCAAGGTTTATTCTCATCGAAGTGGCATGAAATTGTAGTCTCCACAAGATGAGAAAGAGAAAAAAATATGTGTTGTCACTGATTAAAATTTGAAAAGGCTTATGAGGGAGTTCTTGGTTAGATGAAGTGTTATTTTATTAGGTGATGTACCAACAATACATATCATCTGTTTGGAGTCAGAATGATATTAATGCTGTGTAAAATGATATAGTGAACCCTTCTGGCCCCAAACAGAAGGATTTCCAGTTACTCTGAAAGGAATCTGTACTGAGATTAAACTTTCATTCGTGTGAAGCACAATTTGGTTTTCTTGTGTTTGGTAATGTTCAATGAATTAACCTTCAGTATATGATATGACTATGCATTAACTCTCGTTACATAAGGACTGAAAGCTCACAATATATATTATTAGAAAGATGAGCCCATGGTAAGAGTAATATTGACTTGCAGGCACTTCTACCGATGCGATATAGTGACTATCTATGACATATTCAATGATATGGTCAATGGTATAGCTACAGGTTTTGTAGTCCTATGTTGACAGCATCTATCATGAAGCAATATGGCAACAGTCTATGCAATGGGCAAGGATTTAGTTGAAGACATCAATGTCACAGCTATAAGCTTGGATGGAGTCCTGTATTGGATACATCTATCAAAATGTTAAAACAGTCCAAGACAACTTGGAATGAGTGTTAAAGACTGGTCTCTGAAGCTTCGCTCTCTGACCTCCCAGTGCCTAATTTCACATTGTCCTTGGTCCTACTGACCACCACATCCCCATCCTCAGACTTAGCAAAGGCAGAGTCGCCATCATCGCACACTGGCCCTGGGTCCGCCTTCCTCGTTGCATCCACAGCCAATCTCTCAGATGAAAGATGCGTAGAACCACTTAAATCTTTTGATTTCAGAGTATCTTCTCCCTCCTCACCGATAGCTGATGCAGTGTCACTCATGGGTGTCTGAACATCGCACCCTGACGTCGTCCCATCGCTGACTGTCGTCATGTCTTCACAAAGGAATGCGGTAGGATCATGAGTGGACGTCGTGGTTGAGTTGGTGTTTATAGATGACATAGATGATGACAGCGCCATGTCTGCAGTGCTACAGAAAAAAAATTCACGAAATAAAAATAATAGTTACATTTGGCATAGAGGTATAGAAACATTGCATGAGTGTTACGTTAATGAATTTGCAATTTCCTTTACATACATTTCTAGAATACTAATGGAAAAAATTCTGTAATGTTTCTAAGATGGCAAGAATCTCTCAATGTTTTGTATTTTCATCAAATTTCTAAACTGTCCATCACACTTCTAATACTTTTTTGTTTGTATATGTACATATATTCCATAAATGTCCTGATAAAATAATAGAGCATTTCATGCGATGGTACACTTGCCATGACATTCTTGGAAACCCTAATAGTCAATGATACATACAGGTGAGCATTAATATTAACATGAAATTTCTCAAGATAGTTTATTATAACTTCTTTAATTTTTCCATGTTAAGAGGGAGGATTTTTTGTTCTTACCTATCAGGATCTGAATCACTACTAACATGATCTTTGTTTTCTCCGTCTAACGACTTCAAGATATCATCATGTTGTTCTCTCCATTCAGTCAAAACGGTAGCTGACACCACCTGGTTGCCTAGGAGACGATCAACACTCTCTAGCTCTGCCTGCTTTGCCTGATGGGATGTTTAAAAAATGACTATGAATCATCAGACTGATTAACGATTGAGTATGGCATTAATTGTATCGGAATTTTAAACTCTAACCTCAGCCTGAAATTTAAAACAGAATTCAACCTGATGATACAACATTCATTGTATGTAACCAGGGGGGTGTTTCACAAAGATGAACTTATCTCTAAGTTGGACTTAACAGTTATGGAAAACCGCATCTAAGAAAATATTTTGTAACAGTTATTTTAAATGGCATAAAATGTTGATTCAAATCATTCATATTTTCTATTATCAAGGAGGTGGAATTTATAAAATGTCTAAAATACTTGAATTTTCGCTTTTGAATATATTTTATTTTAAGGCTACCAATGGCTCTCCATAATTTTTAAGTCGAACTTAGAGTTAAGTTCGACATAGGATCTTTGTGAAACACCCCCCAGAGAGTATATATAAGGTTGAATTCTGTTGTCAATTTCTGGCAGAGGAAGGAGTGTGAAACTCTGAAACATGTCTGACTTACCGGTACCCAATTAATGACATACCCAATTATTATGAATATAAAAACAACCGAGTGCCATTTAAATTGTAGAATTTTTAAAGAGGAAAAAGAAAGTCTTCAGAGTGGCAAGTCAGTGTTGCCAATTTGAACCTCAATTTCATCTATCGATTAACCTTACCTTTAATTTTCTCTCAAGCATTCTCCTCTGGTAGACTTTCTTAGCCTTGTCACTCATCTCCTGCTTGGGAACTTTAAGGGCTGGTCTTTTATTTTTCTTTGCTCTGAAGCTGGTACCTCTATCAAGGCCAGTGATCGTCACATCATTGATCTTCTTCCATTCCTCAGCAAACTCATCTTTACTGGATTTGTCTATATCAGCAAGAGGATGGAAGTCAGAGAGGGTTGTTACATTACCATCATCATCAATATCATCATACTCTTCACAATTGACCACAACAACATTATCGTCACTATCATCATCTCACTTTTTATCAACAACATCATAAAAATCATTGACGACATCAAAATCATCATCAACATTATCATCATTGAGAACATCAATATCATCATTGACATCGCCAATGACAAATTTATTGTCATTTTCATTATCATAATCATTACCATCATCATCAATATCATCATACTCATCACAATCGACCAAATCAACATTATCGTCACTATCATCATCTCACTCTTTATCAACATCATAAAAATCATTGACGACATCAAAATCATCATCAACATTATCATCATTGAGAACATCAATATCATCATTGACAAATTTATTGTCATTCTCATTATCATCATCATAATCATTATCATCATCAATATCATCATACTCATCACAATGGACCACATCAACATTATCATCACTATCATCATCTTACTTTTTATTAACATCATAAAAATCATTGACGACATCAAAATCATCAACATTGAGAACATCAATATCATCATTGACATCGCCAATGACGAATTTATTGTCATTCTCATTATCATCGTCATAATCATCATCATCATCAACATCATCATCATCAACAACAATATTACATATAGCTGAAATCATAAGATGGTATATCAACCAACTTTTAGGGCAGTGCAACGCGCTATCACACAACGGCTAACACATTGAAAATTTAATTGCATCTCTTTTAGCGCGACCTCCCGGTTGAAACTTTCTACGTCACAACTTAATTTGGGTCTAACATACATGCAAAATCATGACATGTAGTAGCTGTTTGTTGAGATTTGTGGTTGTCTGACACAACTCAATCCACTGCTGTTCATTAATGAGAGGGGAAAACAGCAAAATCATCAGTGGCAACAAGGAGAAATCCCATACAAGAGGTTGACCGAGGCTTACCTTCCATTGAGCAAAATTTTCATTCTGTATCTTGAGAGCTTTATGGAAATAAATACAATCTACATAAAACAAAGCACTGGTCAAAGAGAACTATAAAGAATGGTGGCTTATTTATAAATCAGACCTCAGTCATGGAGTTTATGATAAGATATGCTGGCAGGCAGGCAATATGTAGGCAAGCAAATGACAGCAACCATAATGACATGCTGAAGAGTTATGGACTTGGTGACACAAATTTATGAAATCATCCTCCAAAAACTAAAAAAATCATAATCATTGGTAAATTGGGGACAGGGTTGAGAGATAGACGAAATTAATATCAATTTACTAACAAGGAATAAGTGAAATGCTGTTTCAACAGATTTTTCTCTCTTTTCTACATACATTTAATTTTGCTATTGACAGAAAACAAAATCAAAACTGACGATACTTGGTAATCTGTAAGATTGGTCTTCTCATCACTATATTCGATTATGCAGATATCATCAAATCAAATATATCTTTTCCTGCAGTAATGATATTTCTCTGACTAATGCAGAGTCTTCCTAAATCATACCATCAGGCTGTAAAAATTGTGTATCATGGGATATATGCCACAGCGCATTTATGATCACGCATTATTCATTGCATGGGAGCTGCATGTACATCACTCTTTTGTAGTTTCCTTTTTATTTGTCACTATTAATTCAACTTTTGTTTGTCTTTTTAATGTAGTTTGTATATATATGATGATGAAATGAATGAAATGAAATAAACTGTAGTTGAAGATTAAGTAGACGAATGAATAAAGAACATGACCCCCAGAATCCACATGAAATTACCCTCATGCATAAAGCAAGCTAAAACAATACCAACTTCAAATCATAAATACCACTCACAAAAACAAAGTATCAAATGTTACAGCTAATAAACATGCAAGGCTAGACCGTTTTACAGGCAGCTCATTTCTATTTCAAATCAGAATAAGCTTTGTCTGACGCTTACATGTACTGTGTAAACAATTCTTTTTCGCGAATTTAGCAAATCACTCATTGATCGTGAATTTAAGAACATGCAAAAAATATTTCTAGCAAGTAATGTCACATGTCAAAATCACTAATATAAGCCCAGTTGCATGGCCTACAGAGTGTCTACACACTACAGTATGAGCCATATCATCAGGTATGCGGCACAGTTTGATCTTGATGGGGCATTTCATTGGATTGTTTGTATTTGTTGTTCCCTGAAAGACTTCCTATATTATGAGAATTGTGGTACTCAGAAATGTGGTACTCAGAAATGAGTTCCTGATCCAAGGATATAGAATGATAATTACTGAAAAAATAAATAATTGGTAGTGGTTGTGGCTTTACGCCAATCTGTCCTTAAATCCTTGATCTGCTAAAATATCATTATGCGAAAATACCGGCTCATACAGTAGATTATTTGCAATCCACACATTGATAAGGTAGTTCATTCACTGAAGTTTAAATGATAAGGTTTAGGGTTCAAATTAAAGCTCAAAACTAGTTACATCCTTTAGCAAGAAAATAGGGTGACCATGTCAAAACAGCATGAAGGACAAGCACGTCATAAAAGAAACCATGCTGAAGGACAAGCACGTCATAAAAGAAACCATTATTTTTAATTTGTAGAGGAAGATGGGTAATAGATCAGTGAATAGACTTACATGTGGTAATATTTGATTGCCATGAATTTATGTTCATTCTAGGTCACTCAACCTAAACTATATGCCAATAATGTGTTTACGAAAAAAATAGTTATAGAGAGATTTTTTTTTTAAAGAAATATACACCACATCTGATAAATAAGGTCTCAGATAGGGGCAATCTAGCTGGAAAACTGAGTGGCACTATGCATACATTCGTACAAACATCCTTTTCATGCTCTTTCTACAATCCGCATTCATCATCAAACAGTTATTCCAACGTGTGAATGGCAGGAGGGCAGAAATACAGTGTAGATGCAAAATTGACATTTCAAAACATGGATCTGTTGCATTCATTATCATCGTTTACATCGTCGTCCATTTCAATATTTTGTTGAAAGAAATGTTTGCATTCTCCTAGTCATACTGTTACATATATGTAAAACCTTTTGGGTAGTGGAAAAAGCAGGGACAAAAAATTGCAAACAGTGAATTTTCAATTTTGAGGAATCTTTAATGGATTATGTTGGGGTTTTTTTTCTTTGTTCTTTGTTGCTGCTTGTTTTGTTTATGTTTTATAAATATCCTGCTCCTCATTACACACTATACTCACCTTGTATCATTTCATTTCCATTAGTCAAAATCAAATCAAATCAAATCAAATCAAATTACATGCTGGGGAAAACCTTTTCTCCCTCTTATCCAATATATAGTACATGATCAACAATACACACATGCAAATAGACAGGCATAAGAATGCATGAAATGAATGAAATATATATTTTTAATAATTGGTCTGATATTTGAGCTTGGAAATAGAAATGGAATTCAATTTTCATTACAACACCGGTCATGACGTTCATGTTGGCAGGCTCCATACTAACATATTTTGGAAGGGGGTCGGGATTGAACAGTCTGTACACATGAGCCCTATGTTAAATTGTCAATACTTTGGGGGTCTAGACTCCAATTTGGGGCGCCCATGTGTGTCCCCGGCACCGGTTACTTAGTGTCGAGCCTTGATGTAGGTAATATTTCAGTCTGATTACGATATATCCAATTCATTCCAGTATCAAACTTGGGATATCAAGTTGTGGAATCCTCAAGAATAGATAGGATTTTGAACATGGGAAACTATGATCATTTTAGATTATTCCTTTTTTAATATCTTTTTATCTGCACTAATGTTTAAAGGGATCCAATACAGTGGTGTCTTTCATCACATGCATAACAGGGACCTAGACACTCGTACATCATTGTTTTTATTTTCACGAACATTAGCCCAACTTGTAGGTTAGTATCTCCATTTAAAAGCTTGAGCATCATTAGAATCTTAGTATGACCTTTTCCCCTGAGAAAAAAGAAATCCATTTCTACCTCCAAGCTTAAGGAGGAAGTTCTGATCATCTCTAAAATACAGATTTATAACAGAGGCTTAATCAAACATTGTAAACAGGGATGTAGTTTACAAAATTAGTAACAATGTTCTCATTTTAACATCACATCATTTTAGAACATGATGCCTGATAGTATTTAATGCTTTAAAAAAAAATAGATCCTTTTTTTGTTGTTATTGTCATGCAAGAACAAGGTCTTGTATTTTATCTGTTTTTCTGGGCGATTTTGCAAACTATCAGGATAATCAGAACACCTCTACCTTTCAAAGCATGACTTTTTACCATGAGAACCAGGATGAAAGAACTACAGAGTATAATAAAATCTGAATCATCCTTTCATTTGCAATCACATGTGGGTAATATTTTGTTTGTACCATATTTGAGAACAAGAACAAATTATTGGTAATAAAATAGTGATAGCAGTCTGATTGTTTGTAGCACATATCACATCAGAATCAGAGTCTCAATCCCGAAAAAATTTGGAGAGTATGACCCTGTCTACAGTAATAATATATCTCTTTTCTTCATCCTGGTTCTTTGATAAAAGTTTCTATTAAGCCACCATTCCTTACCGCTTTGTTTTGCCTTTTTTTCATCCTTTGCTGTCTTTGTTCGGCTTCTGTCAACCTCAGTATATTCAGGAATTCCTCCTTGCCCTGCCTCCGCAGTAGATACATCATATTGCATCTGCATTCCTCTCCGCGCTTTCGGAGACTTGCTTAAGAATTTAGGCACACATCCCGTGTGCTGCAACTGAGGACTAGACGACGGAGTGGATTCTCCTGATGATGGAGGGCTCTCAGGGAGAAATAGCTGTCCCTTGGGACGACTGCTTTTCTCCCTGGCCCCGGTAGGATACGTCGTGCTGTCATACTTGAGAATGTTCATGGATGATGGCTCACCTTTGAGGGTCGCTATGGCTTCAGCAGCTCCTGGACTCATAGAGTTGACGGTCCCTGACTGGCTGTTGGTACCTACTGATGTAGCATCTGAAGAATCTCCAGAGTCCTGGGTGATTTCGTAGCTTCCCTTGCGGCTTTCCTCATCTGTACTTTCACTGCTGTGGTATCCACCTGAGTCATTTGGAATGAAAGAAGCATATAGGACATTTATATACATAGGAAATATATAGGACATTTACTGTATCTGCTTCAAAAGACAGTCTTCATCAGTTATTACCTTCAGTAAGGCCTTGAAAACACATATTTTTTCAGTTTGTAAGGGTAATGACTAGATTTTTTTGGTGGCACTGAAATCAATATTTGTTTCAAATCAAATTCCATTTTGATTGAAAACATGTAAGAACATGAATCTTCCTCCATGTACAAAAGGTCAGCATATGATATGGAGAGTTTAGATAAGAATGGTACATTATTTCTGAAATTGTAGACTCATTAAAATGAACGAATGCTGCTTAATGAATACAACTCTGCTGAATAGCAACTGAGTTTGAGAACTTTGGACTCAGGAAGAACAGGAAGAACAGAAATTCCATGAACTTGTAGACTGGAAAAAGTGCACAAAACTCTGCTGTATGGCAATCAAATTGACAACAAGAAAAATGACATAAGACAAGAAAAGACATCATACTCTCACAAACACCTACAAAATCAAACAAATTTCAAAGTCATACTTCATGTTCAATAACAATCCTTTCTTACTGTGCTCAGAAGCATCCTCATTTCTCTCTTTTTTCTTGTGAAAAAATGGGAAACCAATCCTTCCTCGACTCCCCATTCTATCGCTCCTGTAATGGCTGCTTCTCTGTATAATATTCAATGTATGAATGATGAAGTACCAGTACAGGATGTACAATGTCACAGAGAGTCCTGATGGTCTATCCTACATGTACATGTACACATACTTAATCACACATGGACCCAGGATGGGGTGAGTAAGGGTTTATCCTCCTCATTTTCATAGTAAAGGCTTTTGGATTGCTATGTCAACACAGTGAACTGCGACATGATGATGTCATTCTGACGTTGTCTACCCTGTTCACTACCCAAATCAAGAACGTGTCCAACTTGGTTTTGATGGTCACCTCAATCTAGAATGCCGTTCTCTATTATGATAGTACATACCTAGCTAGGTGTACCGCTACGTGATCTCAACTCATTCAAAGTGGCATGCGCGGGGGGAAATACGCATGTGCATGATGAATATATTACATGTTGACATCATCATGTTCACAAGTGCGGCGAGCGGGCGTTAACTGAAGTCGAAACGGTTTCAAAGGGAAATAAACAAGACGTGTAAGCTACCTATTGAACACGTGCGCTGGACGTGGATAGCAAGGCTTTAGTGTCTCTAGTTTCTGGGTATGTAAACTAATGATTTTGATATATTGTCAGAATTTGGGCATTTCCTGACAAGAACTTTACTTTTCAATTCTCCATTTTAACGTAAACTAAAGAGAAGAAATCTTTCTTAGGATACCTTTTGGATGTAAAACAATGTAAGTAATGATCATCATAGGGCAAGCCCAAGGTCATTTGGTCATTTGGTGTCCCATAGGTATTGTGTAGTTAACTTTGCATCTAAAAATCATTTCACTTCATATATTCATTTTGATCTGAGCTCTATAGGTACAGCTTTTAACTTTAAAGCAATGATCAGATTATTAAAATCTTAGATATGGTCATTAACATATGGGAGAAAATAGCTGGGACTTGCTGATGAACCCTTTACAATCACTCACAAAAAGACTACACAGATACATGTTACTATACATGTACCCAGCTTGTTATATTTCATTCTGTATGAAACCCTAACACCACCGCCCTCCCCCCTCCCCCCTCCCCCCTCAACTAGAATAAACCCAAACACACCCCTACCATTGCATCACGTTACGTTCCGATCAATATGCTGGTATCTCATGAAGAATCCTTTCAATATAAACCCACTAGCATAACCACACTCCACACAATCTTATAATGGTAATGTGATAATGGAATTGAAGCCACAGAATCACCACACACAATAATTAATAGTGACATTCCTGATGATAAAATGGCCTGGCATAAAAATTAAAAAATGTATAGTAAATCAATGATGAGACACTACATACAGGATGATATTTAATTTCTTGAGAAACAAGACTTCATGCACTATACTTGTTGTGTCAACAGTGTGCATGTGTACAAGTAATATGAGACAAATGACCTCAAGGATATTTCCTCTCCTTGTTTATTGGGAAAATAGCCTTCACTTGGTCGCCTTGTGTTCAACAGAATGTAAATAATTATGTTATGTACAGATTACATATATAGATATCTTCATATTATGCTAACAAGAGATATACAGTAATGCTATCAGAATATTGTATTTTTTCAAATCACAGGCAGAAAGATAACATTTCAATTCCAAATCAAAATCGAATTTGGGATCCTAACAGGGTAATCTTGATACTTTCAGACAGCTACACATGACAGAGAACATCATACTAAGATGCTATAATTCTTTTAATGCCATCCACATCCTAATTATTCCAAATACCACAACTGCGCCCTGTTTCATAAAACCTCTTATCAATAACAAATGCTATAATTATATGACAATTTTGCTCTCAGCCAATCAAATGCAAAAATTTCAGTTAGCTTACAACACTTAATGTAATTTGTCATTTATAACAGCTTTGATGAAACAAGGCACTGCTGTCACCATCCCTAGTCATTATCTTTCAAGCATCATGATTAGTATCAGCACTACCACCACCAATACCATCATCAACGTCTTTGTCATCTTCATCATCATCATCATCATCATCATCACCACTACCATCATTATCACCAACACCATCATCATATCATCATCACCATCATCACCATCATTATCACCAACACCATCATCATATCACCACCACCATCATCACCACATCATCACCACCACTATCATCACCACCACCAGCATCATCATCATTACCATCATCATAATCATCATCATCATTACCATCATCATCATCATCACCACCATCATCACCACCACTATCATCGCCACCACCACCACCACCACCACCACCACCATCACAATCACAACCATCATCATCACCACCATCATCATCATCACCAGTGACCACCACTATCATCACCACCACCACCATCATCATCATCACCACCACCATCATCACCACCATCATTACCATCATCATCATCATCACCACCATCACCACCGCCACCACCATCATCATCATCATCACCATCATCACCATTAACCCAAATACCACCAGCACCATGTAACCCATCTTACCTAACAACAAAGGATCTAATCTCTTCAGGATGCTCTCTGTGATGATTGTTGATTGCCTCACACGTGATTCATCTTGGAGCATGATGGTGGCTAGCTGTAGCTTCTCCATCCAGTTCTTGAGATCTTTTGGATTATTGGCGGCTAGTAAGATGTCTTTGATAACTCCTGCATGTTTTAACTTGAAGGCACTATCAAATAGAGATTAGACAAAATAAATTCAATCACTGCTTTGCACATATGCATGTCCTCTGCTTTTCAATACAGCTTGGAAATAAAGATACATTCCTACAAGTATGCTAAATAGAATATGCTAAATAGAATAAATAAAGTATATCTTTGAGACGTTAGAAATGAAAATATCCATCAATGTTTGGAGTGTTTAAACATGGATGATAACCTTGACATGAAATTCTGTTCTCTCCAACTGGCTAACTGCATGTATTTTGAACAACCACAAAAAAAAACATAACAAAAAATTTGGATGTTCTGGTATACATTTGGCTTTCCTGTCCTGTTCAGCATATCTTAACTTTACAGTGAAGCGCGCAAACCACTAAAAAAAAAAAAAATTGTGTCAATGTACATTTAGTCATTACAGTGTACATGTACATATAGGAGGACTTTATATAGATGATTAGGATTGAGCAGGTTCTACTGTACAGAGATTGATGTCATACTTACTGAGGTCTTCTATTCTCAGGTGAGAGGCTGACTTGAAATCCTGGCAGACAGATCACGCCTTTAGCCTTATCCGACTGTAAGATATCATGAAAAATAAGTTTCTATGACTAGTAAGACTCTCTGCTGCGGTCCAAGTACCAAGTTAAATAGAAGATCACATGTACAGTCAAACCTGTCTATAGCGACCGCCCAAGGGAAACATAAAAAGTGGTTGTTGTAGACAGGTGGTCTTTGTAGAAAGGTTGGCGTTGGCGGCCATTTTAAGCCGATCGATAAATCTAACTACGCAAGTTTCTTTTTGGGTGTTCAAAAATTCAATAAACGAAGAGTGGTACGGTTTTGAGTCAAAATAAAGATAAGAAATGATTAAACATATTTTTATTTCTTTGAAATTGTCCAGCATTTTTTTTTTAAAGATCAAAAATTATTTAAAAGAAATAAAAATGAACGAGCCTGAATAATTGATTGACAGACAGCGCACCACCCACTTACCACGCCTCTAGCAGGCCGGCCAGTGCGCGAAGAAGAGAGGAATCGATCGCAAAGTTCATGACAATTAGGCTGTATTGTTATGTTTTCAAAAGGCTCTGCCCTATAATTAAATGTGCAAGTTTTAATACAAGCTTGGGGTTGAATGGTTTTTTTTTTGTAAATGTCTTTATAGGCTGCCGCTGTGCGAGCCATATACAGCAGAATATTTTGTGCTTATTTTAGAATTCTTTCGACTGATGTAAAACTTTCAACCAAATCTCACCTTTTGATCTTTGTAGTAATAGAGAACAAACTCTTTAAGAACAAACCACATCTGGGTCCATTTTGGGCCCATCATCTCTGCTTTCTTGATCCAGAGATGACCGTCACACTCTCCCGGTCCTAGATCTGCACAGGAGATAGCTCTCTTGAAGCGTCCTTTCTTGTGTCTCCTAAGCCGTACCTATTATGTAATAATAATAATAATAATAATAATAATAATAATAATAATAATAATAATAATAATAATAATAATAATAATAATAATAATAATAATAATAATAATAATAATAATAATAATAATAATAATAATGTAAGCGCAATTTCCATATACATGTTCAAATGCGCTTTATTGTTTCAGAAAAGGAGATTTTTTAGATAATTTGTTAAGATATTGAAAGATTGTTGGTTACGTAGAGATATCTGTAAGTTGAGAGGAGTGAAGGGAGTAGTGGGATGGTTGCCTGATAGTTATGAGTTCAGATAGGTAGGGAGGAGCCAGACCGTGGATGCATTTGAAGGTGAGAAGAAGTATTTTGTACATGACAGAGGTGTTAATAAGTCATCAGTTAGAGGGTGTGAATCAATAATCATGGAAGTTAACTCCCTTCTTGTTCGTGCTACGGCAAAACAATATATCTACACGTAGCGTCTTTTCCCGTAATTCAGGTTTGTGACTTTACAGAAGTACAGTTCTATCTGTAGTATTGTTAAATACTTCGTATTCTGACTGAGAATGAATAAAGAGGTCATTGTTATGTACAATAAAAAATAATGTTATAAAAGTCCACCATATTTAAATAATTTGCATAAATTAACACATAAAAGGCCAAATACGTTAAAAAATCAATTTTCAAAAACTTTGACATACGTTGTGTTGCCATCTCACTGCCGTTCTGACTCTGAGCAAGTAAAGTGCTCCATTGTTCTATTGGAGAGACATTTCATTTCATTCAACATACCTTTCCAATGAATTTCATGCAAAGCTATGCCAGGCTTAGTATTTAAAAGATCAAAACAGAGCCATTTTGTTAATGTACACTCCTAATGATATCTAAATTCCATATGGTATACAACAAAAGAAGTCTTTTAGTGAAGAACATGTGCATGTATAATAATACCAAGCCCCCAAAATATATATTTCAGGTTCAGCTTTTTTAAGTTAATAGGCTAATGAAAAAAGATACAAACACTTGAACTTAACATGCTTTATTAAAAGTGGATACATTTTTTAAAATAAAATGGGGCATTACAGGAAAAGTTGCTGATGGTGAAAAGGCAGTCATTTTCTATAATACAACAAGTAAAACTTAACAAGTGAGCAGAGAGGGATTTAGCCCAAGCTGTTTGGGGAGGGGCATTGAGAAATATTGAAACCTGCTCTAAGGAAATAGAACAACAAGGTTTACATTTATGTATATTTTGAAGCTCCAATAGTCCTACTTTCTCTACCCTAGGTATTTGCAAGTTGAGAATGTCACTCACTGAGTCTGTAGAATCAATGGTAGATGTTGATTCACTTCTCTGTGTAGGTTTTAATAATCTTCCAGGTCTGAAGAGAAAGGGAAACAAAAGAATGAGAAATAAATTGGATTGAATTTCTACTTAAACCAGGTTTTGATTTTGCACTTCAGCAGATCACTGTTAATTACACAACTCACATATATACATGTAGACAATCACTTAAACTTACATAGAATCAGCAATGGCTGAATTGGTATAAATTACAAGTAAAACAAGCAAATGAAAACAACTATCTACTTAAAAATAATGAATTACATATGAAATGAAATACACACAAAAAGGTTATGAAGAGTTTGCTGTAGTATCATTCTGATTTACAAAATTAAACATTCTGTTTAACTTTAATAAGCAATGACTAACTTGAGGAAAACAAGGATGAATATGGCTGGATAACTTGTATAAAACTTAGATTTATCAACAAATTATATAATCATAATTCCTTTCACAGAGAGGAAGATGCAGAGAGGGAAAAAGTGAAGGGAGGGAGGGAGAGAGATAGAGAGAAAGACAGAGAGGGAGAGACAAACAGAGATACATACTGTACAGACAGACAGACAGAATCACAAATAGACAGACAGACAACAAGATGGAGAGTGTAATTGAAGAGAGAAAGAGAGACAGACCAAAAGAGAGACAAACAGACAGAGAGACATACTGTACAGACAGACAGACAGAATCACAAACAGACAGACAGACAACAAGATGGATAGTGTAATTGAAGAGAGAAAGAGAGACAGACCAAAAGAGAGACAAACAGACAGAGAGACATACTGTACAGACAGACAGACAGAATCACAAACAGACAGACAGACAACAAGATGGAGAGTGTAATTGAAGAGAGAAAGAGAGACAGACCAAAAGAGAGACAAACAGACAGAGAGACATACTGTACAGACAGACAGACAGAATCACAAACAGACAGACAGACAACAAGATGGAGAGTGTAATTGAAGAGAGAAAGAGAGACAGACCAAAAGAGAGACAAACAGACAGAGAGACATACTGTACAGACAGACAGACAGAATCACAAACAGACAGACAGACAACAAGATGGAGAGTGTAATTGAAGAGAGAAAGAGAGACAGACCAAAAGAGAGACAAAGTGACAGGCATATATACATACAGACCTGCCAACCTCTGGAGTTCAAAAACTGTATTCTTTAATCCCAAAAGTTGTATTTTACCGACAAAAGTTGTATTTTAAAAAAAAACCTGGATCAATGCCTCTTACAGTTCCTACATAGAGCATTTTTTATGAAGAATTGGTTGAATATGCATGATTTCGTCATGACTAGTGTGTTCGATGAACCAATGAACATCCCCAAATTGCTGATGTGAGAAGCTGGTAGGATACTTTACAACACAGAATGGGCATTTTGCCATTGAAAATGGGACACACACACACAAAAATGAAATTTTAAAAAAAATAAACAAAATATTAAAAAAATTAAAATAAAATAAAATAATAAAAAAATATTTAAAAAAATAAAAAATAAAAAAAATAATAAAAAACAAAAACATTTTTTTTTTTTGGAAAATCGTATTTTATTGAGGAAAATCGTACTGTCGTATTTAATTCTAAAAATCGTACTAAATACGACTAAATCGTACTGGTTGGCAGGTCTGTACATGTACAGGGAGACAGAGATACATGACTTGTATGTAAATGAATGGAGAAATGAAAGATGACTTACCCATCGGTTTGATCAGAACTAGGTATATCCACCATCACAAATTCATCAGCTGATATATCCTCTACCACTTCAATGAGTTCTTTAAGTTCTCTGGGAATCTGAGTATCCTCATTATTATTCGTGTTCACAACACCTTCACTGTCTTTTGACCCCTGACCTTCGACCTCACTATCTTGCCTGCAAGCACCATCAACCTTGTCGCTATGGTGGTCTGGTGCCTTCTCAGGATTCACAACATCTTCCTTGAACGTTACGCTAACTCCTTTTGCAGTCGGCTTCCGGCTGACCTGGGGTGCAGATGTTGCCTCCGATGCCACAACAGAGGCGCTATCTTCCAGTCCTAGCTCATCTTCCTTATCACTCTGAGGAAAGAGGCTCTTTGTTTCTGGCATTGGCTCTGTATCACACATGCTCCCATTGACCTTCTTGGTTGGGATGCGGAAGTCGGCTGGCAGAGGCTTGATCTTCTCAGGAGTTCGGTTGTTTTTACCCGACGATGATTTGTTCAGTTCTTAGGAGTAAAGTGAAAAAATATAAAAAATAGCAGCTGAAAGTGAACTGCAATCTTTAATATAGCCCTGTAAGGAATTTATGAAGATGATCTCATGTGTATTTGTTCATATATAAGACCAATACAAAAATTGACACATACAATAATTATGCTTTCATGCACTTTTAACATTCATTGCATTATATCAGTAAACTGCCTCACAATAAGGTATCATGATACACTACACATTACATAACAACACTAGTTACATATATAAGAAATAAACTCATCTAGTACTGCAGATTCATTTTATATAAAAATATCTTTGATATTTATTTCTTGTGCCTAATATGATCATACATGGCTTTTTAATCGTAAACATATCTATGGATAAAGACTCTCAGTTTTACCTTTTCTAAGCTCTTCTAGATCAGAAGGTAGTGAGCGTGGTCTATCCTGCCTGACCTTTCCCTTCCGTCTAGCATGGGCCATACCAGGTACCATGGTAGGGCGTCGCCCTAGGGGGAATCCCCTGGGTAGTAAGTAGTTGGTATCAGCTAGGGGTGAGTCTAGGGGTGAATCAAGAATCCCAGATGGGGTGTCTGGTGGTCTGTACAAGAAATGAATGGATAAGTGGTTAGACAAGGCATTGACTAAAGGGGAATCCCTATTTACAGGTGGTAGGAAGATCGTCTCAAGGGGCCTAAGAATTAAAGGGATAACAGAATTTCTTGTAGTGCATATTATTACATTTGCCAGTATAAGCTTTCAAAGTGGACATGTGCTATTTCCTAGGTTTTGGCGCTGGCAGCAAAAAATCAAATATTAATCATGACCTCACCTAAAATTGAATTAAACAAGTACTGATAATCTCCATTATATAGTGGAAAATTTGCACTTTACACCAAAATTGTAGTTCTCGGGTTATTTAAACAAACAAATAAAAATAAATCAAACAAAAACAATAACAAACACATCACCGTCATAAATAGTTTGCTGAAAAAAATGAAATAATTCGATCACAAACAAAGCAAATTTGTTCAATATTATATATGGTGCTACCATTATTGTCAATTAAGAATTTTGCAAAATATCGAATGAAAGTATATGAAGAAGTTAAGGCTTTCAAGAAATTATTAAGAGTGACATTTTGAAAAACTTTCTGGACAAAGTCCTACATATTAGAGGAGCAAGTACCTCTTGCAAAACTAGCAGAAAGTCATCTACAAACTGTAGGCTAAATACAGTAGATCTACATCATGACAAATGGCTAAAAAAGACTGAAAGAAAATGATGTCATTTCATTTTCAAATTTTAAGAGGTGATTAAAGCTGAAACCAAAATCACTTTAACAAGTTTACTTTCTGGAACAGGCCATTTAGTTTTACTAAAAAATTGTCATGAATACCCAGGTTTTTAACAAAGGTTATAAAGAGATTTCAAAAATGGAATACAAATTTGGTTACACAATGAGGAAAAAGAAAGCAGCGTTATTAATACAAAAACTGCAAGCTTGCGGAAAAATGAAATAGTATTATTAATGGAATAATGAAGGGGGAAAAGCACAGCAAACTTGACAGATGTAAACAGGGGCTAAGGCATGGAGCCATGCATACATGTATAACACGATGTCCATGCACCTTGCCTTAGAAACAAAACAACAATGGTTCAAAGATTTCAAGTTTCACATGATCGCTGTAAAAATCATATTCCCACTCTCAATCAACAATCTTGGAAATATAGAGCATCTATACCTAAACTGCTTTAAGGATAGTTTCTTCTTGGGTACCGTGAAAGTGATGCCAATCCTAAAAGTCAGAAAATACATTTATTTCATCACGTTTAATGTCATGGCACTCTTTATCTTAATTTACAATCAACACAGATTTAAACAGAGGCTGCCAACTGTTTTGACAAAATGTCAATACAGGGAACTATTTTATTAAGACTGATGGCTGACTGTTCTGTAAGAAAATGGGGGTATCTGGATATGGAGATGAAACATATTCCATTAATTTTGATAAGCTGATCACTTGATCACCTTAAAATTGAAATAACATTTTTTAACCAACTTTTCTGAATATTCTAAGCTCTGAATGAGAGAGTTATGAATTATACACGACCTTCCAATCCACTGTTCAAAGAATAGATTTTAAATTCTATTTAAAGGCAGATCGTGGTTCAATGTTTGTTAATTCAAATCAACTATGCCTCAAGAAAAGCTGAGCAATAATATATTGAGTTTGGAGTTGAGACCCAAGTCAAGATATACATGTACATTCCACAGTTACTACACACATCCCCAAGACCTGACCTTCAGGTCTCCATAATGGCCATGACAGTGACCTTGATTATGACCTTGACAAAGACCTTCACCAGGTCAAGGGCATTTACACTGATTTAACATTAACAATAAATCATTGGGAAGAATAGCAACACGTAAATATATTAAACCAAGTCTCTTTTTCCCTCTACGTACCTTTCTTCTTCTTCTTCTTCCTCCTCCTCCTCTTCCCGCTTCTCAACCTCTCTGTGAGGCAGGTACATGTCGTCCTTGACAACCACCCTCTTCCGTCCAGCTGAGGGTCGTCGGTATGGCAACGAGCTGATACCCAGGTTGTTTGGATGAAGGAAAGGGTTTTGTTTAGGTCTCTGGATCTGACCTGGTTGACTAAGATGTCTTGGACGTTTCTTGAGCGTGAATGTGATATCGCCAACGTTGCTCTTCAAAGCTTCAATAACCTTGCTGTGATGCCAACCAACCTAGGAGAATATGAACATACATGTAGCAGAGGTGAATTGGTTGATATCACTAAATCGTTATCAATTTGTCACATAATCATCAGTGATTACATGACAAACAGATCTATGCCCTGCCTTACAAAGAGTGTCAGTGGATCCTGATGGATCAAAAGTCTGCTAATCAACTGCAATCTCCTATCTCACTAGTACAAAGATTCCACTGATATCAAGTTGGGATTGTCACAACTTTTTATAAACTGGTCACAACTTTTAGTTCTTAATGACATTTTTTCCAGCAGCAAAACTGTCATCATCACTTTCTCCTGTCTACTTTTCCTCTTCATTCTATCTTCTCCTTCTTCCCTTTTAATCAATCAATCATCACTGTGATTATAACCATCCTCTTACCACTGTCTGATAGTTGACTTGTAGGATCTCATCCCCAATATGAACTCTGTCTGTTGAACCTGAGGCACTCTGTAAAAAGAAACACATAAAAAAAGAAATTTAGAATGTATGTCTAGTCATAATGGCAATGCTAACATTTCACATTAAAGAACTGAATGACTGAACAAACATATAGCTATTAAAGGTGTAGGAAACCACTTTCTAAAAGAGTTCAGGAAGTTCCTAGTTCAGGAAGTTCCAAATTTCTCAGTAATACTTTGCATAAGTATAGCTACAAGTATGTGGTAAAGAATATTACAAGGACCTAGTGCACACAGGGCCATGTCTATAGGTTTAAGAACTCGGTAGGGAGAGGGTAGGGTGCAAAGAGAGCCCAGGCTAGAGTTAGTTTAAAGGATTAGTACAAAGAGGGCCAGATCTAAAAAGTAAATGTAACAGGTATGGAATGGACCAGATACAAAGATGGCCAGAACTGTAAGTGGTTAAAAGGACCCAGTACAAATAGGATGAGTTACAAAGAGGACCAGGTCTAAAGGTAGATAAAAGAATCATATATGGAATGGGCAAGGTACAAGAGTTTCCAAGTCTGCAAATAGTGAAAAGGGAGAAAAAAGTATGGAATCAACCAAGTACAGACATGGGCATGTCTGTATAAGTAGTAGATAGAAAGAGGGTGTTATGTAAAATGGTAACAACATGTATGAGGATCAGGTATGGAATCATCAAGGTACATGTTCACAGAGGGCCAGGTCTAGGAACAGGAACAGGTAGACAATGGACTAGGAACAAAGGGAATACCAGACAGAGAACAGAGAGGACCATACTTACATTTGGTTTGACCAGTGTGATGAGATGTGTCCCATCGATAGCAGACGTCCTAATCTCCAGTCCAAGCTCCTCTTCTGATCTCTTCTTCTTGACTGAAACAAAGTCAATTGTAGACGTCTGGATGATAAGAGGATCGGATGCCTTCTTGACCAGGTTATCACTGAAGTCACCAAGCTCTTGACTCTGTGATGACAAAAGTTGAAAGGGACATGAAATGTTTGACGTTTTCTCCACCAGGTGACTACTGAAGCCAGTTAATTCTACAATGGTTATTGGTATCAAGTACAAAAAGGTTTGATGCTTTGTTCACCAAGTTCCTCTGAATTGGCAAAAGAATAAAGGTATTGGTGCTCAGAGGTAAAGGAAGGGTCTGATCAATGCTTTCTTTGCACGGTAATTATCACTCAATTCACACAGCTCTTGATTCTGAAAAGGCAAAAGTTTTGAGAATTGATGCGATAAACGCAAAGCCCTATTTCAAACGCCTTTAGATATGGGCATATTGTAACGCCGAAAAAGGTGCGTTTTGAATGTGACATACAGCCAGAATCACGTTTCTGAGACACGATAAACGCAAAGCTGTTTTGAACCCCACATACAAATCGGACCTTACCATATAGCTCTATGGACCTTCCCAGGCTAATCTGCTTCCCGGGTCAAACGGCGCAAAGCAGCTGCGCAGAGACAAGGCCTTTATTTTGAATCGTGAAGAGCCGATAAACGCGACATCCCGAGAATCGCGTTCGTATAGTGGGGTTCGATAGTGGGGTTCGATAGTGGGGTTCGATATGTACATATCTGACGGCAAGACCCGATAAACGCACCCCTAGATCCATCAAAGAATGTGAATGAATGACCTTTGGAAGGGCGATAGGGTCATTTTCAGAGTAAACAGTGGAATGAAGAATACAGTTGTCATCTACGGTATAGATGAAGGGAGATAAGAAAAGAAAAGGAACAGCTGACCCAGAATGAAATACAAGCAGGGAAAACCCCAATATTTTGAAATTTGTAAGCAAAGCATACAAAGCCATAAAAGATAAATGTTGATATTGCCACCTGCATCTATATGGCCATTTAACTTTAAAGTAATCACAAATCATGCCCAATACCACAAATTACGTAATCAATTATGAATTTTATATTCATTCTATCTTCGAGTTTAATTGCATGAAATTTCACATTAATGATTTACAACTGGTCTTTACAATCAAAACTACAACTTAAATGACTTACATGTATGTTATAAATATGAGCACAGCATACAGTTAATAAAAAAAAAGATACAGAAATTACAAGACGGGTAATACATACATGTAGGTAGTTTTTATTAAAAACTACCTATGTAGTTAATTTTTATAGTGCCATGATAAAAAATATTATACACCTGTATATATATTTTTTTCATGAAGAGAACAGAATAATCGCAATAAGTGGAGTAGGAAGTGGATGTTACAGAAAGGGGATTGGTTCCACTCATTGTTAATAGAGCAAAGAAGATTGTTTGCAGACAAGCAAACTTGACACAGAATTTGAAATACCCCTGGTACCCTTCTGGCTAACAATATATATATGCTCATCCTTTCCACATTACTAGAGAAACTTTTATTAAGTCTAAGCAAACTAAAAATGAAGCAATTTCATAGCTACCCAGGAATCTATTACGAAATATAAAATAATTTATAAGGAAATACCATTTCTAAAATGACCCTAGGTAGCTAGCAGAGTGCAAAGTGAGTATTAAATTTCCAGCATTTCAACAAAATTAAAATTCAAAGTTTATTAGACACTCTTCATAAAAACATTTAAAACATACAAATACATAATGGAATGATAACAAAAAGAACAAGATAGTGATAAAAACTACAATGGCAATTTATGAGAGCATTTGGGATAGGCAGAAAGGAAGGATTCCTTATTAAATATGAAAGACTATCCCTCAACACACACATACAGGGAAAACAAAGAAGAAAAGAAAAAAGAACAAACTATCATGTACAATCAGAGTTTTAAAAAAAACACTAACAAGAGAGTGTAACAAATTTACTTTACAAAAGTGTCAAAGTTTCCCATGCTATTCTACTGATTATTATACTTATTTAACAGCAATTGTTTATATTTCGTTTTGAAAAAATTGAGAGTTTTGCATTTTCTAATTTCCAGAGGTATACTATTCCATATTATCTAAACATTGCCAGAAGTGTACAGGAACTGTGCTATATACTGTGGGCAAGAGCATACTTCCAGGTCCATGTTTATGACATACATGTAATATCTGTCACTGTCAATACAATTTGCAGTGCTGTTTAAACATCAAAGATAACAATTTCTACCATAAAAGAAAAGGACAATGCATTGGAGCAATCAGAGAAGAATCAGAAGAATCTAGATCTGGAAAGTATAATGACAGCCTTAGATAACTCAAAAAGTGCTCTATCTGGAAAGACAAACAAATTGTTTTCACAAGATAGTGTAACATTTAATTAAATGCAAAAGCTCCCATTAACAAACACACACACAAAATTAAACACAGCTTACATACTCCCCCTATTAATTTGACATGTTTGATACTACTAGTTGAAGCTCTCTTTTCATAACTGACAAGATGGTAGCTGTACAACTCTGACTACCTACTACTACTACTTCTACTTCTACTACTACTAGGCTTACTTCGTTCTATTTGGGTCTTCTCATCAGGTTGAGTTGTGGGTTACACAAACTTTTGTGAAAACATGCCCCCATATTCACGAAAGGTCAGGTAATTGAATGCAAATAATCACATTTTTTCAAAGATGGTCCTTGATATAAGACGCACATTATTACATGTACATTTAATAGTGAAAACATGCTAACACAATGACACTGTTTTGACCGCTAGCCTTTTTTTTTACAAACCCTTGTGATTATCTGGTTTCATTTCTCCGTCTTTTAGGAAAATACATTAA
The DNA here is from genome assembly GCA_037976565.1 of Mesocentrotus franciscanus. Classification (NCBI taxonomy): domain Eukaryota; kingdom Metazoa; phylum Echinodermata; class Echinoidea; order Camarodonta; family Strongylocentrotidae; genus Mesocentrotus; species Mesocentrotus franciscanus. The sequence continues at coordinate 37,891,236 of CP137671.1, read as the reverse complement.
TCGGAAAAACCTATAATTTATATACCAAACTGTTATTCTACCGGTACTTCATCTAGATTATGCGGACACATAATATCAATCACAAAAGCTACAAAATAGAGCAGGAAGAACTATTGAAATTAAAGCCTTAATGAAAATAAAGCCTTAATTACATTTTTATGTTACTTCAATGCATGAAATACTGCAGTGGGAGACTTTGAAATCTCGCTAGATATTCCATATTAGGGTAATGATGTTTAAAATCCTCAAATTTGTCTGTAAACCCCAACTGTAAACTTCCCAACCCCTGAACAAACAACTGCAAATGCGCCTTTTTTTCTACAGTTATCTACTGTTATACAACAGTATTCCCCAAACCTATTCGCAATTGCACATCTCTGTCCATATTTAAATAATCTCCTTCACATCTAATTTCATTAAAACTGTAAGACCTTAAAATATTTTTTTTTTCAATACCATTATTCTTCTTTGTTCTCTTTATTTTTTTCTTGTCTCCCCATCTTCTTATTTTTCTTTTTCTTTCTGGTCCCCATAGAAGACCAGCTGCATTATGCAAGTGCAGCTGAAAAATGGGCTATCCAGCCGCCTGTTTCTCTTTATTTTGTTTATTTCATAGTACATTCTTTCGCTCTTAAAGTTGTTGGGTTCTTGGGGGGGGGGTTTCAATTTAATGCCATGTGATTTTTCTTCCTTGTGTAAACTGTATATTATGTATAAGTTTATAAAAATTTTGTTACCTTCCTCTCAATGTACATGTATATATGTTCCTCTTTATACATAAGTATAATCAACATACCGATAGCTGAATTGTCTGTACACTACGTAATAATTGACGATACTACTATTACACCACTACTAAATTACTATTACTACTGAGAGATGAACATTTCATACATAGGTAATCAACATACCGATAGCTGAAATATCTGTACACTACGTAATAATTGACGATACTACTATTACACCACTACTAAATTACTACTACAGAGAGGTGAACATTTCATACATATTGGTAATCAACATACCGATGGCTGAAATGTCTGTACACTACGTAATAATTGACAATACTACTATTACACCAGTACTAAATTACTACTACAGAGAGGTGAACATTTCATACATAATAATACTTTAATTGTTCTTTTATAGCACATTTCATGTATGTTGACATTTCAATGCACTTTACAATATACATATATATATATATATATATATATATATAATATAAAAAGATCATAAAAGGGAGATGGGTAAACAGATGAGTAAACAACATACAGATAGCTGAAATGTCTGTACACGTACTACATAATAATTGACGTTACTATATTTGTACACCACTACTAAATTACTATTACTACTGGGAGTTGATAAGTAATCAACATACCGATAGCTGAAGTGTCTGTACACTACATAAAAATTGACGATAATAATAGCTTACCAACTGATGCAGATCACAACTATAGGAAGTGCTTCACATAATACTGAGCTTTGTTAACATATTTACACCCATGTACAAATCTCAAATCATTCCATGATCAACACAAAAACAGCAGGGGACTAATTATGATCAAGTCACTGACTTCCACGCAATGTAACACTTTGGATCCAAAGTACAAAACCTCTATAGCATTCACATCGAACACACTTCCTTTCATGCCTGTTTCAAGCTCCGTAAGAAAAACATAACGAGTAAACTACTCTCATTCAAAGCAATCATCCACACGCCTACCTGAAATCATAATGACCCAACACGAAGCACAAGAACAACCTAGTTCAACTCAGAGTCTAAGGTTGTAAAAACAAGTCTGTTCTCACAGTAGGAAGTCCAACTTAAACATCCCGCAGGAGAGAGAGTGGGGGAGAGAGAGAAGTAGGAAGCCTCTATTTTTATTTCCCTACCCATAAGCATGTACATGTATGTATCCCAGGCCCAGGGTCTATTGGCAATGTCTCTCTATTGTCATTGCTTCTCCAATCGAGCAGAGTTTACAATCACTTCACCTTTGTTGATTGTTGGGATAGTTAAGGTTGTATGATTCTAAAGTTACCCTGCACCTCCTCCTATTGATGGGTGGTTTAATTCAAAGGCTTAGAAGGGAAAATCTGGACCTTCTGTTTTTTTGACGAAAAAATGTCAACCGGAAGAGGTTGGATAAAAATGTCTTTGCATGAAAGAGAGGCTATTTTGGGTCACGATCAGAAGAATTTACATTCTTTGGAAATATTAAAGTCAAACACAAAATCAAATCCCAGCCTATTTGAGGATCATGATTTACAAAATAAAATGAACATGACTTCTTGTAGACAGACCTGGAGAGTGTTTCACAAAGACTAAGATCGACTTAACTATGGCAGGCTTTTTATGCCACTGGTTGCTCTCACCATTGGTCTCTCAATTAGGATGTTTAGATAATATTTTTTCCTTCAATAATAAACTATAAAAAGAGGTAAATTCTGTAGATTTGTGACCACGATTTGTAAGTTCCTTGAGAAACCAATGTCAGGAATGGTTAGAGGAACTATAGTGGCATGAACGGCCTGCCATAGTTAAGTCCAACTTAAAGTCGATCTAAGTCTTTGTGAAACACCCCCCGGGCTTCTACGATGTACATGTATATGCTGGCCTTATGCAAGAGAAGATTTCCAATCTTGTATGTGCCACTGAGAATTATTTCACTCAATTCATGATTAATGTGTATATTAGCACCATTATAAAATGAAACAACTTTCAGTTATCCCCAATATCAGTGCATGTACACGCACATACATTTATTTGGCATCACTTTTTACCTACACTGTACATGTAACAGTATCCTTCCAAACAAATATTGATGTGAATCGATGAAGATGATTATTCAAATTTCACCCTTTTAAGTATTATAGGTTAACGTTTGGGGAAGGGAGGAGGTGACAGAGAGACCAATGGAGTTTGGGCAAGCGAGGTCATAAAGTTTGGCAATTTTGTCCAGTATTTTGGCAAAATGATGCTATTACAAAGTTTTCAGTGCACCTTCAGAAAGCTATTGCACTGGCTAGGGTGAGTAAGAAAGTGAGAAGGCAATGCCTATGTAGGCATCTGAACTGCGCACATAGCAACCACAGAATTCTTTGGAAAAATATTGGATGGAGATATGATGAGTACTTGTAATTTGTTTCTTCCTTGCGTGTACGGTAACAATCTTACATCACACAAAGGATGGGAAATTAATATAGATTAACCTGAACATTTAAAGTTCACACTTCTTGCTTTTTAAAGTAAGACGATTCCTCGTCTGAACTGAAAAGTTCCACAAATGCACTTAATGTAACTAATGATTGCTAACAGATAAAGTAAATCTGCTAAATGTACATTGTTTTATTCCATACTTCACAAGTAACCTGGACCAACTCATTCACACTTCATCATACTACTCATAATAGAAAGACAGAAAGATAGAGAAAGGAAGGAGGAGAGAAAGAAAGAGACAGACAGACAGCGATAGAGAGAGATAGATAGATACATAGAAAAAGGGGAGATCTTTGGCATTAAATAATGCTAACTAACTCTAATGAGAGTCTGTCTCATGCAAATGTCTCTGTTATATATCACTCAGTAATTAATCTCTTTAAATTGGCAATGATAGATCCATGATGAGCAGCATTGGATTTCAAGGAAATGGAGGAGTGGGCGTGCTAACAAATGAAGGTTGCCAAGCTTAAATGAATGATTTCCATTTTATATATATATATAACAATGATTCATGACAATACTGACATACATGTGAAACATACTTGTAGGATGAGATTACACATGGGGTTGAAAGGGAGAGAGGAAGAGGGGGGAGAGGAAGAGGGGAGTGAGACAGAGAGAGAGAGAGAGAGAGAGAGAGGAAGAGAGACAGAGAGAGAGGGGGAAGGGAGAGAGGGGGAAAGGGGAAGAGAGACAGAGAGAGGGGGAAGAGAGACAGAGAGGGGTAAGAGGGGAGACATAGAGAGAGAGGGGGGAGGGGAAGAGGGAGAGGGGGAGAGAGGGAGAGGGGGAGAGAGAGAGAGACAGACAGAGAGGAAGAGAGACAGAGAGAGGGGGAAGAGGGGAGACAGAGAGAGAGAGAGAGAACAGTCAGAGGTGCAAGAGAGGGAGAGAGGGATAAGGTTAAAGAAAGGGAGAGGGTGAGGGAAAAAGAGGCGAGATATTGGTGGGGAGAGGTGGAGAGAGAAGTGCAATGTTCCTTTATTTGTTTTGTGGCAGCATTTCCTTCAGAAAATACTGCCGGGCAGGTCCAAGCTATTTGGATTGTGACGTACGGGACATTCAGAGACTTTAAACAAGAAATAACAACAGATGAAATTATTTATATGGCTATCTTTTGGTATGAGTCTGTGGCTATTATGGGCTAGTTCATTTGTGGAAAGTTTTAGTTCTGACCAATTCTTAAATTAATTTTTAATGAAATTAATGTGCTGCGTGACGCGGGACCAGAGAATTTCTGACTTTTTCAAAAATAAGTTCATCGTAAAAGTTCTCTGAATTTATTAAGTTATGAGATTTATGGTAATGATATCTTAATTCATTATGGAATCAAGCATTAATCACAATTGTAACCATATTTTTCTGACCTTTTGTTGTTATGTAATATACCAAAACATAAATGTGTGTATGTGACGTACGGGACAACTTTTCCCTATGGGAAAATGCATTGAAATGAAGAATTTTCGTCAAAATTTGTTAAATGTGAACAATTTTAACTTACATCAGTGACAATTAGGGTGTTTTAGAACCCAATTAGATCCTCTGACCATCACTTAATATCCTCTGTGTTAATTTATGAGGTAAATCAATACAAATATTACTTTAATAAAGAAAACAAATTGAATTACATTCATGTACACACTATATTACCATTTTTATTCCATTTACCCATCTATCATGTGCAGTCATGCTTCTTTTCTCATTTCTTTCATCCATTCTATATTGCTAAAGGTTTTTAAATAAAAATTAATGAAGAAGATGAACTTGAACTTGAAAACTTTTATTTAAACTTGTTTGAAACACAGGGGCACACTCGGCGTATCATATTTTGTCAAAGAACATTTCTTATGCTCCAAGTGTTTGTGAACAAAGATACATTAAAAATATTGCTTGCAGCATCTATGAGTTGTAAAAGCCAGCTTCTGGTGCATCTACTACCATATCATTTCATTAGACTCATTCCAGGAACTAGTACACTATTATGATTTACATATTTAGCATCCTGCCAATGTTTAGGACATCAACTGGCAAAATACCAAAGTTGATAATACCAGGGGTCTGGCTTGAAGACTAATTACATCAAATTCAGTAGGCGTTGTGGCGTGCGCCTGTAATCCAGCCAACAGTGGAAGTTACAAACTGATTCAGCTGAGGACGCAGGTTCGAAACTGAGTCACGTCTTTCGGATGGTGACGTTTAAAGGTCGGTCCCAGATGTAAATAATCATATCTGATTGATACACGTCTGTAAAAACCCAATACACACACACACTCACACACAGTAAATATTCATAAATGAATGATACACGCCAATAAGAACTAAAACAACAACAACAACAGTACAAGTAAATTCCTGGAAGGGACCCAGTTGGAATGTTCATACATCCCTGTATACAACAAGTTTCCTAACACAGTATATATTCTCCTTTTGGTCATTTCCTTTTTCACATCTTGCAGTGGTTTTATATGGGGTTGTCCCGTACGTCACACACTTGTCCCGTACGTCACATTTCTTAATTTGATTATGTAATCAACACAGAATTTTTGTAATTTTTGTTAAACCATTTTTGTGTTAGGTATTCATCTAAATTAGAACTTCCTAGAATATCTTCTTTTTTTAAAATTATTTTCATAATTAAAATTAAACAAACTATGTTCAAAATTGTGACGTACGGGACATCACACTTTGGAACCTACCTCATTTGCATAATTAATTAATTTTGAAAGTTTTTATATTTTTTTCCTATTTTCTAGCATGATGGTCTACATGCCCTGAGATATTTAATTTTAAAAAGATAATACATTTTAGTGAACTTCTCGAAGGAGCTAAAACAAGTTATTCCCAATCTGAGCGGAGAAGTTTGTACCGAGCCGTAGACCACACGCCTCGAGGTCACTTCCGAGAAGAGGGAGGGGGTCGAGGAAGTATTGGCGTCAGCAATAAAACCAGTAAGGTTCGCGCCGTAACACCGCGTGCTCTCAGCTCGCCTCATTATTTCTATGGTCTTCATGAGAGATGGTCAGATTTGTGAACAAACTTTTTAATTCATAATATATCGTTTTACTTAATTTTGTGACGGATCAACACTTGCACTCTGCATATAGACATCTTATCCCAACATTAAAGGGGTAAATAACTGTAGTCTGTAATCAGTTGATTTAGACAAAATGCCGAAACGAAAGCTCAGCAGCGGTCATCCAAACGGGGCGGGAAGGAAACCGACAGCCAGCCGTCTTGGCCGGAGTGCCAGCATCGTTGTGGCTGCTAATACAGCTTTGCCGCAATCAGCGAAAGCGCGGGTCGGAAGAATAGACAGCCCCACCGTATTCAACACCAGCCCCGAGGACGGCCCCTTCTTCATGCAGGGACGAAGACGTTGACTGCAAGGCCAATCCCCAGCACCGTACGTGGTCGGCGAAGGAGAATTGTCCAGCCGTCGGGTACATGACAGTGGAACCAATGCAATAGTCAATCGGGTGAGTCATGGCCATTGTTTTTGCATGGTTCGGGTGGTCGGAGGCATGAAGAGAGTGGGGTTGGGTTGTTAATTGTGTTCCTCCCACCATTACTGGCATTAATTTGTTGGCATTACCATTGACAGACATTTAAGATGAAATTCACATATAAAATCTGTTAATGACTGTATACGGAGAGTCGGAGAAAGGTTGGTATCATCTTTGAATACGGCACTTTGTCCCTAACCATATTTGATACTGTCGTAGGAAGCTCTGATACAGCCACATATTACATATGGCAGCGAGGTTTGGGGTATTAAATTGTATATTTTATACTCAAAAGTTGGCTGTACGTGCTATAACTTTCTAGCCACATCGTTCTTTTACTAAGGCACTGTTTCATGATCTCAAATTGTTGAGCATTTTTGTTTATTTGCATAAATTATCTATTTGTACTTTTGTGTTTGATTTGATAAATAACGATTGCAGATGATACAACATGAATATTCCATAGATAAAAACGGATCGACGATTACGTCTTCCTTTATTCAGAACAGACCAAAGAAAATTTTCTGTTTCGCTTGTTGGAAGTAATTTGTGGAAAATGCTTGTTGCTGATCTAAGGATTGAGAGATCAAAAACCTCTTTCGTAAAAAACTTGCAAAATTACTCTTAAGTGAAAACTACGAAATATAACCTTGCAAGTATATAGTTGTATATATAGCAACCAGCCTACACACAAATCTTATTTATGGGATTTGGAAACCCATCATGTATTTTTCAATAAACTTGATTTTAGGCTTTAGATAACGAAGGTCAGACTCGACTAGCACATGTGCTATTTTTTACTCTTTTTTGCTATCGATCATAAACTCATTGTAAATAGTCATTATTGTTTTACTCTTGAGACTAAATTTACTTACAACTATTACTAAAAAAAAAAAATACATAAGTAAAATAAAAAATTAAAAAAATTATAAACTCGCTGTAGAACTTGTATTTTTATAATTAATGTCATGTATTTTTATTATATTGACATTGTATTTTTTGCATTGATATATATCTTTTGCTTCAATGTTTTCAATGGTGGTGAATAAACGATTCAATTCAATTCAATAGGGGCATAGTAAGACAGCATAGTAAGAACTTCAGCCGCTATAATTGGCGTGATAAGGATATGCAGTTCCGTTTGCGCCACGCTACTCTGCCGGAATCGTCGTGGGCAACTGTGGACACATAGTTGTGGTTGCCAGTGGCGACGGCCCAGTCATTTCGCCCCCTTTCAGACTTTTCGGGTGACTACCATTTCGATATATTGCAAATGCCCGATATTGAGCAAATGTTTGTTTATATCATGGCTGTGTGCGCGTGCGGGCTTTGCGATAACTGTACCGGAGAGTGTTTCTCACATGGGCCTATGCAGTGGTTGCAACGTGGCCATATACACACGCATACGGTCACTCTGCTAGAACAAGGCACTGTATTCTGTAGACGTTTTGATACATCCCTGCTGACTAGAAATGGATTTACTTGTACTTTGCGACTTTTCAATGCTTGCAGCTCATTCCTTCAGAATAGGGGCGGCTCTTTCGGCGGCTATGAGGGGATATTCTGGTGGGCAGATAAAAAAAAAAAAAAAAAAAAAAAAATGGGTCGCTGGACCTCCCAGTCATTTCGCCGCTATACGTTTGATCAAATCCTTTCAATGCGCTCCCATGTCAATAGCATCTGTGTAAAGCATCCTTCGCTTTGAGACTAATTGTTAAAAGTCATAAATTCCTCTCCAAGTCATCCACTGAAATTCTCGTCCACGCATTTATCAGTTCATTCCTTTACAGTTGTAATAGCCTGGTCCATGGAATTCCCGAAAGTTCAAAGTTCTTATTTTAACTTTCTAGTCTCTACATAGCTAGTCATGCCCCAAATTATCTTTCTGAACTGATTAAGTTTTACACACCCAATAGGTCCTTCGCCCGTTCTGCAAATCAAACTCTCTGGACCGTTAAAAAAGCAAAAACAAAATACTTAGGTGATAGCATGGTCCTTTTCTTGCTCTGCTCCACGTTGTGGAATTCTCTTCCAGCCTCCTAATTTCGTTGCATCTCTGTTATTATACTTAGTTTAGATCAAAATTAAAAACCTACCTAATGGAAAAGGCGTATTCAACCCAGTTCTTAAATTGTTACCTTACCTTGTTATCTTATGTTTGTTAATTTCACTTTAAAATTGTTCTCTTGTCATTACTCTGTTTAGTGTTACTTGCATCAAGATTGTAAAGCGCTTTGAGATAACTCTCATATGAAAACGCTATATAAGTGAAAGGTATATATATTATTGTTATTATAAGGGTCGACCCGAAGAGCTAGATCGCGTATGATAACGAGCGCGGTTTAATGTGCCAACTGGGTTTAACAAGGCACTTCATTTTGACATATGAATTGATTACTCAACACAAACTGAACTGAAGGATTTCGAGAGTATCATCTCATTTTCTGCAAACAGTTTGTTGGTATTCTGCGATCGATATTTTTCCCGTGTCCTCCTTCCCACCCCAGCTTCTCCCCCTATTTCTCACTTTTTTCAAATAGTTTCAGTTTTGAAAGGAACAAAATATGTATGTTATGTAATAGGCTGGAGTAATTTAGTAAATCTCAGTGTGTTGGAACCCCAGATGCTGGCCGTTGTTTTTCTTGTTTTCTTCCCCCCTTTTGCAGCCTCTTCACCCACACTCATCACTGGATTTCGTACCGAGCCTCGGGTTTGGATAGGGCGAGACTCAGGCTGCTCATTTTGCAAAAGAACGACGGAAGGAAACCTCGGCCTCCCAGTTCGAATCACGTGAGAGGGCAGCGTGGGCTTCGTCTGAACAAGGATATACCAGCTACCAGCACTGGTCTGAAGAGAATGAGGGATTAGGTATTAAAGCACATTTCTCCGCACAGTAGACTCGCCCACGCATTTAATCGTATACACGAGGACAGCAATGGGGGCTGTTTAAAAAGGGAGTGGATCGTCAGTTTCCACGTGCAGAAAGCCAGAATTCGCAATCACCAGACTTGGTGGAAATACAATTAATGTGTTTACACGTCTGCACACAACGAACCCGTAGGTCCATCAAGAAATACCCTTTCGTCTCTCGGAGAGTCTTCGGGTGAGGAAAAGTGAGATAATGACTTTACCACGTGGAGGAATGGGTGAGGAATTACGAAGCATGGTATTTTGGTCACAAAACTGAAGGCTAAACTTGGTGATTGACAACGCCTGTTTTAGGGTAAACACCTGAAAGGTTAATTCCCTGAGAGCCGACTACTATGCGGCTAGACCCTCAACGAAATGTCCACGGTAGCGGCTAACGTAAATCGGATATTCTCCTAGAGTATCGTACGGTTCTCACTTTAATTTTGTAAGTCTAACATAGGCGTATCGCCATGTCCTGATTCCCTAACAGTGTAGGATAGCTTCGTTGTAATATCTCTTTGGTTATTTTTATTTGTAGCTTGTATGTACATCGAGCTGTAATGATTATATGGGGTTATAATATTCAATATTATTCTCTCGTATGCAGTATTAATGTTTGGGGTATTAATATTAGAGTTACTGTTCTTTTGGCGACTTTAAGATGATAGTTAAGAGATAGTTGAGTTCTGGGAGGAGGTGAAATATAATTTGTGAGCGTTATCATTGTTATTATGCAAGTGTGGAAGAACATCAGATACAAATGTTCCCTGAAAAGCATGGCTCTTTAAATGCCTTAATATTCTAAACATGGCACGTAACATCATAACAATCGGGACGGATTTTTATGCCACATGTTCGTGTAGTCCCATACATCTTTCTGTGTATAGTGCTGTAACTTTACCAAGACTGGGCCGACTTCTTGTCAATTTGATGATTCCAGAACCTTGCAGTACACACCAATACTTATGCTAGATGATCAACCTTTTTGATCGATTCCACAGCGTTTCTTTCACATTGCAATCGCGTGACCAGAACTCAACTTTATCTTTAAGCCAATAAATGTTTTCTTTTGCTTCTTTGTCTTCCGTATATGAGGATTAACTCCCGTACATCGATGATAATGTATATTTGGATTGCTGATATAATAATGCCAGGCTTACCTGGCCTACATCTGTTAACAGTAATGCAGTTAATTCAGTATGACTAACCTAATCTATTATTGCTATAAAAGTTTACATTCATAAAGCATTTAAGTGTCCTGTTGTGAACACTACGAAACGCGATTTATATGGCGGCGAGTTGCGTTGCATCTCGTTTGGCGGCATTCTTGCGAATTTGGACGCCTATAATCGCTTACATAAGAAATATATTGTTGTCTGAATGTAAAACTAGAGCAAGCGGTCTGTTAGGAAGGGGAGACAAAATGTTATGATATTGGAGGATTGTTTTTATTGCCGTATCTATACAATTATACGAGCCTGACTTGTCCGTAAGCTGGGGATACAATCAGTATTGCCCAGGAAGTCGTTTGGGCTCACCACGTTTTGGTTGGGGTGTGGGGGTGAGCGGGATCCTGTCCGTTGAAGCTGAGATTGCCTGGCTTATGCCGTGTGTAACGCTCAGGGTTTCCGGCGGGAAGTCATCTTCGCTCACCCGTGCCTCTTGTCTGTGCAAAACCAGCAAGAGATGGGGGAAGTCCCGTTCGCTTGGCCAGGCGAATGGAAGAATTGTTACGGCTAGTCAAAAGATATTAATTTGTCGCCCGGCCGGGCCCCCTATTGGTTCCTTACAGATCGCTCTCGACATAATAATGCTCCAAGTATTGATTTGCATTCATTGTTGTTTGTTATGTTTTCATTATGATTTCTTTGCTGACCAGCTTGATTGTAATCAGCTCTCAATAAAGACCATGGTCAATCGCACATAAAAATACAAATTTGTTGACTTCTTCATTTGTCTCAGAGTGGGAATAATACATTTTAGTGAACTTCTCGAAGGAGCTAAAACAAGTTATTCCCAATCTGAGCGGAGAAGTTTGTACCGAGCCGTAGACCACACGCCTCGAGGTCACTTCCGAGAAGAGGGAGGGGGTCGAGGAAGTATTGGCGTCAGCAATAAAACCAGTAAGGTTCGCGCCGTAACACCGCGTGCTCTCAGCTCGCCTCATTATTTCTATGGTCTTCATGAGAGATGGTCAGATTTGTGAACAAACTTTTACCACCTTCCCACCCCTGGCCGCCTTGATTATAGGCCGGCTGGCAAGACATTAAGCTTACGGATACAACTAATGAACTATAAATGTACAGTTGCAGCTGTGATACAACTTTTTATGTGTTAACTAATATTGCTTGATTCGCTCCCGGTTCAGGGTTGCAACTTCAATAACTTTTTTACCGCAATCCATTTCTTTTTCATTATCACTTGTATAACCTGATTTTCTCCGACATATAATTTTCCGCTTTTAGAGGCGTTCAAAAGCTACTTCGAGCAATGCAATTGCGTATGCATATTAGGAGCTATTCGGTTCGAACAGTGTTAGTGGCGAGAATTTGATGACAATCCACTTTCGCAAGGGCTACGCCTGGTCGCGTTCAGAATCATAACACGGGCCTTGCGGGGCTTTTTCCGATCTTATTTTCCAGAACTCGAACTTTTCATACGGTCATAATTATGATCCCTTTGGTGTATCTTTTAACCTTCATTTTCTATTAATCGGCTTTTTGGCCAAAAGAGTCTGGTTTTAGAGAGTTCGGTTTTCACCCGCATTTGAGATACAAAAATAAAAATCTAATGTCCCGTACGTCACGCTAATTAATAAAAATCGAAGTTCGTGACCTTGGCATTCTTCGTATTTTGATTTTAAAAAAATTATTTTATCAGATTCATAAAATTCATAGTTTCAGCTTTAAAATGATGTATAGTTTCTTAAATATATATAAAGATGAAATTTGACCCCCAGAGGGAACAATAGCTTGGACCTGCCCTGCCACAATATAACTAATAATAATTTCCCACAGTATTAATGAACAAGGCGTTATAAATGAAATACTCACGATGTCCATTAGTCTTTCTTCAATTTGTGTAAGAGATCCTGTCTGTTGACCAACTTGTGTAAGATCTAAGGCAGATTTTAAGATGTCTTCTCTGAACATTTTGAAGAAGTGATCCCCGGTCACAAATGGAGGTCTAAATCAATGACAAAAAAAAAGAAATTGATTGAACCAGATGCACAACAGAGTTTCATGTGCTTCTTCATACACGTGTAGGTTGTTCCCTTCTTTTTCCTCATCTTTTTATGCCTGTTGGGTAAAAGAAACCTTTTAATAAGCCCTGTATTTCAAAATTATCAATATCATACAAAGATTTACAATTCCAATATAAGAAATCATCTAATAAATAAAAACAGAAAGAAATGTGGTTATTTTGAGCACTTCAATGAAATTGGATCTACACAGATCTACCATCTGTCATTTAGAAGCCATAAAGAGGGTACTAACTCCATCTGTATCTAGTTCATGGGCATTGATCAACACCTATAAGCCTAGAAGGGGTTAGTTAACAATCTTATAGAATGTATCCATTGGATCCAGCTAAATAGGGAATTACTCCAACCCACCTGCTCGTGGCATACTCCCAAACCCTGGCCTAGAATGATATGTCCTTATTCTTACATCAAGTTTGAACTAATCTCCAATCAGAATTAAAAATACTACCCTGCTTTAAATGAAATAATCTGAAGAGGTGGATTTAATCTCCTGGCACACAGGGCTGTTGAGAAGATTGATTAGTCACATCTAGAAAGGAACGTTTCATCACAAGATTACGCTTGGAATGGGTAATCGCAATCCACCTACATGACTTAGGGTTCATTCTCACAAGAGGAAACGTCGTAGAAACGTTATATAGACAAAAAACTTGTACAATGACTGTACACTGTTTATGACAGATAATGAATATTGCTCAGTTCACATTAAGAATTAAAAAGCAGCAAAATAATGATTTCTTACATTCTTGAATACTCATACAATGGGGTATAGAAAATGTTTATTTCCTGTAATGAAGAAGAAAATATGTGGTTGTGTACAGATATCTTATTATATACAAAACAATACTTAAACCTTAATGTCACTAAAAAATCGTTTTGTAAAACATGATTTTAATACATTCACATGGCCAATGTAATAAGTCATTCTATGGCTACAGACTAATTGTACGAAGCGTTGTATTAAAGGGATCCGGTAACTTTGCCTCACCTCAGATTCTGAAACAAGATCCTGGATTTAGCTCATGCTGCAATCATAATTATAAGCCTTTAGGCCAGTCAGGAACCCCATGACTTTTACAAGCCAATCGCCTGTCTGATTATCAAGATATTTATGGTTGGAAATCGAAACCAAATTTTGCGTTTTCCTAACGGTTTTCATAACACTACAGTCTATTGGGGAAAACGAGTATGGTAAAACCGGTCACTCAAAGATTTTTACTTTTTTGAGGCACTTCTTGATCATTTTGAAGTGCGATTTTTTTTTAGGGCTTCAATATTACACCATATCACAGACACTGATAACACGTAGGGCCGTGCATCTCAGATTTAACATTGTTAAACGATGCCTTTAATAGAACAACAGTAAGAAAATGCACTATTAAAATGACCTCATATTAACAGGCTCTGATAAAAGTGTGTTTCCTTGAGAAGTTTCTCCCTCTGAACCAGAAGGGCATTCACTCTGTGTTAAAGTATATGAGTTAACACCCTTCTGGCTCCTGACTGATGATGAGGTTTGATACCATTTTGCATGATTGATAGGTTAAGCTTAAAAGCCATCATTAACCAGATGGGACTGATATCATCTGCTAATAAAACGCATTGCAAATTAGTTTGAAGCCTGGTACACTCTTAGGATCTATCTTTAACGCAGTCATAAAATCATTTGAAAGCATGATATCTATGATATAATAAAATAGAGTACGCAGAGGGGTTAGCGATTAATATTGGGACATTTGCTCCACATGAACTCTAGAATACATAAAAAAGAGCTGGTTTTAAACAAAAATAACATACGTAAGTAAGCAGGTGCAAAGAAGAGATCTCCCTTTTACCGATGCCAATCCCACCAAACAAATGAGCAGACAATTATTTTGACACACATGATGTCTGCCTATTGATGAGGTTATTAACTGTTGATGTTTGTTCATGGACTGGGCAGAGTTTTCATGCACAATCAATTCTAATTTAACTCCAGAAACTTTGAAAAATTTCTAGATTCACTGAAGTTTCATGCCTTAAAAATTAAAATTACATCCTCAAATTTTTGCTATTTTGCAACAAATATGGTCATTACTTGCAATGCAGGAAAGTTCTAATCACAAAAGGTCTGGTTATATGTATTACACAGAAAAAACTGTTTTGTCACAAACCTGTCAAGCCAAGATATGACCGTCTTTGCTGCTGTTACAATCTCAGCAATGAGCACCAGGACAGAGGCAGGGACACTCTGAGGTACATTGGTTCCGTTGCGTCCTGCATGATGACCACCATTCCTACTACATCTCTGAAGATACTTGGTTAGACAGTTGGTCCTGGTGTTGAGATTGAGTGTGACAGACTGCAGGTCCTCCACGCTCTGACGATAGTGCTACAGATGGAAAAGAGATAAAACGAAAAGATGAAGACCAGTGAATGGAGATGCACTACATCCACCGAACCGTCGACCGACCGACAGGAAGGAAGATATTCCGTGGGATGATAAGGTGCCGGTATACCAATTTATTACCTCATCAATGAGTCAGACTGAGTTTCCCTGAAAATGAAACCTCTAATAGCAAATGAAGGAAACTCATTGTCAGCCTACTATTTGAACCATTTATGGGAATCATGACACAAAATCTATCCAGTGTTATAGATAGATAGATAATATAACTAAGAGTGAGAGGAAACATGATGTTTCCACATAAATTTACTCATAAAGATCCAGTCTACATACTATATACATGAATATTTGGAATCACATTATACTATTCTCGTCCCTCTAATGCGTAAAACCATCAAATGATATCAGCGTAAAGCTGAAAATATGGAAACATTAAGTCACTTCTAAAATAAATGATTCAATAAAAAGGGACACTTAAAGCCATTAAAAGTGCAAATGAAATACATATGGGTACAATTCCTTATGTACAATTGATTACAAAACTGGAATTATGATGGACCTGAATACACCTTTTCACAGTTACAAAAGTGCGCATGCTCAGACATGGGCGCCATCTTAATTTAAGATAATCTAAGATGTTAACCCCACTGACCTCTAGAGGTCAGGGGTTTACGCGTAATTAAGATAGCGCCCATGCAAATATGATGTGAGTGCTCAGCGCAGGCATCTGAAAACATTGATGACATCACTGCCTGCGTTGTGCGCTCACATCATTTTTGCATGGGCGCTATCTTAATTATGCGTAAACCGTTTATCTTAAATTAAGATGGCGCCCTTAACCGTGAAAAGGTGTATTACAATCTTCTACGTACTTGAAAGGAACAAACATGACTTGCAATTGTTTTTTTTTAGAGATTTACATATATCCAAACACAAAGTGCTACCTTGAAAATATGTTATACAAGAAGGAAATATCTATTGAAGTTATATGGCTACAGTCCATCACTATCATTGGTCTCGGTCTCTTTCTCTCACTCTCTCTCTCTCTCTCTCTTTCTCTCTTTCTGTCTCTTTCTTTCTTCATCTTTCTTTTTCTTTCTTTCTCTTTCTCTCTTTCTCTATCCTCTCTTTCTCTATATCTCTCTTTCTCTTCTCTTTCTCTCACTTTTCTCTCTCTCTCTTTCTTTCTCTTTCTCTTTCTCTTTCTCTCTTTCTCTATCTTTCTCTTTCTCTCTTTGTCTATCTCTCTCTTTCTCTTTCTCTCTCTCTCTTTCTCTTTCTTTTTCTCTCTCTCTCTCTCTCCCCACCAAGTAATTTTGATATCTGCATTTAATAGCATGCACACATTTCACAGGAAGTTAATTGTTATATCAAGTGCGAACCCCATTAACAATTGTTCTAGATTTGGTTAAGTAGCACATGATGTCCGTAACACCTGGAATGGTTGCCAAGTTTAATAGAGAGGGAGGGATTTGTCACATGTATTGTGCATGGATGAAGTAAATTAAGACATCAATAGCATTTGATTTGTTGTCATATCGATCGGTACAATCAAGGTTGGAAATAATCACTGAAGATCGACGTTTACGTAAGGCCCTGAAAAGAACTAAAAAAGAAAAGGAAAACTTATATAGTTGCTTGACCCTTAACATCTGAACTTCTCTTTTAGAAAGTCACTCCAAGACAGAGCAAGGACAGTGCTTTGAATGAATCACTTAACTCATTCCCTCCGGTAACCGATTGGCTCCCATATAGAAGCATATGAAAATACAAGAATTCAGTTGGCAATGGGTTCAAAGACTTTGTCATCAATTCAAAACTGACTCCTCTAGAAATGAATTCTTTAAAACAAAACAGTTTAGATTAGATTTCAATTGGAATATTTTGACACTTTATTGTAGCTAAATTCATGTAAGTTAAGCCCCCCATAGAAGAGGAACATGATATAACATAGCATTGTGTATATCATCCAACACAAGAGGGAGGTATAACTGTTTAACACAAAGGGATCTTAAAGTGGGATTGCATGAAATGGACTTTGCATTCTTATTCTTGATTAAAAGTAATCCAGCCCCACCCTCCAGCGCCACCTTTGCTGGCAGAGGAATAGAAAATCAGAAAGTAGATAATTATAGAATTACTAACATTACAAATTGATTGAAACTCAAGATCCCTTAAATGTAAAAAAAAAAAAATAGTATGCCCATGACTTTAGGATTAGTTCATTAAAAGGACAAGCTTTGGTCAAATAAGTACAGGTTTAATACATGTTGTATAAGATGGAGAAAGCAATGGCTACTGCTGGATTAAATTTCTAGAAAAAGGATATTTCTCACTTATAACTATAACACCAACGACAAATTCTGGATCAATCGGAACTGTCAGTGTAAAAGGAGCACTGTGAAATATAAAAGAGATATTCATGATAACTCCTGACTAAAGGTTTCTGTGTGAACTGGGTATTGGTCAAGTATTATGACTATGACAAAGCAAAAGTAGACTTCCTCTGATATGGTTTGATTGCCTATGGGTAGTAGGAAGGTGGAGAGGGTAGGAAAGACGAGCATAGAGGAATTATGAACGAAAATATCACCCCAAAAATCTTTGCTCTGAATATTAGAGAAGGGACAAAAGACCTCTTAAACTAATGAAAATTATCAATGATTTGTAAAAAGGGGAATATTAATACCCAGTTACAATAAGCTCTCTCCTAAAGTCAAAATTATCATAACAAGTGATGTACATTCAAGGGAATTCCCTAGGACTGTCACCTGACATATATTCTAAATTTCTGCCACACTATGGACTGAATTTCAACTTCATTTCCATTTTCAATTTCAATACTTCACCTCCAATTAAACCTTTCATTTATCTCATATTTTGTTTTCTCATCAACCGATCTTCATATTGGCTATTACATCATCAAATACACCTACATGTACATGTAGTCATACCTGTAACCTAGTAGGCTAAATAGATCCTTTGTGGTCAGCAGTCTTCCACGAATCACATGATCAACGCAGACATATTTAATCATAATAGAATGCTCTTAACCCATTGGACATATAACATGCCTTTACCATTGACCCCAGTCCAAGATACGTCAAGTTTGGTATTCAACGGGTTAATATAATTCTCATAAGGAAACCAACAATCATCCTGTGTGGTTAACCGATAAGGGCAGGAAGTATGAAAGCTACTCATTAAGTATTGGTGTGTAAATTACGTAACATATAAAAGAGTACTCTCAAAGGGCTGTGAAATTGAAATTAGAAATCTTCTTGAAGTTTTCAACTTAATAATTGTTAATATTAAATGCAAAATTCCCAAAGCACGTTGACTTTATGTCAGTCACCTACTTTATAAAAATTCAAATACTGACTTTATCCATAAGGGTTTCAATCTTTTAAAAGTTATGATTATCATAAATCAGCTTGCTGCCTCTCCCTTACATGGATAGGACCCAACAGTTCTTTTTAATATACTGATCAATGATAGATAGACAAAACATCTAAATACACAGATCAATATAATAAACGCTTTAAATGAATTCAAATTACAGACATACTTTTTCATATTTATGATATAAATATACTTTTGTAAGTACTCTTTGAGTGTTAATTCAAGGTTCTTGAATATTAAACTTCCACATCCTCAATTAGTGCTTCCTTCCTACATGTATTCCCCCTTTCCTCTTTCTCAGGTAACTGTTACATATCAAATGACAGCTAGCAGCCAAATACATCATGCAGACATTGAACATGTATCAGAATGTCAAATGGAAAATGTAAGAGATGAAGACATTGTCTCAAAACTTCAAATTTACTGGCACCATACTGACAGTTTTCAAACATGGAAGAAATTTGGCAGAGGAAAGGAAGGAAAGAAGACATTAGCACTAGCAGCCAGTCTAATATTACTGTGAAACTCAAGTGGTAACTATTAATATCCTCTAATTAAATAGTACTATAAACATAAGCATACAATGTACATCAGACAGGTTATGTAATACTACAGTGGTGTATTGTGTCAAATTACAAGCAAGTTTCACTTTTAATTCATACAAGATAGTTTCTATATGTAATTGTACTGAGTGTATAAGAAATATGTTTCAATGTCTCAACTGCCTTTGATAAGATTGATAGTATGAAGTTTGTCGAAGAATACAAATCATCTTTATATTTCTACTATAATCTTATGTAAACTAGGCTAATACCTTATTTCACTTACTGTGTAGGCCTAACTTGGACAGTACAGTATGTGGTAGTTTTCTGTTACAATTTGTTTTCATATTTACACTTTTCTTGAATTGTGCATAATGTCATATAACTCCTAAATACGTTTTACAAACAGATTATTGTAAAGATTTCTACACTTACCAGATTGCATAGTAGATTAATAGCGTCTAGCATGATTTCCTGATGACCAACTTTGAGTACTCCAAGGTCTTCTAAGTCTTGTGATGTAGTCATTAATAGCAGACGATCACCTGTCACTTTCTTGGTCAGTATGGTGTTTATGTATGGTTGCAGCACAAAATCCAAACCTGTAGAAAGAGTAATGATAAAAGAATAATATGTTTATTAAACTACCTATTTCCATTTCAAAAATAATAATGGTAACTAGGAAAGGGGGAGAAAAAAAGAGGAAAAGGGGAATAGGGAGAATGAAAAAAATAAGATGAAAGTAGAGAAGGAGGAGAAGAAGAAGGAATCACAGATATAGAAGTCATTTGAAAAAATGAGAAAAGAAATAGCAAGTAAAAGACATATATGTGTAAAAATGTAGGAATTAGCCATTGCCATTTAATTTAATTAATTAATTTAATAGACAGAACCGCAGAAATAAATATTAGAATGACAGTATTTGTTTCTGACAAAGAAGTTAATTGATCCTGTTTTCTTGCTAACCATGAACCTAGCCACGCCACAGTGAAACCCTCTCATACTTCATATGTCAGATTCATTTTCATATAGATGGGTTAGAAATCTAGACCCCATTCACACAAACAGACAAAAAGTGAGATTTTTATTGCAAAATGAATCCCTTTTTTGTTGTTGCAAGATTGTCTATTTTATCAATCCCTTGTGTGAATGTCACACAAGGGATTGATAAAATAGACAATCTTGCTTCCACTAATCTTGGCTGTAACATAGAGCTCAGAGCAAATAATCTTGGTTATTTACAAGATAAAAATGCAGTTTAATGCACTATTAGTAAGTCTTTCTGGTTCATGTGAAGAAAAAGTGTGATTTCAATCAAAGTTTTTAAAAATCAACTTATGAATCACAATTTTTGTTAGGTGTGAATGGGCCTAATATGGAAAAGTACTCAACATGGTCACGCCACTAATCATCCAACCTCTCAATCCCACTAATGACTTTAAAGTGAGATAATGCGATGTGGAATCAGGAGAGGTGGATGAAAGCTCAAAGGAATAAAAAGATGGAAATACCTCCATGAACATCATTACAATCTAAAGGTTTCATGCTTGCTTGCAGCAACAATCCCATTTGAGAGGAGCCATCTAAAAGTCTTGTTGATCATTTTCAAGATAAAAGACTCATTCATAATTGTTCTGTTTCATCGAGTTATGAAGATGATTATGTAGGTATGTTGCTAAAATTCTATAAATTCTAAAATTCCATTTCCTTATACATTAAGTTATCTGTACCTCATGTACTGGCAACCAACTATAATTTAAGGCAGCATCAGCTTAAAATAACTTATTGATTACAAAATGAATTCTCTATGAGTTCCTAATGGATCATAGATTGATATTTTGTTAATAAGTAACTCTGAGTTATTATCAAATCTACAAACCTACTTGAGGAAACAATTAATGCAATCAATGCTTTTAAATAATAATCAGCATATCTTGTCTCTCAAATAAAGTAAACAATGACAGTGAACAAAAGGGATACAAACTCCCCCTAATTCAGGCAATACTTTGATGAGAAAATCCTTACAATCAATGCCACATCCAAACAATATTACTAATTTAAGAGCAATGTCCCTATAATTTAGCAGTATGTCAATCAGCTCTCTATTCATAGTTCACTATGAGATCCTTCAAGTAGACAAATTTATTTCAAAAGTTGGCAGAAACCTTGTGAATTAAGCCGTAGTGGCACCATAAAGTATATGTATCAATCAATATCAATCCATCAACCAATCAATCAATCAATCACTTTTTAATTTACAAGTCAATCAAGCCGCAATCTTGGAAGTTTACTATATAATGTAAATCCAATGTTTCAGTAGTATGAGCTAAATGGGCTTACTGTACATACATGAAGCTGAAACCACCCCCCTCCTCCCCCCCCCAAATTGTCTCTCTCTCTCTCTATCTCTCTCTCTCTCTCCCTTTCTCTCCAGTTCTGCACGTCATAGGTAAACATCATTTCAAGGTACACGTGACGTATGCTTTCCAAAGTTGATGTTTCATGCCAGAAACCTGAACAAGTCCTTCTCATTCGGCAGACTGGCCAGGATCACAAACACACTGTGTGAACCAACAGAAGGACTGCCCCTCACAAACTTCCTAAAAATAGTCTAAACCACTCATAAAACTTGGTGACATATGTTCAGGGGTATGGAGATGCTGACGTAAATGGCAGGAAAACTGCCTCACGATTCTCAACATGGACCCTCCTCGTGTCTGATGGCTATATCTTTGATTCATCTTTCCTAGAAGAAGCCATAGATTTTTAATGTCAAACTGACATCCTGACGTGCTTAAAGTCAAAGGTGATTAACTTTTTTGTTACAAAATGGTCTCCTGTACCTGAATTGTCAACTATCCATTAAAAACTTTGGACTTGCCACACTAATTATTATTATTTCTAAGAGAAAACCAGAAAAGGATTATGTTTTTTTTTTCCATTCTACCATACTTGCTTCTCTGGATAGCAACAAAGACAGATATATACTGAAGCTTTTCATCTTGCACTCATCAGAGTAAACTACATTAATGACCTCATGGATATATTCACAACTAATATCTTTGTATAAAAAAATATCAAATTTGTTGAATCCTCACGACTCACATACTTGTGATTGTTTACAATACAAGGAGTTTGTGATGTAATTCAGAATTTTCGGAGATTCTCTCTCTCTCTCTCTCTTATTCAAATATTAAACTCTAGCTCTTTGATGTAATTCAGACATTTCTAGAAACTTTATTTCTCATTTAAAGAATCATTCATAACACAGCTTTTGAGAGGCCCTTTAAGACATCTTGGCTCTCATGGGTAGGTGACCTATCAAGCCAAACTCTATCAATCCTTGCACTATTAATCACTAGATGACACGCGAAGGTAGGCAAAGTCGTCATTATCATCACTGCCATGCAACAACATGCCTCAGCGGCAGGCAGGGTGCAGACAAGGAACAATCTGTAGGACAGAGACTTGATCGAAAGGTGATTACCCAACGATGCTGCTTTCATACTGGGGGCCAAAATGGTTGAATGTGGACCCCAACAAATTCCTCATGATTCCAAATGACCCTAAACTGTGGGCATTTTTAAGAAAAGCTGTTACTAATATCCATTTATTTATATTTACCACACAACATTCAGCCCACAGCAATTCTATTTTTCATGCATGCTCTATGATTTTCTCCCAATGTCCTTTTGTTTTACTCTAAATGTAGTATTTCATCTACAACAAGCCACTTGCAGTGTCTTGACAAGTGCAGAGTGACTGCTGAGCAGGTGTGTATTAAGAGTGGAGTAAGTATGGAGTAGGTGTGGATTACATGTAGGGTAAGCGTGGAGTAAGTTCACAGTAAGTGTGGTGTAAGTGCCGAGTAAGTGCCGACTATTAAAGTGCAGAGTAAGTACAGAGCATAAAGTGCAGAGTAAGTGCGGAATGTAAGAGCAGAGAAAAGAATGTGGATACACTTCACATTTAAAGCTTTCAGGTGTGGATTAATCCAGAGTCAACCCATTCAAACCTTGTATATGAACAAGGTTAAAGACAGCTAATGAATGTGGATACACTTCACATTTAAAGCTTTCAGGTGTGGATTAATCCAGAGTCAACCCATTCAAACCTTGCATATGAACAAGGTTAAAGACAGCTAATGAATGTGGATACACTTCACATTTAAAGCTTTCAGGTGTGGATTAATCCAGAGTCAACCCATTCAAACCTTGTATATGAACAAGGTTAAAGACAGCTAATGAATGTGGATACACTTCACATTTAAAGCTTTCAGGTGTGGATTAATCCAGAGTCAACCCATTCAAACCTTGCATATGAACAAGGTTAAAGACAGCTAATGAAAGACAGAGCAATTGTATAAAGTGAAAAGGAGACTACATGTAACTCTAATCACAGCTAAATGTCACAACCTAATGAGATGCAAAGAGAATTCTCTATGAAGGTGATTGAGATAGAGACACAGTCGTGAGTGTGATGAAGAAAGAACATTTTTTACAACAGCAATCTATTTCTAACTATTCACGTTTTGGATGCCATATGATTGCATATACTGGACATAACAGTATGATTCAATATCTCCATGTTTCTCCTGAGAGCAGGGAAATGTTTCTTCAACCTATTTTATTTCAGAAAGACATAATGCCCGTCTTGCTCTAAACAGGTAATATCTAAAAACAATTTGATTCAAATATCAGTGGAAGGTAGTGAAGATATCCAAACAGAATTTTGAAATATGTCTCAAAACATGAAATGATAACGATTTTCCCAAGTTTAATGAAGAATTTGTAACAGAAATAAGGAAAAATTGAATTTCATGAAGTGATACAAATAATCATTCAATTGTAATATTCTGATCTATTTTATTTTGTCCAATATCAATAATGATTTAGCCAGTTATGGCAAGGCAGAATACTTTACAAATAATAGAATACTGTGTGACATGGAGGTACATAAATGTGTAATAAACAAAAATAGTATTATTTATAATAAGGATAATAATCAGGTAATACAAGCCCTTAGTCTATCAAGAAGTCGAGAAGAATTATAGAGGCATGTTTTGAGATGTTTTGAGATGATAGATTTTAACCAACCAATAAAAAGATGCCCAGGCATGTACATGTAAGGGCAGATAATTAGAATAGAGACAGAGAGAAGACACAGTGAAGTGACAAAACATAATGGTCCCTCTTCAAAAGCCTCTTCCTCATGAAAGATTCATCTTGATGGTTAATTCATCAGTCATCATCACATTATTTCTCAAAGGGCCCCATTTACACCAGAGGACAATTATACCTACAATTCTTTATTTAATAAATTGCCATTATCCATCCAAAATTGCAAGTCACTAAACAATTTCAAGAAACAATGTAAACAGTTCTCCAACATGCTTTTTTTATAAACGACAATCTGGCTACTGGGGGGAGAGGTCTCGCTGTGCATCCCACATGCACTCCATGTGTAGCTTAATCACATGAATAAATGTTTTTATATACTGAATTGTATTGATGTTTTAATTCATGTTTTGTTTTTATGTTTTATTTTTTTTGTTTGTATCATGTGGAGGGCTCAGTCGGAAAGCAGTTTCTTTTACCGGTAACTGAATCGGACTACCCTCTACTGTTTTATCAATTGTAATAAGTAAAACATGAATAAATAAAAATAAAAGATCATATAGTATAAAGAACATTTATATTGTATATGATGACTGCACATTAAAATTTATATATGCAATATATCTTATATCATGAAATTATACAAATAAACACTGTTGTTAAATTACGATGATCATCCTGCCAGCTGTCTTTAAGTATCCCTGCTTCACTTCTCAACCAAGGTTCTTGAACAAAACAAACAAGCCTAGTCCCATTTTGCTATGGTAACATTTACACAAGAAAAATAACTTATTGTATAGTGGAGGTTGTTTTTTGTACTAAACACCATGTTATTGTCTATGTCTGAAACTCTCTAAACAGGGATTATTGTATTATGTATGTGTTTTTATTTGTGCACGGGCTTGCAGAAGAACAGCCATTGGCTGAAGCAAGTGTCTCCATGATGCAATAAAACAACATTGAATGAAAGGAAGTAACAGACACAAGTAATCTCATTGAATATGGAACAACTGTGCACCAAATTCCTTTAGATAGACATTGTCTGAATGTTCTGAGAGCACTGTTGTTTATCAAGATTTGTCTCCATACTCTTTCTCTAATGAATTATGTAAAGGAAATACTGTAAAAACTGGCAACTCACTCTACCTGATGAAGTCTAAATCAACAGTTGGCTCTCCTGGCCTGATCACATTATAAAGAGCCTCGTAAGGACCTGCCTAAGCCACATCCTGAGAGGGTGTATAACTAATTCTAAGACTTTATCTTGATGAACATTTTGGCTAGTATATGCTTTAACTATAATAATGTAAAATAGAGGGATTGTGCAATGGTCAGAGTACTGAAAGAAGTAGTACCTCACATAAAATCATACCTAAACTAAGTTTTCACAATTGAGGCCTGTTTGCAATACCATTCAGAGGACTAACAAATAAGACTTTTTAATTTTAAAAGGTATTATTCTGTTTTAGAGTTTTGGTAATTGATTGATGGACAATTGATCATCACATAGTAACAACAACAAAAAAAATATGCATAAAAAGGCCACAGAATATATTATAGATCAAGCTATAATAAATCGATCTTACAACTAAGAAATTATAGAAAAAACAGTTGTATTTAATTATATTACAGTTTCTGAGCTGAGAAACCCAAATTCAGAAAGATCCTGCAATATAAATGAAGTACAAAAATAAAAGCAATAAATTTAAAGTGACTATTTTTATGCTGTAAAGAACACTCACCCATGTTGACTTGAATATTTAGTAGAAGCATCCACTCCAATTATACGTGTATTTCCCAAAACAGCTGAAGCAGCTTGGACATTATTTAATATACGTAGAACACAACACCTTAGAGGGCTAAAACCTGTATTCACATACAGAACTCTCACACAATAGTCTTATCAGTGTGCTACCGCAGTAAACAAAGTTTAAATATAACGGTGGCCTGCAAACTTTCAAGTGTGCGTTGATTGGATTAAATAATAACGAATAATCCTTGCATGACTCAGTCTTCACTCTAGACCTCGATTCTTTCTATCTCAAGGTCTCCAAGCATCGTCCGAGGTCGCTAATTTACTGACAAGGAATTGAACATGGACTCTAACTTGTCAATTTCCCTTATCAAGTCCTATGGAGGGCTTAAATTGGAGGTCTTAGTCATGTTCTAAGTGTGTGGTTACTTTAGAAGAATTCATTCATTTTCACTTCCAGCTTCGTGCCTATCCATCCCTAGCCCACACCTACCCTTCTTTCATAATAGTTACCACTCTTTTTACTAGTTACATGTATGAAGGGCTTTGCAGGGATTTGCATGGTGAAAATCTCAAAACTTGTAAAAGGGCTAATATGTTGTTTAAAAAAATATTATGATGGAAAACTTTTCTAAAAATATGGTGGCAAAATATTCATTATTCGCTAAATTACAGTCATATTTCTTTTCATTTGAATTAAGAGAGGAAAAACAAGATGAAAGTGAGCTTTACAGTTTATTTAAACAAAAAATTAATTAATTTCCTTGGCTTGTTTACATTTCTTTCCACTACCACACTTAATTTTCCAATCTTTTCATTTCCTCTTTGAGGTCTAGGAGGTAGGAACCACACCACTGGCCCCCATTCTTATGACCAGCCATAAATAGACTAGGTATGGAACTGCTAAGTCACCCTCATCTATTTATTCTCATAACATCGTTTGGCTTACCATACGCTACAAGGTAGAGTCATCCTAATTGGTGAGAAAATGAGTGAGTCGGCCCCTCCCACTGAGTAACAGGTGACACACTTTAATACTAGACCTCATGCAAGGCCATATCCTGATTCTACAAAGGTTGACCACGACTATCCAACACATCATAGACAGGGGCTTTATCTTACAGTATATGGCATTCAGATGTTCTTCTTCAAATTGGTGAATCACAGTTTAAATTTTATTTTACTAATATACATATATACAATGTAAAATGTACATTATGTAGCTCTACAGGGGCTTAATATTACAGTACATGTCATTCAGATTTATTATTCAAATTGGCAACACTACTATGGTTCAATTTCACCCGTAAACATGTAGCTTGGCCAGAATAAAAACTGGGTGAGACGTTGTGCGTCAAAATGAATCTGTTCTTATTCTACATTCATATCTTCTCAAGATAAAATGATAAACTTGAATGTTCAATCTATTAATTATCATTTTTACCTGTGAAGGTACATGTACCTGCATATGTATAAAATGGAACTAAAGAGGAATTTAACATTGTAGAAGCTCCCAGAAGAACAAGGAAATAGACGTGAATGGTACATGCACATGTAATGATTATCGCACAAGAAACTGTGGGATTCTTTTAAGGTAACAACCATACATGTATCACGTAATGCACATTGATATCAACATTATCAACGAAAGATAATGATTACATAGTAAGTACTCTAATTCAAATCAATAAATCAATATTATCTATGGTGTTTTTTTCTTCAAAAGTCAATCTCTGCCTGTCACCTTTTCATATTGTATCTTGAATCAATCTTCATTTAAATAGAAATAAAGGTCATCATTTGACTTATTAATATCCTTTAATCTCCTCCACTCCAGCATACTGCCAATACTTCAAACCTGAAGATGTAGCAGTGAAGGGGTTAATGATGGTTATGATTGATTTATCTCTGTCATCGTTGAAAGACAGCCAAGATGTAACTAGTCTTGATCAGTTATTTCCATCAGAGTAATGTCCGACTCTACTCAATAATGTCACATGATACAATAATTGTGCATGGATGTAATCAAGTAGAGTTTGATTCCAGTTCAAAAGACATGTACCATTTCTTAGTTTATGCCATGCATTCATACTGAGCCTATAACCATGTTTGGGCCCGATAGCGATAATGATTTCACATACTAATTCAACCATGGCTCATCTAGCCTTGATCAATCTTTCACAGAGCTGATATAAAATGTATTCACGTTCTCTCCATACATGTATATAATGTGAGGAGAGCAAGTACAGGGTGTACATCAATTTAGAAGTGTTAAAAGGTGTTGCAGGGATTTGAACAGTGAAAATCTCTAAACTAGGAAAAGGGCCAAAATGTTGTAAGTAATTATAATTGAAAACTTTCCTAAAAGTATGGTGGCAAAAAAAGTCCTTATTAGAATCATTACATAAATTACAATCATTTTTTCTATTCATATTTTAATTTTGCAACTGGCAGATTTTTATTAAAACTTAATCAATTTTCAATCATAAAGAGAAAAACACAGTCTTCTGATCTGAAATTTTGCATACTTTCATAAACTCATCTTGCCGCTGTAGATAATTTTGAGATCAGTTTTTGAGGGCTTGCAAATCCCTGATAGGGGCTTTAAGTATAGCAATTTCAGGTCCAGGTTATGCATGGATTACTTGGCTGCTCTCACTCAGCACAAGCCCCTTGGGTATGAAATGATGTTTCATTCTTTAGATTTTAAGAATCTCCATAATGGAAACGTACTGAAAGGGTGTCATCTGAAAAAGGGATTTCCCCTAGTGCTTCAAGAGCTTCTCAACTGGCTACAAACCACAATAACATTACTCCCCTGAGAGTGCTTCATCTCAAATATAAGGTTCAGATTATTTTGTATTATTTTGTAAATCTACATGTACATGGATTTACAGTTTCATCAACTAAATCTTGAAGACGAATTGTTGAGAATTTGATGGGTAATTATTATTTGCGTTGCTACATGTATTAGATTCTGGAAATTGTGCAAGTTTCCTCTACTGTAATTTTATTCAAAATATTTATTTTAAAAAATTCAATTTTAATACTATGACAGCGACTCGTCAAATCCAAGTAATGTCTATGGAGTTTCTGTTTTAAAGATACTATGTCCCTTTTGCAGCCAACATCAAATTCTGTAGAACTTTGCAGGAATTATGAATATGTCATGTATGTCCTATCTGTGAAATTTAAACGTTAGCAGTGTCCTAATATTCAAATTATGCAAGGAAACCCGTTTACTTGCTAGACTTCACTGTCAGACACTATTGAGTGACTGACTGGCTTTTTCATCTTTGGTAATAACATACATAAAATGAGCTGTAAAGGGTACATGAGCATTTGTCTACATCAATAACCCACTTCTTGTAATGGCCAAAATTAAACTGATTGAATCTTTGCGCAGCATAAAACGTACGACCATTCGGTACAATGGTCTGAAAAATCAGACTATTACTTACTGGCTCTATAGCTCCTAAGTCGATTCGACAACTAATAGTCGTTATTTTCCCACTTAAAGACATTTTCAAGCCCCCTTTTTTTTAGGGAAGTTCTAAATTAGTATTGTCTTTCAAATGCCGTTGGAATTTAACCTTTTCATTTTTTTGGCCTGCAAATGGGACATAGTACCTTTAAGCCAGATAACTGTGAGTAACATGAGATGAGTTATTGCCCTTCTGGCTCCAAACAGATGTGGAGTATCGTCAATTTCTCTTCACAATCAACAAACAACTAAACAAACAGCCATCATCTCTCTTGTTAGAGTACACTGTATCTCATACAGTCAAGTACAGCTAACAGTGTGTTAATCATTTTAACATCGATTGTTTTGGGAGACAAAAGTTTTGTGGTTGATCTATTAAAGGTAATGCAAAGTTTTGGGAAATTTTGAAAATTGGATGGGTAGTAATTCTTTAAAAATTTTGATATATTTGGATGCCCCTGTGGATGAATTATAAGCACTAAAAAATTTAGCCCCTAAAACACTTCTCCTTTCGAGCAAATTGAATAATCAAAATTTACCGGTGCTCCCGGTAAATTTCAAATATTTCAAATAGCGCCCAAGGCCATTCCATGGTAGCTGCGACCATGAAAATCTCAGAATATGCAGTTCCGATATATAATTTCCAAACAAGAATAGCAAATCGGTCGATTGTAGTCAAGAAACATTGTTTTAAAGCTAAAGTAATATCAGTCTTGAGAGGTAGCTATACAACATAAAGAGTTTATTATTTACAATTTCATCACTTTAGACTCGATTTCAACCGCGACAACGATCATTGAATATTGTAAAATCGCATATGCTTCCAATATGTTCATTTGAACCAAATTCATGACCCCATACCTAAACTTTGTATTACCTTTAACATAACCTTCAATTAAGGTGCATTACAGTATGAAGCATGTGGGAATGAGAGAGATATCACTATCCTACCACAGAGAATAACATTCTCTTAATGACTTGCAAAGTGCAAACTCATTTGTCAGACGAGTTTGGCCTTCTAATCTCTACACAATATTTCCATGATTTATCTTCCTTTTAAGGCTTGTTAAGACATGGCGCAGTAAACTGCCGCCAAAACACCTGCTTTTTTTTGTTTAAATGTTAAATGAAAGGCAACTTGGCGCAACAAAGGAGCTGGACGTATTCACTGAGCTCTATGTTATAAGATACAAAAATTGAGAAGCGTATTATATTTTATGTCATCTTAAAAGCAGGCAGCATGTTTGCAGTGTCAGATCTCAATGAGCCTTTACTCTACATATCAAATGTTATCTCTGTAGCTCAAAGATTTAAAAAAGTTCCTGTTAACACTGTAGTGCTACAGCAATATGATTCCATTGAGCCAATATACATTCATGTATGGAGGTGGACATTGAAATAATATAGAGACCATGAACTAACAGTGTGCGTGGATGCCATGTACAGTCATGTCATAAAGCATTAGGCCTTCTCAGTTTAAGAAATTTGGCCTCACTACATATATTTTTAGTTGAAGTACTAGTCACAGGGACATACTGAGAAAGAAAAAACATCAAAATCTGAGAAGTCATGTTTCATATCACGAATGTTGTCTACATAATTATACCTGCAATGACTATGTCATGCTCAGCTTTTCAATTCAAGTGTATCTACCATTCTGTATTCAATTAGAGTCATCCATTTATCAGAGCTAACATTAGAATATAATACGTCCTTCGAATGTCTCTCCATCACCTATTCTAATCACATTGCTGCATTGGTTTCAGCCCATTACACTACAAATTTACATGTATCTCTTTCAACCTCTCCCTCTTTCTCTCCCTCTTTCTCTCCTCCAAGCACGCAAAGCATCAACTCCAATTCGCTCGTTCCCCAAGAGCACAAAACATAAAATTTTCATATCCAATTGTTCTGTCTTCACTGCTGTGAAGTAATGAGATACGAAACAAAACTCAAGGAATTTCTACGCTCCACATCTCACCTCCCTACAGGCATCAAACAATTTAATTTCTACTCATCGTTGATATCCTGCATTCAATGGCCATGTCCTCACCTCAGCAATGTTCTTGAAAACAAAATTTGCGATATTAGCTGTCTAGAAGTTATGTGCAAGTTATTGAAGCTCATGTACAAATGTAAAATGTTGAAACTAAGCTTAAGACAACTCAGGATGAAACCCAATAGAAATGTATCTTATGTGAAACTATAATCTCCCATGAAATCATGATAATCCCAATTAATGTTCCAGATATTATACTTCATAAAAGGAGACTTCCCATTTTTTATTCTTTGGTCAAGTGTAATGCAAATGCCCCATAAAATTCTACGAAAAATATGTAACCCAACTGAGCATGAGCAGATCACGCACAAGGTACACATCAGACACATCAGTGTGGCAGGATATTCAATACTAGTATTTCGTATCGCTACAGACTATAGGGGCATTCACACTACAAGTGAAAACCAAGGATTTTTTCAGAGATTCATTGGAAGTTGCTAGGCAACTACCCACAAACACAATGAAAACCCCACTTCTGAAGCGTGGTTTTATGAAACTCCGGTTGACTCTCCTCACTTCCATGCTATCCATAGAAATGTATATGCCGCAATTGCAGGAGCAGCATGTGCACTACTCACTGCAAAACCTGAATGTTTCAATGGCAAGCAACAGTTTTATAAAGGCTTTCCAGTAGTGTAAATGATATTTCAAATGGTGTAAAAGGTTTTCAAATTGGATTTTCTTCTTGTTTTTGCAATGTAACTGAACCTCATGAAGAATCTTCTATAAATCTCCCTTCAGGCAGACAGATAAGTTGAAGTGTGTGGATGAATCTGCTAGTCTCTTGTGCCTTGCCCGGTATTCCTCTCATCTCTTTCAAGTTTATTACCAAGACACCAGGTCCCTGGGATCTAGATGGTCTTTTGTCCCAGACCTTTTCATTGCTTTCTCCTCAGGAGATGCGTATCAATCTCTTTTCAAAGCACTCTCTCCATCAACAGTTTTACAGACACTCGATCAGCCTTTCAAATTGTTTCAATGATGTTTTAATATTTCTTCTGCATGTATATTAAGATACTATGTCCCTTTTGCAGCCAACATCAAATTCTGTAGAACTTTGCAGGAATTATGAATATGTCATGTATGTCCTATCTGTGAAATTTAAACGTTAGCAGTGTCCTAATATTCAAATTATGCAAGGAAACCCGTTTACTTGCTAGACTTCACTGTCAGACACTATTGAGTGACTGACTGGCTTTTTCATCTTTGGTAATAACATACATACATAAATGAGCTGTAAAGGGTACATGAGCATTTGTCTACATCAATAACCCACTTCTTGTAATGGCCAAAATTAAACTGATTGAATCTTTGCGCAGCATAAAACGTACGACCATTCGGTACAATGGTCTGAAAACTCAGACTATTACTTACTGGCTCTATAGCTCCTAAGTCGATTCGACAACTAATAGTCGTTATTTTCCCACTTAAAGACATTTTCAAGCCCCCTTTATTTTAGGGAAGTTCTAAATTAGTATTGTCTTTCAAATGCCGTTGGAATTTAACCTTTTCAATTTTTTGGCCTGCAAATGGGACATAGTACCTTTAAAGGGGTGTCAACGCAATTTGAGAGGTAGTGAGAATGGGAGATGAAGGAATTAATACCATTAGACAGATCTAACTCTGCTCCTTTGATTGTCATAAGCCTATACTTGAAATGTAAAAAGGGGTCCAACGGCTTTCTCATTTTTTTTATTTTTCAGGGACACAGATGTAAAATGAGGTATCGATTTTGTAGAAGGGTGCCTGAGAAACTACATTCTTTATGGTTCTACTATGACACAAATAGAGATTTTAAGACATTTTGCTTTACAGAAGAATTCAAGATAAAACGTACGGTATCATGCTTCATTGTGCAATCCTACTACAGGTACATGCAAGTTACTATGGTAACTGTAAGCTTCTTTAAATGCACTGTAGTCCCATGCGATTGACGAAAGGATGAATTTCTTCAGAACATTAACTCTCTTTCTCAACTGTGCATGTATGTGTGCAGTATTCCTATGAAACTCTCAAAAGTACAACAAAACATAGCTGCTAACTTCTGTGAGCTGTGCACTGGTCAGGTTTACTTTCCACCAAGCGTATTCCATCTACTACTAGTGCATTTTCTTACATCAATTAAGAGGTGTTGTGGTCTAGAGGATATGTTACCAGACTGTGGATCTGATAGTTCGCGGTTCGAGTCCCACGGCAGTATTAATGTTCTTTGGCAAGACATGAATCTACATTTGCCGCTCTCCACCCAGGTGTTAAATGGAAAAGTAGGATGCAAACATTAATGTGCTTGGATTGGCATGTGTGCACTTGAAAAATGGTGCCTGGCCTGACTATCCCCGGGAGCAATTAGCAATTGAATCAAATGACCGGGGTAATAATGATTACGATGTAAAGTGCTTAGAAACATAGTATGAAGCAATATACAAATGTGACTATTATTATAATTATTTTTTTCATCTAATCCATTGCTGGGATACAGAAATGGCATTGCTATCTCTACAATCTTCAATACAACCCATCAATCTTTTCCAATACAGTGGGCTAGGATTGATAGAAGCCCTCTCTAATGAGGCTTGGTTACCATGGTTTTCTATAAGTCTCTGGAGCATACAAAATCACCAGCCCCACACATATTGTTTGGAGGTAGGTATGTGTAGAAATACTTTGTGTGTATTTGCGAGAAGACAATCATACAAATACACATGCTGAGCCATACAATGTACAGGCACAAACATTGCATTGCATCCATAGACAGCTGAAGTTTGAAATAGGTAGATTTGGAGTGGTCAAATGGATCTTTTTTTTGATAATTAGGAACATCCATTTAGTTTGATTATATCTACATTCTCATTGGGGAAACAAAAGACATGCAGCAATGCCTGCATATCATTATAATACAATTCTGATTCTAGTCCTACCCCCATCTCTCAGTAGTTAGTTTGTGTATTGCATGAAAATAGACAATAGGCTTCTATTTAGGAATTGTGCTTTAGCATTTTACCTTTAAAATAAATGATATTGAATATACAGTGTAGTAGCGGCCTACAGTCTTCTTCTTTATCCATATTTCATCTGGTCAATTGGTTCATGTGGGTACAGCTAGGCCAGTGAATTACAATCCATTTGGCAAAAATATCTCCCGTAACCAAATATTCTCCGTCTTGCCTAAATGAGATTAAGAAATCTATACAAATCTTGTTAGTGGATCCACAATGAGGAGTTGAATTATCATCCTAAATGCATGCATCCATCGAGGGATTGTCTCTGCTTTGAATGCACTCATGTGAATCAGATGACCTTCGAAACAAAGCTCAAGATAAAACTATAACTGAATCAGTGGAAAATCAATGCATTGGAAGGTTAACCATGGAGAGCTTAACAATTGCTCTGGAAAATTAATTAATATCATTCAATCTGACCCAGAGAAAATCTCATATTCATCTCTAGAAACAACAAAGAAAGCTCTAGAGCTCTTAAAAGCTCTTAAAAAGGGGTAAATATAATGTCCAACTGCACTTTGCTTTGGAATCGCACACAGATAGATGTGCAGTATATGAAAATAGAAGACCATTGATATTATAAATATTACTACCCCTAATTATGTACATGTACATGCATGCATGTTAAATTATAATTGAATGAAGTATCCTCCACATCCAGGGTGAAATTCATACAAGCTGCTTTAGGTGACCTACTTTTAAGAAAGCCACATCTTCATACACACCCACCATGCACCAGTTTCCATGCACCAGTTTCCATACAATCATCAATTCAACTTTCTACAGAGATTTTATCTTTCAAATAGAATTCATCCTCCAACATGGGCTTAAAGGGGAGGTCTACCCTGATATTAATTTGGGTTTAATAGTTAAAGCAGAAAAAATCAGAGGAACAGGTCAGAGAAAGTTTGAGCAAAATCTGATTTAAAAATAAGAAAGTTATGAATTTTTGAAGGTGTGATTAATCAAACACAAATTGGCAACTCTGTGACATATCTTGCAAGATCCCCTCCCATTTGCTCTGTACTAAAAAATCTGAATTTTTTTTTTTTGCCCTTGCATCAAAAATGTTTTTATATGACCCCTGTATAAAACAAATCTATTCCGTCAACAATAACTAAGAAAATGAAAGTTTGTGAAGTTTTCTGTACGGAACAAATGGCAGGGTTGCTTGCAAGATACATGTACATTACAATACAGAGTTGCAAATTTGTGTTTGATTGATCACAACTTCAAACATTCATAACTTTCTGATCTTTAATCGGATATTGCTCAAACTTTCCCTTACCTGTTCCTCTCATTTCAATATCAGGGTGGACTTCCCCTTTAAATAATCCATATAGAAATTATCTTTCCTACACAGAAATAGTCTTCGTACATAGAATGTATCATTGCTATTACCGGTAGATAGAATTAATCTGCTCTCCATATTGCTATTACCGGTAGATAGAATTCATCTGCTCTCCATATTGCTATTACCGGTAGATAGAATTCATCTGCTCTCCATATTGCTAATAATCTGTCTTTATCATCTTGTGAATAGCTTTCTCAAATCAAAGGAGGACATTGGAGAGAGAAACAGACAGACGGGAGAGAGAGAGAGAGAGGGTCAAAGGGGAGGAGGGGAGGGGAGGAGAGGAGGAGGAGAGAGAGAGAGAGAGAGAGATATATATATATATACAGTCAAACCTGTCTATAGCGACCACCCAAGGGAAACACAAAAAGTGGTCTTTGTAGACAGGTGGTCTTTGTAGACAGGTTCCTTTAGTACATGTTTCAATGAGAAACCATTTTTAAGGGAAACAAAAAATGTGGTCTTTGTAGGCAGGTGGTCTTTGTAGACAGGTGGTCACTAAAGCAGGTTTGACTGTATATATATATAGGAAGAGGAAGAGGTATAGATCCAGGCATAGAGAAAGAAAGACACACAGAGAGATTGATACTGTACAGTCAAACCTGTTTTAGTGACCACCTGTCTACAAAGACCACATTTTTTGTTTCCCTTGAAAATGGTTTCTCATTGAAACATGTACTAAAGGAACCTGTCTACAAAGATCACCTGTCTACAAAGACCACTTTTGTGTTTCCCTTGGGCGGTCGCTATAGACAGGTTTGACTGTACTTTAAAAAGGAGGCAAGATTCAAAACACAATCTGCATACTTTTAGAAATCAATACAACCTGTGCAAAGTCTACTGGCTTTGTATAGAGCCCTGAACAAAACAAACACTGCATGGACCCTGGAAACCTGACATGATGTAATAGGGAAAGACCCTTTCAGTCACCGCGATATAATTCCACCCCAGGAAAAGATCCAGTAACAAAAGTTTTGGGACCATACAATACACAATTATGCACAGCTGGAAGGAAAAATCTTGCATCATTCTGTCTATAAGTTTCTATGTTCTCCATGTTTCAAAATGTATTCCTGTGTAGACTGTATACTGTATAGTAAATGAAACCAAGTAATTGCAATCACACCCAAAGGTTTAGGAAGTTCAATAGTTTATATTTTGATAATTTTCTTCCTACTGTGAAACAAATTTATTTGATTAAAAACTCCATTTATGTAAACAAGAGCATTGCATCATAAACTCAATGGATGGGGCAATAATCAGAACAGTGATATGGCAGACTAATTCTCTAATGAGAATGTAATATCATTCCTATGTGCCTTTTTTATCTATAGGTAAAAAATATCATTCTAAGCTATAAATCAAACAATTTCCACTTTTTTCATGATAAGTACAAAATTAGAAAATATAATGAAACTGTATGAATAAAGGGGCTGAGAATAATAGTAAGGTCTACTCTTAAACAGTACACACTAATACACAAATATCAACAATACAACAACAAAAAATGACCAAAGAAGATGACTTTGCATAGCCACAGCACTCATCAAACAGAGTTGTAATGATTTAATGGCAAACACAGACATGGTAATTAATGATCAAACAAAACACTTTACTCATCTCTCAATTGGCGTTGAAATTAAAATCAAAAGTAATTAATTATCTACTTACACTTACAGTCTTCATTACAGTCTCTGCCTGACTTAATAATACAAGATTGAGTCTGATGCAATTTATGTAACTAGACTAATTATAGACTAGTAATCATCTCCTTGATATGGTACAAGAAATGACTGGACAGATTTATCATGCTGATCAAGAGATTGGCTATAAATTCAGACAAGAGAAAACATCTTTAGACAAATCCTGTAATATCTCCTTGATTCAGGGGAGTTCTGTTTGTATCCACTTGATACGATGAGTTCTTTTAGGGCCGACCAGAGCTAAATCCCTCATCAATCCTGTTAATTTTGAATTTTACTACGCAATTCTACATCACAAAATGGGCTTGCATGTACACACAAAAGATTCTTAAGAAATATAAAATAGAAATTGATTGGGATGAAACAGATGAACAAAACTCCTGTTTCAAGTATAAAAAACCTTTCACTTTGCAGTTTTCAAGTTAGTAATATCTACATGTGGTTTCTTATGCTACAGCTAAAGAGTTATGAATCAAAAGTTGTAAATGTTTTCAAATAGGAACAGGGTGGGTTGACGACTTATGACCTAATCAAATATATGATCAAGATTAGGATTAGGTAAGAGTTACACCCTTGATGTACCTCTTGGATTGTCTGAGGGGTAGATTGAGGGGTAGATCAATGGATATCACTAAGTGATGATACAGTGTAAATGACAGTTTTAATCTCCTCAGCATCAACCTTCAAGGAAGCACTTTCATATTTTTGAAAGTGCCTTCTAACTAGTTTATTTGATTTTATTATTATGCAGAAACAGAAGAAAATTAATATGTACATGTATATGTTTTTTTAAACTTTACCATGAAATGATCACTTTACAAGCATTTATCCTTCCTTTGTTAATAATTTTTCTTTACAAGAACATCCACTGAAAAAAAAAGGAATTTTCGAAAAGTTTCAACAAGACATATGTCGTAGTTGTAAAGCAATTCAAATCATAGACCTTTCTGGTGAATGACTTCTCCTTTGTTTACAAGATGGCTATGAAGATGAGAACCATCTCAGAGCTTCACTCAAAACTCTTGGCAAGGGATGCTTTCAAACGTCATTGACAAATTAAAAACTACAGCTAATATAGAAATCACTTAATCAATCCTTTCCTGAAATGTACATGTACGTTCCTTTTATACCTGATGAGATAGGAAGTGTATATTTATTGAGAAACAAAGACATCCTGATTGCTTCCAAGTTCCAATACATTTTCTCTGCTCTGGCCACAATTACTCTGTGGTCAATAACCTATTTCTCATAACCTTTTTTTTTTAGTCTTCAACTATGGACCAAACACCATGACTCACCTTAACCCTTACCTTACACCTAACCAAAACACCAAAATTATTGCAACCCTAACCATAGACCTTTATCTTTGACAAAATAAAGCCTGTACTCAGGAGCAACTTTCTAGTCTGCGTATGTTACAGCACCACTTAATTCATCACATACATGTATTTGTGACGGACGGACCTGGTGCGCTTTATAAGAAGCCACCATTAATATTATTATCATTATCCACTTCTCAAATGCATACAAGCCTCCATGTACTAAATGTTGAGAAGGCATCAATTATTTCTGATAATGCTCAAGGTAGCTTCCAAATTGTTCCCAATGAATGGAGAACAAAAATATGCATTTTTTTTTGTGGGGAAAAGGGGGAGGGTCGATATACAGGTACCACATCAATTAAATCTCAGATTGAATCGATACTAATTAAATGGAATTTTAATCGACGAGCAGTAGGCCCTACAATATACGATAGCAACAGGAATCCTTCAAAAAAGTGCATTCGCATGACTCATATGCAATATTTGATATTTAATAGAGAAATGAAGGTCAATTTCGCATTGTTTTTTTTTTCAATTCATATATTTTGTCTGTTTTATAATGAAATTCCTTTCTCGTGTGAATCACCTTGAAACCTCCTCGAGAATTCATATGTAGTTCAATTATAAACTATGAAATTTAATTTGTTACTTCGCCTACATATAACTATGGCATAACTACATGTATGGCAAAATTATAGGCCTACACAGATGTACATGTACATGTGTATGTTTTACAGGGAAATGTATATCTGGCCCAAGAAACTGTTTCTTCTTATCTCCTCTTCATTTTTAATCCTAGGTTAGAAATGGCCATGAGTGTATTATATCTTATCTATCCCTTCTTCTAAATCATAGGATGGAAATGGCCATGAGACTATCAAATATGTCTCCACCAATGTTCATTTCGAGTTTAACATACAAGTAAGAATCTGACAGACCTGCTCTATAAACAGGTCCCCAAGACTTCGCCAAGAGATGTAAGATAAAGATAACATTGGCAACTCTCCCATTTTCCCCATTTATTTTGAAACGATGATGTAATATTTGTTTACTCCCACTCAAGGTTCTATTTCTTCTAATCTGCTCAATGTCACAATGATTGTTTTGGGGTCTAGGAAAACCACATCAAACTAACTAGCACTTCTCATCTTCCAAGATCAATGCTTCTCAAACTTTAAGAAACTAATTTTCTCAGGTACTTCTGCTTCTACTCAAGCCAACCTTCAACGAAGGGTGAAATCTCGCTAGATATGTCCTGGCTAACATTTTCAATCTCTGCACCCGCTGGCAAGAAAGGCTCATTTACATATGATGCACTAAAGCACTGACTACTAGTACTATGTTACCAGGGCCCCAAAGCATACTGATGTATCAGTGAGTTACAAAATGTGTACAGAAATGTGAGTGCACTATATCTCATTTTACTTTGCTGTGGCAGATTTTTTTTTAAGAAGTTAACTGTGCATCATATGGGAGTGAGGATAAAGTGAGGATAAAGAAAGGCTTCATGTAGTGCTTCATACCAAGATATCAAAGCAACAATCAATCACCAAGATGACATCATAAACACATTAACACTTCCTAAAATTAGCCCTCAGAATAAGACACTGTGTCACAGTCATTGTTAAATCATCAGATCATCAGGCAGTAGTATCACGTGTGAAAAGGGGGATTCAGACAATCCCCCTTCTAGCTAAGTTCTGACGCATGGGATGGGATCTTAGAGAACAAAAAAGACGTCAGGGAGTATTCTTAGTCTCTCCTTCCTCCTAGAGATTGTATGAGAGGGAAGAAAGCATCACCACGGTGACATGATTCTGATTCCGAGCATGTATCGTCTAGGATACTCTCTCATCACCATGCATAGCTGCATGAGATGGAAGAGGGAAATCTAGGGCTCTGTTCAGAAAACTTTCAGAAGCTAGAATCTTAACACACCAGTCAAAAGTGATTATTAGAAACAAACTACACTCTTAAAACTGTTTTTATGCTGAAGTAGGTTGTATATTTCACAAAGCACCAGCTACATGTATGGCATAGTCCATAATGCAGACTATATTTCTTTTTTAATGTTTACACTTGTTGGTCTATATGTACAAGCATATCAATTTAGAACCTGCACAAAATGTTATGGCTTTGCGATTACAGATTAATCTGCTCTTTGACTTCATTAAAATATATTTGACATCTATGTTTTGCTCTTTTGTAATGTCAGAAAGTATCGTTTAGCATAATCTGGTTTCAAAATGGACTGAACCATGTGTTAATAAACTGAACATCTTTAAAAACTGTGATTCTAGGCTGATAAAATAGCATTATGAACACGGCCTTAGAGGGGGAAAGCTTGGAGAGGAGAACATTTTGGGTGAGTGTGGCAGGGTAACTTCCTCCCGCTTAGCTGAATGTGACTTAGAGATAGAGACGCCCTGTCGCGCTTGATGCGTAAAGCATACACTGCTAGATCAACCGATGAAAGAACATTTACAGAGAGTTTAGTCTGCCTCCAAGACAATCCAATAATATCTTACAGATTTTCTGAGAGGCCTACCATCATTACTCCTGTAAGATTAAGATGGATAAAGCTTTCTGTCTTGTTTGATGACATACAATGAAATTGAAACCATTTACTTATTTTATCCCTTTGAAATACATGTAAGTGCATTGAAATAGAGAGTCAAAAGGAACCACAGTATAAGGATGTTGGCCAAACTTTAATGTTCAGCATTTACTTTTAAGCATGAAGTTTTTTGTTTTTCTTTAACAGAATGATACAAGTTAAATGCCATTTACATAAGCTGTCCCATTCTGTATTATCATGAGAAAACCAGAAAAAAATACTGCATTTTGAAATATTGATTTTCATGATAAATGTTGATACATTTTGTACTTTGAATGTGCATACTGCTGCGACCTATACATAGGCCTACATGTATGTCCAGAATATGTGCCACATTGCCACAATGCCAGACAAGCCTTTGGCAAGCTTGTGTAAAGCTGAAATTACAGAGTAAACCTTGACATTTCACAAACTAGTTTTCATAAATTTCATGCAGGCCACAGTTTCTGTCTCAACCCATTGCCGACTGGAACCAGGGGCCTGTTTCATAAAACTTGTTATCTATAACAAATGCTAAATTTCTATGAAAAATTTGCTCTAGCCAATCAGATGCCATGATTTCAGTAGCTTATAACAGTAGCTTGTAACTTTTTATTGATATCAAGTTTTATGAAACAGGGTCCAGGGGGTTC
Source organism: Mesocentrotus franciscanus (assembly GCA_037976565.1). NCBI lineage: Eukaryota > Metazoa > Echinodermata > Echinoidea > Camarodonta > Strongylocentrotidae > Mesocentrotus > Mesocentrotus franciscanus. The sequence continues at coordinate 37,848,959 of CP137671.1, read as the reverse complement.
CTATAGAGAATATGAGAATTTAGAAGTTGGTCAACGGGTTAAAATAGCTAGGGTTCTAATCTTCAAATTGAGAAGCTAGGAGTCTAGAAGGGAGCCTAGATGATGGAATGAGTCAGGTCCTTTTCTCAAATCTTATCATGTTTCCAACATGGCAGGTTGAGAGCTAAGGACCCAGGGGTAAATCAACCAGTGTTCAAAATGTCACTGTTTCTTGAATGCAAGAAACTCAAGATAAATTTAGAAACTTCTTAGACAAGTGCTGAAGTTTTGCAAAGATTTCAAGTATTCTAAAACAAGCGTCAAAATGTTGATCCAGCTCAGTCTGATTCTTAATAGAAAGATTCATAACAGCTAGGTGCAGAATGCAGTGAACTCATATTAAAGTGAAGTTGTTTGTCACAGTAAAATATGTCGGCATATAATACATGTACATGTAAGTATTAATCTGTACATGGTGAGAATTTACAACACAAATTTCTTTTTACCTAATTGTTTTGGGGGTTATGAAAAACGACTCAAAAATGGCACTCACAAATATGTACATTTAAAGGATTTTAAACTGACCAGTAATTTAATCTGTGTCCTTTAATGTGTCTGGAAATAAAAGATAGCCAGCTCAATGCAAAGGAAACAATTGTTTTGAAACGAAATAAAAACAATTACTAATCAATAATCACTGACTGGTATTTCTTTTTTTTATTATTTAATACATCTGGAAAAACAGAAAGTCAGCCAAATTTATGAGAATCATATTTTGAAAAGGAAACAAGAAAAGAAAAGAAAAGAAAAACAATAATTGTCTTTTTTTGGAAAGTGTGGCAGGATCTTAGTTTTTTTTTAACAATAACAAAAAAAGAAATGTAGTTAATACCATCAAGCTGAAATTTGTAATCTACTTGGATGGCAAAAATAGATGTTACATGTACATTTCGGGGTAAAATTGAAAATGATGCATTCAGAAAAGTTTGATATGACTCATTCCTAGAGCAATTGAAAAGGAATCATGTGTACAAAAGAAGAAAGTACATGAGCTCAACCCTCTACTTTTGTTAACATTTAATGTAAACAAAATGAACTAAAGACCACAGGTTTCTATAAGCCTTAGGACTTTATATTCACATATGACATAGAAAACAAGAGAGAAGAAGAAAGAAAGAAACCGCTGTGGCAATACTGGCAAATCATGATACATAGTGTGCTTTAGTATTTCTATATCATCACAAACTCCACAAAGAATTATAAAGGACAATGCTTCCGGGTTTTTTGTTGAAGGCAGATTCAAGGCACCTACTTTTTTCAACCCAAATTAGCATTGAGTAATTACAGTTACTCACGGATGGTTTTTATTTTGCCATAGTGGTATCTTGATGTTTATCTCTTCATGTGTGACCAAATTTAAAATGTGGTTCAAAGTCATGAAGGATCTCTCAAATATATGCAACTGGTTTGAGTCATCATGCCATTCATGTGAAAACACCATGGATTTACTTACTTTAGACTAAAAAGGACAAAGTACTTTTCCTTAAATAGAAAAACCTACAATGCAAAGCAAAGTCTGGTCTCATTCTCACGAAAATATCTCATGCTCAGTTTTAAAACTATTTAAAGATTTTTAGTTTGGATAAAGTCTTATGATAGACCTGTACCATACACCCAAAATGAAAAATAATAGAGAACCTTTAAATGCAATGAAATATATCCAGCGGCATTACATGTATAATATATAAATAATATATAATAATAAATGAGTATTATTATGTCTCCTAATTTCTTTCTATGAATGTACAATATTTGCAATAAGGCAGAAGATAAGTGTGATCACAATCTTGCAAAGTAAAGGCAAGAATATAACGATGCTGTGAATAAAGTGTACTAAATTGGTATTCAAACCTGAAAATGACTGCCAGTAGCTTTCAATCCACTTCTTCTATCAAAAGATGAAAACTAAAATCAGACACAAACATTGTAGGTATCACTCCTCGCAGAAACCACTTAAAGCCTGTCCAACAGTTATAGAACAAAGGATCCACTTCAAATGTCTGAAAAGATTACAAAAACTTTGAACAATGGAGAGCCATGAATATTAAAAATGATAGTATCATCTTCGTGTTCTTGATGCTTCCCAAGTGCTAGCTGTCACTGAGGTTTGGATGATATAGAAGCGACTGAACGACGTCACATGTCATAGCAACGTTGGTGGGAAATGAGTAAATTCAAGAGGAGGTGATACGGTCTTAACCCTTAGAGACTGGTGTACAACATTATCACTACCTTCCAGACTGACTGGTGCTCAATGACAGACACAACAGAGATTAAATGCTAACTCTCTTGTGCTGCCCCCTCCTACCTTGCTGACAAAACTGTTCCCTACTTACCTACACATAATCTTTGTTCTTCTTTGTTCTTCTTTGTCTTGACTTGCATTCCCCACAATCCTACCCAAAAATACTTAAGTGTAACCACTTCTACAACTTGGAAAAACAAATGTTCTTTTCCCAAATCAAACTTCTTGACAGGATTTTATTCACCCTTGGTCGAAATGGAGTGAAATACGGTCTTGCAACATCCAAAGAGGTAGATTTATGAGGATTAGGGATCAAAGCAATTTTGCAAATTAAAAGTATTTCCTTCTATGTTTTTACAAGAAATCATACACTGTTAAGAAAATTATTACATCAAAAAGATGTAACTGTCTTCTCTCTTTTCCTTTCTGTGTTGGTTGATGAAAATGGACAGGGTCTTTCACTGAGCATATCACTGAAGTGATATCACCACTATGGCAATATACCTCAGAGACCCGTGCAAGTATTATCAGAGCCATACAGACCAGACCAGCCTACTAGGCCAGCATCACACTGACAGACAAGCTTACCAAATCATACAAAATGATTTCACAGCATGAAATATCAGCTTGAAATATGAATTAGTCATGCTCCACTCCACAGCAACATTTACCAGATTCAAAAATATGTATATGCACTCAAACTATGTGTATCCAGCATAACCATTCTATTCATAAAAAAACATGAAGCTTTGTGGGATAAATTTTTTACAAATCTTAAGTTCAAAGATCATGTAATTACAAAAAGTCATGAACATTTCATGCATTGTGAAATTGTCTAGTTTTACAGTATGTGCAACAAGCAGTCACAATTCAATATAATACACTTACTCTAGATATTTGTATAATAATCAAAACAGGAACTGCCACAGCAATGGCATCACATCATGAAATAATCACCACATATGTTGTCCTTGTGCTAATGAATTGAAATCAACTCAACGCAATGGTTATCTTACTGAATCCTCATCAAATGAAGTCAATCAGCACACCAAGTACAAAAGAAGACAAATTTCCATCTGACTGTCCTTGAATAAAGAAAAGAAGCTTTATGAAAACAGAAACTCTTTCAGTTCTTTGTCATGGAGTTTGACTCATATTATGACTACTGTCACGAAGACAATGGTCTGCATATCCTTGATGTCCATTTATCAGTTTTATTAATGGTTGTTTAGTTCCTTCCACATTTATCAAAATGAGACCAACTGAGACCTAACTTGGTCATGTCAAGACATTTTCTTTTGAGATGCAGATTTTATCTCTGGTGATGAGATTTCATTTCTTTGATTACAAATCTAAAAGAAACAGATTTTAGGGTCTCTTTGCCAAATTCCAAACTAGATGTAGCAAGTGAAGTTGTACAATTCCATGAACTGATTTGTGAAGTCAGAAACCTTTTTATGGTGATTATCCCCAGAAAATGTTTTTGAACATTCACTCTTTTTTTCTTCACTGAGCTGACGAAATGAGCAAATTCATGAGGTAAAGGCTGCGAAATATCATCTCATTCTGATCTCAGGTTTCTAGACATTCTTGGCTTGTATATCATTACCATGCATAGAAGATTTACATACAGGTATACATCAAATGTGATTAAATATTACAATCACAGCTAAATATTCCTTGGTAGGAACACAGTGTACATGTACAACTAATCACCATTACATAAAGGTTCACTTTCTAGTTTTGCCCTCATTTCAATCCCATTTATCATGATTAAGGTAGATGGATGCTACATGTATACTAGGGACCTCTTAACTCTGTTTCACTTTCATTTTCAAACTCTTTTATTTCTTACAACTGACTTGGCAAGACTTGCCAGCGCATACAATGTATATGTACATGTATAAATAAAGGTAGATATTACGTTGCTATTGTTCATTTATTGCAGTAAGTAAACTATTGAACTACTATTTATTTGAATCTTAAGACATTTGGAATATACATGTACATGTAGTATGTCTTTGGAACATGTGTGTACATGTAAAATACAAATTATCAATAGACATCAGTCCAAGATATGTTGGGCACTGTCATCAATGAGTTAAATCATGAGGCAGGAGAGGGGAAGAAAGAGGTGAGAGAGTGAAAAGAGGAAATTTATGGGGGAGAGAATAAAGATATCTTGAGGCAGAGAAAGAGAAAATGAGGGGAGGGGAGGAATTGAGAGAAAGATAGACAGGAGCAGAGAGGAATTGAGAGACAGAGGGACAGGCGCAGAGAGGAATTGAGAGACAGAGGGACAGGAGTAGAGAGGAATTGAGAGACAGAGGGACAGGAGCAGAGAGGAATTGAGAGACAGAGGGAGAGGAGCAGAGAGGAATTGAGAGACAGAGGGACAGGAGCAGAGAGGAATTGAGAGACAGAGGGACAGGAGCAAAGAGGAATTGAGGGAGAGGAGCAGAGAGGAATTGAGAGACAGAGGGACAGGAGCAGAGAGGAATTGAGAGACAGAGGAAAGGAGCAGAGAGGAATTGAGAGACAGAGGGACAGGAGCAGAGAGGAATTGAGAGACAGAGGGACAGGAGCAGAGAGGAATCGAGGGAGAGGAGCAGAGAGGAATTGAGAGACAGAGGGACAGGAGCAGAGAGGAATTGAGGGAGAGGAGCAGAGAGGAATTGAGAGACAGAGGGACAGGAGCAGAGAGGAATTGAGAGACAGAGAGACAGGAGCAGAGAGGAATTGAGAGACAGAGGGACAGGAGCAGAGAGGAATTGAGAGACAGAGAGACATGAGCAGAGAGGAATTGAGAGACAGATAGACAGGAGCAGAGAGGAATTGAGAGACAGAGGGAGAGGAGCAGAGAGAAATTGAGGGAGAGGAGCAGAGAGGAATTGAGAGACAGAGTGACAGGAGCAGAGAGGAATTGAGAGACAGAGTGACAGGAGCAGAGAGGAATTGAGAGACAGAGGGACAGGAGCAGAGAGGAATTGAGGGAGAGGAGCAGAGAGGAATTGAGAGACAGAGGGACAGGAGCAGAGAGGAATTGAGAGACAGAGGGACAGGAGCAGAGAGGAATTGAGAGACAGAGGGACAGGAGCAGAGAGGAATTGAGAGACAGGGAGAGGAGCAGAGAGGAATTGAGAGACAGAGGGACAGGAGCAGAGAGGAATTGAGAGACAGAGGGACAGGAGCAGAGAGGAATTGAGAGACAGAGGGACAGGAGCAGAGAATGAAGAAATGAGATAGGAGAGGGAAAGAAAGAGAGAGAGTGGTGGGGAGGAGCAAGAGAGGGAGTGTCAGGTGGCAGAAAGATTGATAGAGGAAATTGTTCAGGAAGTATGATAGCGAACTCTCGGTTCCTCTAACAAAGCACATCCATCCTAAAGTCATTAAATCACAATCAATTTGTATTGTTAAAAAGATTCACTATCATAAAATGCTATTTAATCTCCCATGATAAATTGCCATTCAATTACACACACATTTTACAAGTGAAAGGTATGTAGGCCTATACTATGGCTTCAGTAACTGTATCTGTGCAAATTATATTGATGGCTCTATCAAAAAAATTAAAAATCTGGATTGAATTCCATCACTGTAGGGTGACTCTCAATTGGATAAGGGACCTTCTTATAACAGCTTCTAGTACACTGTAGCCAACCAACTACTGATAACTGATTAAGAATTGTTTATTGTGGGCATAACATAGTAATACAAGAAAGAAAAAATCAATGTTCATACTACAAGTGCTTTATTTTGGTGGGTAGGGAGGGGGGGGGGCTTTCGACCTGAACAATGGGTAAACCACTGTATAACACATGATACAATATTATGACATTCAGTGATAATCAATTGGAACATTCTGTAAAACACAACTGCCATATCATGAGGCTATAAAAAATCAAGCATGGATTAGCCAGTTGTTAGTGTTAGGCTCCAAATTATTTCATAAATTCTCCTCTTTTGTTACAACAAATTTTCATAAAGCAATCCCAACTCTGTCATCGCGTCAACCACAAGATCGCTCGTGCTTTATAACTTCAGGTAAACTTAACATTATAAAGTTGTGTTTGCACGGTCCTTTAGTACAAGATAACCTTAAAGTTTAAACCCACAAGCTACACAATTTTATAGACTCTCGTGTGAACCTAGCTAGAGTACATTAATCATATTTATAGAAACAAGAAGATAGGAGGGCTGGTGAGACTGGAAGCAAGCACTTACTGGACTTGGGAAATATAAACATCACTTTATATACACCCTCCCAGGCTTAACCCAATCTCAATATGAGTCAGATTCGGGCCATTGACTGCCAGCCAGGCAACCACAAATCCACGTCAAGCCTAGCCCTGTTCACATATGAAAGGTAGACCAAATCTTAAATAGAGATATATCTATACATGTAAGGTTTATAAATAATATATTCAATCTAAACATGAGTCAGAAGTGGGCCATTGACTGCCTATCACAAATCCACTTCAAGCCCAGCCCTGATCACATATGAAAGGTAACCTGAGCTATGTGAAGGCTTTATATCCAGAGACAACTAACAACTGGCCATTGACAGCACCTACAATGTACATGCTCCACTGAAAAACCATCCCTGTTCATGCTAAAATTATAACCTGAATCTGACTTCACATTAACGACCAGTACATGTACATGAATCGTATCAACATCCAGCTTCAATTTTCAAATTGCCTTTGGCTTTATTTTGTCAAAGATATAGGATTAGGGTCAGCTCTCAAGGGTTAGGGTTGGAATGTGGTTTTAGGTTAGTTACAGGGTTAGGGTAAGAATTGGGATTTAGGTTAGTTTAGGTTTAGGGTTAGAAAGGTTAGAATGGGGTTTAGGGTTAGAAAGGTTAGAATGGGGTTTAGGTTAGATTTAGGGTTAATGCAGGTTTGGGTACAGTGTTTTGTCCCGGGCCCAGGGTACATGTATATGTACATTGTAGAACCTTAACATTTGGTTTGTGTACAAAACTGACCATGGAGCAGTCACTCCAGCATACATCCTCAGCTATGCTTCAAACCTAGCCCTAGCCTAGGGATCCACCAATCAAAAGTGACATGAAACAGGTTTTTAAGATATCAAAACAGTCAATACCAACTGTTATGAGCTTGTTCCCAATCCACTTTTTGCCAAGCTCTGTGCATATATATATGTATACATGTATATATACACAAACCAGGATCAGGGCAAATAACCTCCAACTGTCAATCAAACAAGGGCTAGCTAGCTACAGACTTTAACTCTTTATGAATTTATCAAAAAAGGGTTGATACTGATAGGATATAAATGGCAATGCCATTGAAATGTTGAATGCATATATGCAAGAATATTATCATAAATAAAGTGGTAGACAGTCAATCACAGCTGAACAGCTGCAGCATCAATCTTTGCACCAAATAAGGCAGTATGTATGAAGCTCCTTCATTACCTCCTTGTTTATACAAATATTTTAATTTCTTTTCTTTTTGTCATTTTCTCTCTAAAATGTTATCAACAGCCACACTTAGCCTACTATTACTGCACATTCAGAGGTGCCTCTTGGTATGTGACATAATAACTAATGCAATGCCTTAACATCTTTGTTAATGTTATCTGCTATACTGCAAGTATCAGTCTGTAAAATTAAAGAAAAGTATTTCATATGGAGCTTCATAAATACTAACAATCAAAATGTCTACAATACTCACACTAAATAGATACAAAAATCACACGGGACACCATTCAGAGCACAATCCATGGTTTGACTTGCGTCAGAAACTCATGTTCTGAGAGTGACGCAAAGATGAAGAAATCTATTCACCATTATGGAAACAATTCCCTGGACATCATTAAATGGGCTGACTGACAAATGAAGGAGTCATGCCGTTCAGATTTGCATGTCCTTAGATATTTTGGGATACCCCAGATCCAACAGATTATAAAGAGAAGGTTTCCTCGACCTGCTCTCTTCCTTCCTTTCTTCCTCTCTCTCTCTCTCTCTCTCTCCCTCTCTCTCTCTCTCTCTCTCTCTCTCTCTCTCACACTCTCTCTCTTCCCCGTAACCTTCATGGACCCTATCCTCCCCTTCTTTTCCTTTTCCTGTATGTACATGTAGGCATACATCCTTTTGAAACAAGCTTCCCACACTCAGCTATCTTCAATCTTTAAACCCATTTATAGTTCTTGAAAGGCCCAAAACTTTACGTCTTCTTTCTTTGAGTTTTATTGATGATAATCCTTAATATTTCTAGGCTGCCATGATGCTGTTCTTTCTCTTTCTTTCTTTCTTTCTTTCTCTTTCTCCCTCCCTCCCTCCTCTCTCTTTCAATATCAAAGAAATAGGGAGGTAAAAAAAAACAATTAAAAAAATTATATCCTGGGCCAGGATGAAAATTCTGGCATGCAGATGGGATTGGAAAAACCACCCATTTCTTAAAACTTGTGATCAATATCAATAACAATAACTGTTATAAGCTACTAAAATTGTTGCATTTGATTGGCTGTAAGCAACTTTGTCATAGAAATGGGACACTTTTGTTATTGATAACAAGTTTTGTGAAACAGGGGCCTGATAGATGACTATACACCTGTATATGTATGTGCACAAATTTGTACAAACTCATTGAAGACAGAGATGACCAACCGCCTCAATCTGGAGTTCCTTTTCAAACTATATTCATTTGTGAGAATACAGCTTCATACACACATGATACGGTAACCCCCTCTCGAAAAAAGCCACAGTAAAAAAAATCTTAAAGTAAATGTAAATGAAAGTAGTTAAGATTTAGGCAAGGAGTAAAAAAGGGTAGCTAATTGTACTTACATGTACACGTAGTTAATGTACATGTAATATCAATTCATTATAAAATATGAAACTGTGAAGCGCACTGTGGTTTCAGCTCCAGCTTCTCTTTTACTACATAATAGCCTAACTGCTTATGTAAAGGCTTTTACAATTACAGGAACAGCCTTCTATCAAACAATGTTTCCTCCATGGTGATAAGTGTTTACTTTAATGACGTTGATAAACCCATTATCTATTTTTCTCCACAATAACAATAGAAATACATGCACTCTGCAGTTTTACAATACATTGTCACTTGAAGCCTGAAGGAGCAGTCGGAGGGTAGACAGACAATGCCAATATTCACTTCCCTCACTTCCATGATCAAATTCACTAAATTAGCTGGATACAAACCCATAAATCCCAGATGTGATTTCCAAATGAACTTGCACTCAGAAGGTCAAACTATCATGTGACCAAAGGTGCATTCATACAATTCCCTTTTGGAGAATGTCCTCTGATTTCTGATAAGTGAGGAAAACCTGATCAGAAAAACACTTGTATTTTGTGGCACAACCAGAACTACATGTATGGGATAAAACCAACACCCAAACCAGGGAATTTGCCCAAATATAAGGTGCTTTGCATTTGTTTTGGATTTCTTGAGGGCATTGGCTGGAAATTTAGAGGCTGCCCTACAATATCTCCATGGAAAGCGTGATATTCCATGCAAAAAGGAGATACACTGTACATGTACATGTACAGTGTACATATAGTGGGTACAGTGTAACCCCGACTTGATCTTAATTTGAACTTTTATTTGAACTTGAAATTCAACTTCTGATGAGTCCAGTTGTTATGAATGTATAAAATAATTTTCAAATTATCTAAAAAAATTATCTTTACCTAAAAGTGTGAACACCATGAGGAGAAGTGAAGTAGTCTGCAGACACAGACTCTGTTTAGACAATTTCAAATGAAATTTCAGAAAGCCTTGAGCCTATAAATGTATAGTAACTGTTATAATCTCTGATAAGAGTAATAACAGTGTGGGGTCTATGGAGTGTGGTATAGTCTTCCACTTCAGACCTATTAAAACAAAATATTCAATCACTAGATAGCGTTGCTGGGAGCTGTGGCTGTAAGACTAGAGGGGATGGGCTAGAGAAGTGTGTAAAATCACCCTAAACTAAGAGTGCATTGTTCACCACATCAGCTACCCGTAAGAAGGTTGTTACTGCTATTGACAATAGGTGTCTCTTATTGCCTTCTTGCGGGCAGGCGATGGCCATGTCTGATTGATCACCTTCAACTCATCTGGAAAATTCATTTGGTTTTGAAACTCTCATCCCATGCACGTTCACCGATTTATAGATAGAAAGAAGTACCTATTATAAATAAAAATGCATACGGCCTATTGACTTGACAGTGAAGTGCCACAATAGGAAGAAAAGTACGCTTTGTTTCCTTAAATGATGATGATGTCCTTATTTTATACTCAATGTGTTGCTTAGTTTGGATCAAAACTTGATACAGACACATTGCTCAATATTGTTCTACATTGTATTTATAAAACCTGTCATCAAACACTAGTATACACCATGTACATACTGTACATAAATTTATATAAAATATAGACCTACATGTACATGTACACTACAGCAATAACCGTTCAACTAGTGGTAGCAGGTGGATCATTATTGTACATTCTGTAGTTCAACAATATCAATATCATAGTACATGTATTTAATTCCAACCAAAATCTTTGCAACTAGTGAGCTTCCAAACTTTTTCATTTGAAATGACATATTAATTGGTAGCAAAAGCTACCACGCACCTACATGTACAGACTGAACCTCAAGAACAAATATTTGATAGATTACTTATAGTGTGGGCATGTCAAAGCATGCATTGTGGTGAATTTTGTTGACAATTGTTCCATCTTTCTATTGTTTTTATTTAACACAATTCATAAAAATATTTCACTGCACAGTGACCCTGTTTCATCCTTGTTTTGATTTTGTTCATTTCCGTCAGAGAAAGGTGTGCCATGGCATACATGTATATACATGTATATATAAAAGGACACAATGTACATCACCAATTAATCATACATGTACTGTACTTCAGAATAATTATACACAGAGAAAACGCTGTTTAATAATGCAAACAGGTGTTTACAATATGAACTGAACAACCCGTTGTACGGTTCATATTGTAAACAATTTGTTTAAATATTAAACAGGTTGTATACAGTTTAAACAACCTTTTAAACGCCGTTTTTACTTTGTAGGCCAATATTTGTTGATGAAATGAACTTATAATCATATTAGAACACATTTTCCCACTTTATATGTTGTGTTTAATACCTCTTTGTTTGTTTTATTTAATTTTTCTATTTTTTATTCAAAAGGAAAGTCCCAATGCGCTGTTATTTCTCATTACTCTTTAATGTTAAAACAAATAATGCTGCTCTATGGATGATCATTTCCCTGCTTCCCGTATTCTACATTACATTGTCTGCCTCTTAGAGTTTGTCAGATATATCATTTCCTTTCCATTTCCTTCACTTCAACTTCTTTCTTTTTCTCCCACTCCACAAGATCATTTGTGAGCCTATATATGTCTGTCTGGAGTTTCGTTAGGAGTATCCTCATTATCCTGAGATGTCAAAGTAACCAGAGTACTATATAATCCAGTTACATTACACATACCGGGTAGTTCAATCATGATATAACTGACAACTACTGTATGCAGTGAAAACACAAATATATTTCACCTAGAGCTGTAATGCATATGTAATCTTGGTCAGACTAATGAAGGATCACTCTCTTTTTCCTCAATGTACTTTTAAAATACTCAATCAATATATGGTTATTTTGGGACCCCAAGGAAGAACAGATCAACTTTGTCGGTGGATCTGAAGCGGGTGATCCCTTGATCTTCATCTTAAAGTGACTCAGTAACATTGTTGAAGGTTGATGAAAAAACTGCGTAATTTTTGTATGAAATGTTACTTATTACATGTATATTCCTTCTATTGCACTAACCCTCTAACATGCAAAAAATGCAGGAAAAATTCTCAAAACACAAAGATATATATGGTTTTCTTTGAAGGTGTCACCCTCGAACAGTAAATTCTCTCAACCATTTCTGAATTTTTCCCACCGTTTTTCCATGAAAATAAGACATAAGACAGGCTTTTAAAAATCTGTCAATTACTTAAATGTCTGGAATGGTATGTAGAGTCAATTCATTGCTTTGTGACGATTTACATTCACCTAAAATGTAATTAAATTGTAATAATATAGTTGGGCGAATTAAGGAATCAATCAGATCAGTTTTTCCCAATTTTTATCATTAATAATGGTCTGTTTTCACTCAAACTTTCAGATTATCTTTAATTGCACATCTTGCATTGAAGTCACCACTTTAGCACCATTTTCTCTCATCCGAAAAATGTTACCAAGTCCCTTTAATTTTTGTCTACAATAGTCCATGTAAAATATTCTAGTGTTTTGTTAATTAATGTGTTATTATGTTTGTTTTTCATATTTATGATCATAAAAAATAAAACCAACTAACCAGCCACCAGCATCCCCCTTTGCCCTCCCCCACCCTTCCAAAAAATATCCCATCTCTCTCTCTCTCTCTCTCGCTCTCTAGCTGTCTGTCTGTCTGTCTGTCTGTATCTCTCTCTCTCTCTTCCCCCACATGGACCATCAATGGCTTCAATCATAATAACAGTACTCCCACACCATGGCATTTCATAATGAATAAATAAGCTGGTCATATAACAAGTAATGTACACGCTAGGTCTACTTGTGTATCTACTCAATTGCTAATGATGAGGTCTCAGTAGTACAATGGCAGTGTTAAATTTACATTAGGGAGTTTTCTAAATGGTTGATGGTGGAAATGTACATGTAGTGTAATAGAGATAATTGTGCCCAAATTTGTGAGGCTTATATTAACTACTGTTCCTATTGATTATTTTTAAATGCTGAGTAAAAGAAATTGTATTTTATAAAGTGCCAAAAACTACATGTACATACTGTAAGTGAACCAAGTACACTGAAATAAAATGTTCCTGAGCTTAGCTTTCCTTCACTCAAATTGCTGCTATTAGAAGAGTCAACATGGGACAACAAAATAATAGCACACAGACACTCATTCACACTTCCAAGGATTTGGCACTCCCTTTTATAACTACCAGAACGTATTTTTTAGGAAGTAATTAGTTGCATCACAGTGATCACACCTAATGTACAATAACGTACCTCAGTCCTATCCAAGCATAATTGCAATGAACATGTATTTGTGCACTACTGTGGTTACATACAATTTACATTGACTAATATTGAGAAATTGATATCAAATTGCAAATAAACCTGCTATTTTCAGTTTCATATCAGACTTGTAAGTTTTACTAGTTGAAAGGGCCAGATCTAAGCAGTTTGTCAACTCTTTCCCTTTGGAGAGTCTCTATTGTCTGATTCAAGGCCAGACATGATTGATTAACTCTGTTTTGAACAACCTTCTGACTCTAATAGACAATGTTAGTTTCACACTGTCAAATAATTAAATCACAACTAACACAACTGGTAAAATCTGTAATTCACAAAAGTTTCTTGAAACAAAAATGACTGTTCAAGTATAATACACAATTCAGGAATGTTTCATAAATTGCAAAAGTGCACTGTACAACGATTAAAACAAAAGTACCAGGATATACTTGGCACGAACAATCATCAATCAAAATTAGCTCTTGACTGTTGAAACTTATACTGTACGTATAGTAAATAATTAGTGTATGATTTCATGTAGTAGTACAGGTGGATGGGGAATATAAACTGTATGTTTGCATAGTTATGCATACCCTACTTCCTCTTTCCAAGGTGGCAATTCAAACAAGTAAAGATACAGATGATCAAGAGAGTATCATCTTGCCATGTTTTTTCTATAGTACTCCAACTATTACAAGGCACATTTACATTGCTAAAAAAACATTTTGAAAAAAACTTTTTTTTTTTTTTAACTACCATTTATCCTACTGGAAAAACCCTTTAAAAAAAAAACGTTAGTATTTGTTAATTCTGTTTTTTAGTGAGTTGTGGACATGCACCACTTGTCGCTGCTCTGCAAGCGTTAGCACAGAAGCAAGGTGAGTCAGGTGACCAAAAAACATAATAATTCACTTGTGGTTTTAGAGCAAGCATTTACATGTACACTGCAAAAACCAATGGAGTTTCTGCCAGCCTTATAAAAAAGGTATTTTTATTTGGGTTTTTTGTTGTGTTCATGGGTAGTTGCCAAGCAATTTCCAACGAAACTCCAAAATATGAAAAAACTGCAGTTTTTTTCATGCAGTGTAAATGCAGCTAAATACAGTGTAGATGTATTATTCATAAAATGTATATAGGGTCAGTCAAGATATTTTACACAATATTGGCCTTAAACTATAAACAATACAAAGATATCAAACTTTGGGAGAAGATCAACTCCAACTAGTGTACATGTATAGACTCTAATAGATGTCTTACAGTTATCTGTGATTACTTGATTCCTCTGTATTGGAGGACTACAAGACAGATTGATAGGGTAATTAAAAATTTGCCAAAAATAGCCAGCCCTAAGGAACGGAAATGAGTTTTTTCCACTCGTCTCAGTCGAACAACGCTAAGAATAACTGGATTATATGTATTTTTTTTCCAAGCATGAGTCTTAATCTAGATCAGGCCATGTGGTTCACAGAAAGTTTCCAGATGAAGTAAATGTAGTCGCTAAAAATTGTAAGCAGTTCATATTAGTCCATGCTTTCCAGTTTCCAGTTTCCACTCTTGCTGAGATTAATCTCTCACTTCTCGCAGACATTCTATTCAAATTCTTATTCCTCTTTTTATAATCAAATGAGTGTTGATCATTCTTTGGCATTGAAAATGGTGAAGAGGAAGGGGTGGGCGTTAGGAATAATCCAGTAAAGTGTCATGTGTGTTTGCTTATCATTCTTTATATTTATAAATGAGTGCGAAGGCTGCCCATCATCCCTCTGCTTTAAAACACTGATTGGAACATAATATGTTCAATAGCATGAGCATGACACAGCTCCTGTAATCATATGGAAAAGTGGACAACTGCCTCAATGCCTACACAGTTACCATATTTTTATTTTTATTTTGAGTTTAGTGGATGCTTTTTATGTTTGTACAACTAACAGTCTCACCAAGAAATAAGTTTCTTTAGAAAGATAGTGCTGCCGATCTTTGGATAGTCGTGTGGTCTTGACAAAGTCTGTGAAAGACTAATCTGCACAGGTCTACAAACAAACTACAAATGATAATTCAACTTTGTTTATGGATATTACATGAAAGCTTGTGACTGTACTGATAATCAAAGGTCTATATTGTACACAAACCAGCTGTTCCAACTTCCAAGATAGCATTAGTGGGAATGACAAATTTGATAATGTTCAGGCTATTTTCTCTATCAATAAAGAGACCAGAGATTAAAAGGTTTTGACCTACTGTACATTTATACAGTATGTAGATTTGTATGAGAAGAAAGAAAGTATTCTGATATCACACAGGATTATATGAAGAGCGACACCGTGGGCTGGCGTTCTGTTAGTGATATGCACTTACATGTTAGATCACATGATTGAAGAGACTACACACAGTTGTTTGAAGGTAATCCACAGTACGCCAATGGAGAGGAAGATCTTCATTAAAGGATATCCTTTGTAAGACATTCCTCACCCAATGATTCTTATTCCTGTTTGTTGCTTTCGGGGTACCATCTCTTACAGAGAGAGGGGGAGAGAGAAAGAAAGAGAGAGAAAGAGAGAGAAGAAGAGAGAAGAAGAAAGAGAGAGAAGAAGAGAGAGAGGAATGCACACACAATGTGAAAGTATTTTTTCTTATCAATCATGATTCTTTCAGTTCATCTTCTTAAACATAATAAAATGTTGATGTTCAGTAAAGGTCAATCCCAGGCCAATTCCATTGATATTCTATGGAATATATCCTGTTTAAAGTCTACAGAAAGGAGGAGGAATGTATATTTCTTGGAAATTTAAACCATGAATCGTTAAACATGTATGAATATCAACTGTAGGAACAGGAAAATTCCTTGTTATAATGAGAGGGGAGGGGGGGATGCGGTTGAGGTTCCACTGTGCAACATGGCTAAACACAGCCACACACATACAGTATGTGTAGATGACATAATAATATTAAATACCTAGAGCTAACTTGAAAACTTAACTGGGGGCACTGAGCATACATGTATGTATGTACAAATGAAAGGACTAGAGATCTTAATTTCTCAATACCGTAGATACAGTTCAACGTGCATTAAAGACCATCTAAGAAGGCCATGTTTTACAGTTTGTAATGCCTTTAAAATTGTGCATTTTCATCTACCGGTACATGCTTGGTGAAAATCTGTGTTGAAAGTAAAAATACAAAATAACATTAAAACCACTATTATATTTACAAAGTGTTTTTTTTTAATTTTATGTCCAATAGATACTAAAGAATCATGCAACATGCATGATAAAATGCAAAATTAGTCTGTGTGAATGTTTCCTTTTTTCATAAATGAAAACCTACCGGTATGAATGAAGGTTATCAACACTCAACAGTGTGGAAAGTACATTTTCCTACATGTAGCTCAGGGCAGAGAATATTACAACCAACCAATTTGGTTGGACTCTTTGGGACTCCCTTTACAGGGACTGCTGGTGTGACCAGCTGCCAACAATTATCTGTTGATACCTAAACTGGCTAATTTTTGCAATCGCACAATATATACCCAACATATATATATATATATATATATATATATACAAGAGGAATTATCCTCTCTTCCTCCTCTTAGGTCCCCCTCCTCATCCACAGCCCTGTTTTTTCTTTTTCTATTTGTCCTCTTATTTTACTTTTTTTTTCGTTTTCTCTTTCTCCAACATATTTAGATCACTTAAATCACTTCTTAATTTGATGTTAATCATTTCCTTTAATGACATCTATCATATCTGGAATTCTGGAAACAATGAACTTTTAACATATCAATAATTTGAAGCATATTGTTGACTACTGAAGTCTGAAGCCATCCTTTACATCAGGGGCGGCGATTTCTTTTCATGACCGGGGACGAAATGCGAGGGACGAGGAGCAGTGGTGTAATGAGCAAAAACGTTTTTTTTTGGGGGGGAGAAAAAAATCCGCATCACCACCACTGTTAATATATGTTACATGCAGGCCCCCCGGAACGTTTTTTCAAAGTAGGGGGGGGGGGCTAAAGTATTTATGATCAAGTAGAGCAAAGTGAGCGAGGCAAGTGGATCGTAAATTGGCGTGGGGTCCAGGGGCAGAGCCCCATGAAACTCAGGGTTTTTTAGGCATTTAGTTATGGTCAAATGAGCATCCAGGGGCCCGCCTAAGGGCCCCTAATGGGGTCCAGGGGCGGAGCCCCCGGAAGCTCACAGGTTTTAGGCATTTAACTACGGTCAGATGAGCATATTTTGATACCTTATTTGTGACACTGGCATGCAGGTCACTAATTGGAGTGGGGTCCCCAGAAGCTCAGGGGTTTTAGGCATTAATAAATTACGATCAGATGAGCATTCAGGGGCCGCCTTAGAGCCCTTGGTGGGGTCCAGGGGGCAAAGCCCCCGAAAGCTCAGGGGTTTTAGGCATTTAATAACAATCAGATGAGCAACCAGGGGCCCGCCTTAGGGCCCTTGGTGGGGTCCAGGGGGCAGAGCCCCCGGAAGCTCAGGAAAATCATGCCATTTCAGCAACATCTGTTAATCCCTGGTATCGAATTAGAAATAAACCAAGCCTCCACGCCCCCCATCAGTACGCCAGTGCGAGGGAGCATAGTGAACGAGAGGGGTGAAGGTGACAGAAGTGATTACCCCCTCACAGGTTTTTGAAGTTTTGTTATATCAAAACATTACATTCCTTAGCAAAACTATAGTATAAAACACAAGCACAGTACTTTTTTCACACTTTACTTTTCTACAATATTTACTTGTATATTTTGAAGGATATTATGCGAGGGAGCATAGGAGCGAGAAAATTTTGCATTTTAATTTGTCTAAACGCTGCACTCTTGGGCCCTCCAGAGCCTAAAAGTGGCTTGCAGTCTTTAGTCATTATTTGCTATACTTTTTTTGTGTGCACTTTTTCGAATTTTCAGGGGACAATCCCCTAAAAAAATTGAGGGGGGAACGTGTCCTCCCCCCCAGGATCGCCACCCCTGCTTTACATGAATGTTCAATTCACCCCTTAATTGTATAGCTTTCTACGTATGTGTGCTTGTGCATTGCTGCATGAAGATGATGTCAACTTATTAGCCCATTGTCTACAAGTGCTGCATTAAGCCTATTTGACAAAATCATTCCAAAAGAAATGTTACGCATCATGATCCTTCCTTCAATTAAAGCAATAACATTTAAAAGTTAAAAAAAACTGAATATGAAAATAATAACGATTAACACTCCTGGTGGAGTTAAACGAGTCGGATTGGGTGTGTGAATGAAATGATAAAATAGTATCATTGAAAATGCTGTTGCACATGAGCCTTCAATAGGTCTGAATTTTTGAATTTTAACTATGGATGGCGTTAAAGAATTCCAGTCTGTTAGTGTTTTTGGAAGGAATTTAATATTTGAAGGAATCTTTGTTGGAACTGATTTCAATATAAAACATATTGTGTGATCTTCTGGTTGAACAAGTAACAGGGTGAAGCAGGTCTCACACTGGAACGGAGGGGTACAAACAAACAAACAAAGCAAAACATTTCTCATTTTTTGTTATGTGTTGATGTGTATCTTTAATGCGAAGTTAATGAGCTCCCTTAGACCGAAAATTTCTGTATTTTCGTTCGTTAGCCTCTTATTTGGGTAGGGTCGGCTCCTCTCTTTAGAGACAGAAGCCGACCATAGGGTCTGCGCATGAAGGAAGATGACGTCATCCACTGACAGTAATTAGTAACAGTTTAAAACACGGAGTTCAATTTCGACAAAGAAAATCCGGAAAAAAGACCCTTAAACGCATCATACAGTCAATCTGGTAAGTGGAACCGATGTATAATAGCCTAGGCCTAATTTTCAAGAATAAATGCATCGGATATGAATCCGCTAAAATGACATCTTATTTTTAGTCCAAAGTTTGCAGAGCATACCCTATGGCTATGGTCGGCTTCTGTCTCTAAAGAGAGGAGCCATGATATTGTTTTCTTAAACAGAAACATTAAAAAGGCTAGAAGAATGTACTACTTAGCACTAAGTTAGATCTATGAATATGCCTCTATTTCGGGCTAGTCCTGACATACCTGTAACTTTTTTACACTTGGACCGTAACTTAGACTCTTTTAGAAATTAGAGTTCGACTCACACTTATCGAGACTTTGAAACTATGAACACTCAGATGAAAGAAACAAATTTTAATTAGTCTAGACTTCTAATCTAAAAAAGAAACTTATGAACGTGATGAACTGGTATTCAGTAGTAAAGAAAATCCAACAACTGTCATGATCATGAATGAAGGTGGTAAAGGAAGCCTGGAAGGTTCTCACGTCTTGTGGAGAGAAGAAAAAAAAGTTACAAAGGGTCAAAGCTACACTGCTGCACAGCCACACTCAGTCATTGACTCATGCATACCCGCAGCTCAGGTGACATCCGCAAACTGTTTACATGGTCGGCAGTACACTTCACCTCATTTACGCCTGACCCGTCGGCGTCGATAAGCCTCGGATCGATCCGACTTCGGAGGAACCCCGCAGAGCTGAGCAAGGTTTTTAACTATGTTTCCTGTTTGATTCATTGTCAAATCAAGGGTCATGAATTCTTACCTTTCATCCAGTCTGCTACATCTTTTGCTGACCATCGAGGAATATTTATGAACTCCATGGTTCCTGATCATCAGTCTACCCCTATATCCAGGAAGCTGACAGAGTTTGGGGAGAAATGACAGAAACTTTCCTCGATTGTAAATATTCGCGCGTGCTGCCCTCCAACATTTGGGCGCTCGCCATAAGGGCGGATTTGACGTGTATGCGTGCGTGTCGTAGTAAGCTATCAAATCCAACTAACTCGCGGAAAACGAGGAAAATATAATTTGTATCTTAATTTACCCTGAAAAAGGGCTCATTAAGACATTCATGTGACTGGTCAGATATCACGCGTAAAATTGAATTTGAACTATTTTTTCAAGAGATGCATATGAATGATCTTTCAATCTAGTTTTAACCGTCGTAGTCCCAGCCGTTGGAAAACGTGTATGAACGGTACTGTTGAACAACTTGAAGCTTGAACTTTGAAGGTTGCCTTTTAGTTTTACTTATCATAATCATATCAGCTGTCAACAAACCGAACTTCTGAAAGGCTCGATATTCACTGATCTGTGGAATTCCAAAACCAAGATGTCAAGGCAGAGCAGTAGGGCAACAGACCCTAGGAAAATCGTGAGTTAATCTACATTGAAACATTGATCATGCACTATTGTATTTTGATTTTTGTAGGTCTAGATAGACTCTATAGAGTCTACTATAGATTCTAGATCAATCAGGCTTTTGTTTTGAAATGCCAGAAATCAATATTTAATTGTTTGACTGCAAAGAAAAAAGAAAAATTATGAAAATGAATGAGAGTTGAAAACGTTATTTCAAATAAGCCTATACATCATGTATAGTGTGCATGAGAACATCTTAACCGATGTGACTTTCATCCTGAGGCTGAGGCCAGCGCCAGAGGGATCATTTTCTCAAAACGAAAAAGAGAAAGATGCCACTCCGTGTCCATGTTCTTCATTCTTGTTCTTCAACGATGATGTTTCTAAAACATATTTATTTATGAAGCCAGGAGAGCCTTATGTCTGCGCACCTGATATTTCACTTGAAATTGACAAGAATTTAATTTTGTATTCCCCTAATAGCCTTATGCTTGACCTCATCCTATTTCATATATTCTAAAGTCAAAAAGAGTAAGTGTGCCCAAATGAATTGTCAAATTTCAAGCAAAAAATTGTAATTTTCACTAGAAAAGGCGGCAGTGTCAATTTGACATAGCAAAAGCAAAGGTGCCTGTATCTGCACACTCATTCACTTTGCAGTTTACACACACTTTGGGATTTTTTATGTGCAACTAAAAGATAGCATTTCAGGCTTCTGGATAAAAAGTACCCGGTAGACCCTACTACAATTAGACATTTCAGACCTATTTTTACTTGGTTTTTTAATGAATGTGTACATCTCTGTATGATAGAAACAGATGAATTTGTTTTGGTGGCATGGTTTGTTTTATCATGCAGTTACACATATGCGCTGACAAGGGCGATACACAGAAATGGGCACTCTCATCATATCCATTTTATTGATATTCATTTATTCCTTTTCTTTCTTCCTTTTTTTTCCTTTCTTCCTTTATTTTTCTTTCTTCCTTTTTTTTTTTTGTCTTTCTTTCTTGCGGTCTTTGCCCCAAATTCCTGAACAGAAAGGGGGTAAATGGGTCATATGGGCATGATGGCAGCGTGGTCATGGGCAGGGTCAGGTGTACTGTTCAAAATGTTTGTTCAGTTGTTGTTTTACTTGTCTGTAACTTGTCATCAAACCCACTCACACATGCCAGGTTATCTAGATCTATAAATAAGGTTTGCAATATGAGCAACTTGTGTATTTCCTGTATTCTCTTCCTACAATTTTTATTATCTTCTATCCCCAGAGCCAAGAGTTGTTCACCCTGACATATGGCGCCCTTGTAGCTCAGCTTGTCAAAGACTACGAGGGTGATGATGAAGTGAACAAACAGCTGGATAAAATGTAAGATCAGTGGAACTATTCTTAAAACTTTATTTCTTCTGGGAACTTGTCTTAAAGCCCATCTGCACTAGTTTGGCCAGGAGGATTAGACCTCCCTGCATGGTCACTGACAGGTGGTTATTTCATCAAATAAGCTCTCAATTAACATAAGAAAAAGGGGATCATGGGGGACCAACAGGTACCGCTTAGGCATTGTTTGCTATATAGAGGGCGCATGTAGATACAAGTAGTGCAGTGGGGCTTTAAAGAATGATACTTGGAGGGCAATGTGCTTCTGGTAACAATGTAGGAGGTCAATCAAGTTTTCCATAATTTTCTCCTTGTTTTATACACGAAAAAGGGTAGAACGCCATCCCCAAAACAGTCCTGTAAAACATCTGTAATAGTCTCCCCGGTAGTGTATTATTATTGGTGGGAAGAAATTCCTTGAATGCTTGAGTGCCTTTTCATAGTAGTTCGGCTAAAGCCGGGGTAATAATATGATTGCAGAGACCTCGGAGAACAGTATTAATATTCATGAGGCTACACTGCTACCCTGCTACCCTGGGTAAAAGGTAAACAAGACATATTATTATATTATTATCATTATTATCCCTTCCCCATTTCAGAGGAACTTGTTTTAAAAAAAGCATCCAATCATTTCTGTACCTTTATACCTTACCTATAGTTGTGTCAGTGTTAGAGTAGATAAAGAAATACCGGTAATGTATTATGATTGCCTTCCTGTCTACTGTTCTATTTTAGTTCTAAACTTTGAACAAGTTATTAGAAGAGTATGTGAAGCATCATATATTTTTTCCCTTTCTGACAATGCATGTTTTCTACTTTAATACTGTAGCTCTTTAACGATCTGATATTACGTGTAGTTAGATAACAAGTCTCATCAACTACACTTTGTTTTTTAATTCCATATGATCAGGGGTTATAACATTGGCATTCGTCTTGTAGAGGACTTCCTAGCAAGGTCTGGCATTGGTAGATGTAACGATTTCAGAGAAACAGCAGATATCATTGCTAAGGTACAGTATGAATTCTCCTGTAACCACTGAAAGTTTCAGAAAGATTGTTTGTAGCAAATTTAAAACTCTCTGATCACGTTCACATATATGGGAACACTCCCAGACTACTAGCCTAATTACCAAATAAAGCACTATTGCATTACACTTAAGTTGAGGGTTTTTTTCTCAAATCTATTTCCTGTGAATTTTCCATGAAAGGTCATACATGTAGCTTTATTAATAGGAATGACACTCCCTGACTAGCTGATGCAAAATTGACCCCAAAGTTAAATTTCTTGTCAGTAGTGCTTTCCTATGCTTTCGTGTAATTTCCTATCCCTGTACACAGGCAGTTTATCCGTTCGTGTACACGTTTACACGGTTATGAAATTTACAACAAACAAAAGCAGTATTTTAGCCGCGTAAGACCAGCAATTTTTACGACTTCATAAAAATGTGATCCTTGCGATAAATATTGATTTTTCGACTTCTCATTCATTGCTGTCGTCGCAAAAATGACATGAGAATTCAAAATCCTTTTGTGAAACAGTATTAAATAATATACCTATTAGCGACGAGCCTAGATAATTTTTTTCCCCTCCACCCCCCTTCAAATGATATTAAATCCCAATGATTCGCTACATCGTCCCCAATGCTGCAATGGTTTGCAGTATTATCTTTTATGTACTAAAACAAACGGACAACGGAAACCATTACGCATTCGTGCTCAGGGTAAACATTGCACGTGCTCTGCTTGTCTTGGCTTGTCTGTCCGAACAAGGATTTTCTCAGAAAAGTTGTTACTGTAGTAACGGTACTGCACACGAAACCATCGCGCTTATGAGAAAGTCAGACCGCAATGATTGGCATTGTTTGCATGATGACAAGAGAAGAGACTCAACGACATTGGATCAAAGTTGTACAGCGTATGCAAATGATTATTTAATGAAGTAGCATTTGAATTTAAACTTTATTTTTTAGACTGATGACGGATACTTTTGTGAAATATTGACTTCAGCAATTTATAATGCTGAAAAACAGGCGAGTTGTTTTTTCTTTTATTTATTTGTGTAGTGAATTTTCTACACGTGTAGTGGTGGTTCGTTCATGTACACGGGTAAATGTGTACACGGTCCCAGCACTACTTGTCAGTAAAAAAAGCAGACATTGTGTCATCCCTAACAGGGGCGGCGATTTCTTTTCATGACCGGGGGGACGAAATGCGAATTTTTTTTTACAAGGATGTCATGCAAGGGAGTGTAGTGACCAAGCGAGAATTTGTTTGCATTTTTATTAGTCTAAACGCTGCACTCTTAGGCCCTCCAGAGCCTAAAATTGTGTTGCAGTCATCATTCAGTATTTGCTATACATTTTTTTTTTTGGGGGGGGGCACTTTTTCAA
Organism: Mesocentrotus franciscanus; assembly: GCA_037976565.1. Classification (NCBI taxonomy): domain Eukaryota; kingdom Metazoa; phylum Echinodermata; class Echinoidea; order Camarodonta; family Strongylocentrotidae; genus Mesocentrotus; species Mesocentrotus franciscanus. Next base: position 37,824,676 of record CP137671.1, on the reverse strand, counting down.
ATTTTCCGGGGGACAACAAAAAAATTGAGGGGGGACCTGGATTGCCGCCCCTGCTTCCTAAACATTCTTTTGAATAACTCTTACAGAATATTGATGGATTCTTTGTTTCAAGTTTTTCACTAAAATAAATTTAACATCACTTTTTTTATAATTATTTATTCATTTGTTGAGTGATATTTTACCAGGGTTACTGTATCAGTGATCACAACATAATACTAGTAAGACAGCTAACAATAGTCTCTACAAAGCATAGAGTTAGAAAGTTCCCACATATATTACCTTGTTTCCTGATGGTGAGACATACTTCCTCTAGGACAGGCTTAGCATCCTGAATGGAATAGTAATAGCATTTGGTCTCTACATGTATACAATTGTAACAATATATTCATGGTGTGATTAATTTCTAAGAAGGATCACTAAAATTGTATGTGGAACCAATTAGAAATGCTTTATGTGCAAACTGCAAAGTAGTTTTTATTACACAATTCATTTGTAAGACATTCCTGTTAGTGACAGGAATAGACAGCTTTGGTGCTTAGTCTCAATGAATGAAAGCAAGGAGACTGTTTCATGATGCACGCAGCAGCAACAAACACATGTCTAATTGAAGCCAATGATTTTCAAACTGTCCAAAGATTGAAGTACATGCTCTATGATTGTAGTTATTTATCAATATTCTCATGTTTGCCTGTTTCCTTTTCTGTTCTTTAGTCTGGATTCCGGATGTTTCTTGGAGTGACTCCGAGTGTTTCCAACTGGAGTCCAGCGGGAGATGAGTTCTCTCTCCTGATGGATAATAATCCGCTGACCGACTTTGTAGAACTACCAGAGGATCATAGTAATCTCAATTACTCCAATGTCCTGTGTGGTGTTATAAGGGGTGCATTAGAATCGGTAAGGTTTCATTTGGTGCTGTAAGGGATGTATAGATATGGTAAAGCACCATGTGCTATTAAAGAGGGATGCAGTAGATATGGGAAGGATTTTTAATATGTTACAAGGAGTGCAATTTATTGGCAGTTGGGTTATATACCTTGCTTTATGTACAGCTTAGTGTCCAAGAAATTTCCTCTTACCAATGACCATGCATGGCATCCAAGCCAAGAGAGGCAGGAATGCATGTTTATGTAGCAAAAATATCCTATCCAAGTGCTCAAGCACATAGTCAGGATGTATCAAAAAGTGTTTGATTTAAACTCGAGAGAATCAACCACTTTTGCACAATGCTACTGGTAAAATAAAAATCTCTTGAGCTTGAGGCACATGTAATGAGGTACACTACTCTGCATCTTAGTCATCATTCACATTTTCAAAATTTGCTCACTATCTTTTAGATGACTAATCATTTTTGTTGTTGTCTACTCTCCTTTCAGGTTCAAATGGATGTGAGTGTGAGGTTCGTCCAGGATACACTTAAAGGGGATAATCAGACAGAGATACGTGTTAAATTCATTCAGAGGTTAGAAGATGCATTACCTGCTGGAGAGGAATGAACACCAAACACATCTCTTGTACATATGGACTGTATAAATATATATAGATATAACCATGAAGAAATGATACCATTCCCTATCATGTTCAAGATATAATGGAGTGTAAACCTAAAAAATTTTAAAATGCTCCAAAGTAATCTGACATAGCACGCTTCACATTTCTATAACTTGTTAAATGCAAAGCACCAAGTACGTGTACAAGCTATATGTGCAGATACTTTTATTTTTACCCTTTACCCTTTAAGTTACACATAAAGTGATTTTTATTTTGCAGTGCCAGTATTAAAGTGGTTTTGCCACCTTTTGTAATCTACAAAATGTATTTGTTTCTTCTGTTCATAATTGAATAGCATTTTAACCCATGGATGAAGAAAAAAAAAGTGCTAAGAGAACTCAGTTGAAGTTTGGATTCTATTTTGGAAAGATTCTCTTACATTTGCATCTGACTTTATGGTTTGTGATGAAGATTATATGTTTAGGTGTAAGATTATTATTATTATTATTGTACAGATTACATTTAGATATGTTAATAGGCATCAAATTTGAATTAGTGTGAAAGGGTATCTTTATGTATCTCAGGCCCTCGCTTGTTGATGCAGTAATGGTAAATTAAATGTGCAATACATTGTCCACTCAATATTTTAATTTTCACAAATAACTATAATCCTGTTTATTTTCTTTCCTTCAATTTCACCTGCCTACAGTCGACCCTGTGTTAGTTTTTGTGGCTCTTGTTTTCGTTTGTATTCCATTCAAGAAAACTTTGCTGGATTCAGTTTCACAAGTCAAATTTGAGCAGAAGTGACGAAATTTTCTGCTCAAAACTTCTATATGAAACTTGTATTGATTAAAAGCAGGTAAACTGTATAAAGGCTGGGAATGAGGATTTTGACTTCATTACCAATGGATTTGATACGAGGTCAACTGTATTTCAACAACATCACTGGTGTGATAAACTCCATTTCTTCACCCTCTCAACAGTATGATAAATGTTTTTCAAATTGACAGAAAAGAAACTTTATTTTCTTTGTTATATGGCACGTACTGACGCGATATTTCACCATTTATATTACAAATTCTGAAGCTCTAGTCTGCTCTCCGTGCTGAATTGGAAATCTCTGTGAAAAAGAGTTGTATTGAGTCTCGAGTTGATAAGCCAATGTTCCTAACCCAGACTACAACACAATATCTTGAGAGCAGTTAAAACTCACTACACCTAGAGCTTGTGTTTTTTGTTCCAACCTATCATGTTTGAGTATCTTGTAAGTGTACAATACTGTAGAACAAGAAACCTTTGCATGCATTTGTTTGAATTGTCTTTAGTTTGTAACTGTTTTCTCTTTCCTACTTTATGTGAATATTACTTCTGAACTGGCAACATGTTATGTATAGTATAACCATAAATAAAAAATTAAAAAACATGGAAAAAAGAAATTTAGAGTCTTGCAATTTATTACATGTGAAATATGATAAATCAAATTTACAAAGTCATTTCAAGTATTTACAGACACATCAAAATACAAAATATCTTTACAAGAAATAACTTACAGGGAAGTAGGATTTTTTTAGATATATAGAATAACATTTCATAATGTCTGTTATATACAATTATACAAATATGATTTATTATACCAATAACCATTTTTAAATGAAGGTAGGCCAGGAAATGTTAACCATCCAAGGTGCAATGTTGGTTTGGGGGATACCTCGTCCCTAATCTTCAAGAAAGACTAGTGCTCCTTCCAAACATTGCTCTAAACACAATCATTCATGTTCACTTTGGTGATTATATCGAGCAGAATGTGACAATGAAGTACCAGTACCTTTCTTCTTATAACACTACATCCTCTTATTTTTTGTTTTCATTAGTTTGAAGGAGAAATAGAATGGCTGCTTAATCATCGCTTGTACTTTATTCCCTTAACTGATTGAATGCATGAAGCTATAAATCTGACATAGATCTGTAGATTTCCTCTGCTATAAATATTTGAAACAGTTTACATTTTTGTAGCTCCAATACATATACACAGTTTATCTAACCTTTATATAATGAACAATCTTATGGCACCTCTATAATAAATCTGAATCAAATACATGTATAATGCAGTTGCCTCTGTACTGGACACAAGTATATAATTTGCATATATTTTACAATGGGCACACACATTTGCATAAGGTGAGATCAACTGAAGGACGGAATGATGTCAAGTCACATTAGATGTATCATAACATAAGCTTTTTGTTGAAATGAAACATAATAGTCTGTCAAAGAGAAGTGAAAGTTAAAAAAGAATGCCTAAATAGAAAGCACATCCTTGTGGCACAGAAGCCACGGATACACATGAAGATTAGTAGAATCCTGGTTCATAAACAAACCAAACTGACTTTAATTCCTCTCTTTTCTACATTCGATAACTGCAGTCGTACAGAATGTTCACCGTTTTCCCCAAATTCCTACATTGTAGTTTGCTTCATTTTGATTTCACACTAAATTCAGATTTCACAGATATAATTCAAAGTAATCAATTTTCTTTACATACTTCACATATGTACATGTATAACCTTATCCATTATCACTGTATAAACTTGGTGCTAATGAAAGCAAGAAATAAGAATGATATGCAAGCACAATTGTAATAGGTAGATGTCTAAACTATTTGGTGGTATAGTCAGATAATGGTAAATTGCAACATGCATGAAATATTGACGCTTTCTAGTTTATGTAAGATACATGATCTTTGAACCTCAATTTCTTACGAATAAACAGAAACCTGTTTCACTTGTTTTCATCTCAAACAGTTTCAGATACGAGGTGTAAATACGTACTTTAAAAGTCATGTTGCATGCATGTATAAATTCAGGCACTTCTAAGATGTAGTTATTTTCATGACATCTTCCCCTGTATTGCAAAAGTTTAAATTCTTTCAGAAATTTTGCTAGAATCAATTCTACTTAGTCCAGGAAATACGTATAGTGAGCCTGGGATGAATCCAGCTTGAAGTGTCCCTTTAGGATGTGAATGTTTACATAGCAACTAATGTAGATGGTGTGGGCTCACGTCCCTTGAGGTTGAGAAAGAGAAGCATCTTGTGATCAAAGTCAATAGGAAGCTCCTGAGGGTTGCGGAATCGCTGACCCATCTGGTTGCCTAGGTAACGGATGAGTTCACATTGCTCCTCAAACTGTTCAAGTTTCTTGCGGTACTTCTTACGGACGTAATCAGAGCTCTTGGGGTTGTAAGCTGATGGGAGAAAGTGGTAAAAACAGTTTAAAAGAAGATTACTAGGAGGAACTTTGTATTAAAGGGAAGTACTGTCTAGACCAATCATTACACCATAAAGAGATAACATACAACTCATACACTGTTCAGGGTTGGGTGCACATGAGCACAAAGGTAAACAAAATATTGCGCAAAATTAAAATGTGGTAAAGATTTCTCTTGGTACACGAGTTTGCAGATGATGTTCACTAGTATGATACAGCATCACGATTGGAGAGACACACATCTTTGAATGTTATCTATGTAGGTCTATTCAATTTTAGGGAGGGGTGAATTGCAAGGACAGTAAGGACAGAGATATTAATATGAAAGGAGAGAGGACATGAGTACAGAATAAAGCCTGGGGTAGGAGAAAGAAGAAGAAAAAGACGACAGAGACAAGGAAAGGACAGATTGACAGACAAGGAAAGGACAGGTTAACTGACCAGGAGATGGAACTATGACAGACAACTAGAAAGACAAAGGAAAGGATGAGGCTTCAGATCAACAGACAAGAGCCTTGGGTGTCATGGAATGTGAGATATTATCAAGGTGAAGACTGAAAGACAGCAAAAGAGCAGAGCAGAGAATGACAAAGATAGCAGTAGACAGAGACCCAGAGAGGGACAATAATGAGATACATGCACACAGAAATCATGTGAAAAAGAGGGAAGAAACAAGAAACAAGAGAGAGGATTCATCATACCTTTGAGGTGGAATGCCAGGTATAGCAAAGCAGATCTTGATGGTGAGACGAAGGGGAACTTTGGTTTGAAGCATCCTGTAGCAGTAAGAGCTTTAGTGATAGCTGTTGAGATGGTTTGCTCCATGTAACCTAACATAGGCAGTGAGGTTACCAGGAGAGGGTCCCTCCTGGGAGGTAACTTGTGGGGTAGCTTCAGGCTGAAGTAACGCTCTGGATACCTGAGTAGGAGTAACAACATAAAGAGATTTCTTATGTTATCATTATATTCATAACTTGTCAAACTTTCTCATTTGAACTAGGACCTTGCTAAAATCTCCATAGAATGTATCAATTTCTATCACGTTGTGGCAATTCGGTCATCATCTACATCATCATCAATAACACCATTATCACTATGACATAATTCATCATCATCCCCATCATCTTTACCATCACAAAACTCATACTATGCTGTTCAAATATGTTGCATGATCAAGTTAAGAAGAAATGTTTGGTCTTTCATTCCGTGACATACCTCATAAATTTCTGCAGTTTTTCTTCAGAATCAAAGCAGTACATCCTGTCCCTGTACTCCACAATCAGATCTGGGTTGCCTGGAAGGATTGCTTCATACCTGTACAACAAAATAAAAATAGTTAGTAATGAAAATAGTGGCCTTTTGTATGACACATACCTATATGCGGCAACACTCTAATTAATCATATTAGAATCAGTGACAACGAAAGCTGATGGTATCCAATAGAGGCTCAATATAATAAAAGTATTTGGAAAACTTCTTGTGTGGAAAAACATGAAAATGTCAACATATAACTGAAAAAAACCTCAATCGTGAATATATTATACAACATAGCACTGTCGGCAACTCAAAATTTGATTTCCGTCTGTTTGATTTTTTTTTTACTATTAAATTAGAAACAAAAACCACATTATGCATGCAAACGCAATAATAATCATCAAACAATAACTGATAAACACAATAACTGAAATCCCATCAAGAGGGATGGTTAAAGCCACAACATCAAATTCTTGACATATTGTCAGACTAGCAGGGATTGGCAAGAAACTCACCTGAGCTTTCCATTCAGGTATGTAACAGGACAATATCCCTGAAGCTCAATCTGCATAGGGAACATCTTCTTGGCATCCATAGCAGTTCTTCTCTTAGGTAGTAGCTCTGGTGTAGGCAAGGCCCTGGGAGCTTGGGGTGGGACATAGAGCTCTGGTCTGGCTAAGAACTCCTTGACCTTCTCAGGGTTCTCCATCTTGTAGTAACGACCACGGAACTCTGCTGCATTGTCCAGGTTGACCTGTCCAGCGCAGTCCACCAGCTCACCATCCTTGGCCAGACTGACGGGACAGTACTGACCAAAGTCGCCAAGACGAGAGAAGAACTCCTTGGGTGTGATGCACATGTCAGCAATGGATGCTGCTTTACCTACAGAGATCATCAAATAATAGAGTATGTAATGCAATCAGCATCTGATCACCTGAACTGAACTGTTTACTAACATTATTATAGTACAGGTGTGCTATTAAAAAAAGGGGGGAAGCAGATTCTGATCTTTTTGTGGACAGTAGTAGGTTGATGATCATCCTAAAAAATACAGAAATAAAAAGACAATGCAATCAACAAAGATTTCATCAAAGCTAGAGGGAATGATGTGTATTACTATCCTTACCCTCTGATATCCTCTGAAGATAGTCTTGTATCCTACGTACACTGTCCTGAGAATGTTCAGCAGCTCTGTTCCAAACCCACCACTTAGACTTCTCACCAACCACACTGACCCAGTTCTTATGTTGCTCTTTATAATACTCCCTCACAGACGTGATCTCTTTCTGCCATGCAGCAATCTTCATTGCTAGGATCTGGGCACTGTCATGAAAAGGTAGCAACCTGCAAAGAGAGAGGGAATGTAAAATATATCAAACACCATGATGTGAATACTAGCTCTCATCAAATAGAAGGGACATCTTGGATCTCTATGTCTGGATTAAACTCATATCAGAAATATCAGTATTTTACTCAGTTTTGGGCTTAGTAAATGTCTTAGCATCATCAGGGTAGGAGAAGTTATTTTACTTAATCGTAAGTTTTAAAAAGCTAGCTACCTAGCAGACTTCTTGGAAAGCCTTGCACAAGGGTCCCTAATATTAGGGTAATTATGCTGTACTCAAGCAAACATACACCCGAAATTCTATTATTGCAAACAGACTTTTAGGTAGCTGAGTTAGCAGGGTTGGATTACGTATAATAGACCAAATTAAGAGGGACAAAAGAACAAAGATGTCAATTAATAAGAAGGATGAACTTTACGCCTCTTGCCCTCACAGTACAAGAATAAGAGTTTCTCTTCAACAAAAAAAATACTTGTCCTTCATTTTCAATTATTTCTTGGACACCATTCTGCATACTATGCATTTCTTAAATATACTACCAAAATAAAGTTTTGAAGTGTGAAGGAGCTAATGTGTTTACCTCTCAGAAGAATGTCTATCTTTCATGCCTCTGACCATGAGCTCTCTGCTATCAACACTCAGCTCAAGAATTACTACTGGGATGATACCATGATCAGTCATCAGGTCAACCTGGTGTTTGGTCACTGGGTAACCATCAAGGACATAGCTGGTAGGGGGATATGAGAAGAGAACAAAGGTGATAAACCATAGTCAGGATTAATACTTCTTAATTTACTGACAATATTGTGCACTGAAACACTATTATTACCTTGATCTTGATATTAAATGTTCATCAACATTAGAATCACTACCACCAATGTCATAATCAGTTGTAGCATCATCATCACGATCATCATCATTAAAATCATTGTTGCATTATCGTCATCATCATCATCATTGTAATCAGCAGCAGAATGCAATGTCATTCCACTGTATTTACCATGATGGCCGATATTATGATCATCATATATGATTACGTTTACCCTTTCCATCATCATTTTGATGACATGACTATCAACATCACCACAACTACCACCATCATCGCCACCACCAGTACCAACCCCTCCCCGTCCTCGCTCCCAATACTCACCCTCTGGTTGATGACCTTGTATCCAGGAGATTGACCTCTAAGGCACGAATGGCAAGTTCATCAGGGAGTGGGATACCCTTTCTGATTTGAGCATTGATCAGTTTAGCTAGCTCTGTCTTAGGTTGTTGGGTCAACACAAACCTGACTGCTTCACCGATCGACAGTCTCATCATTCCGTAATCTGATGCAAACCGGTTGGCCACTGAATGAAATAAAGATTTGAAGACAAAATTAAGGATCATTCTGATATTGAGTACATGAGCAACAGGACACTCAGGGAGAAATATATAAAGCATCTTAAAAATATTGAATCCTTCTCTACACCAACTTGAACTGGGTTTGTCAGGTCAATCAGTCATGTTTAATAAAAGGAGTTTTTAGACACAGGGTAAAGTTGTCACTAAAATGTAGAATAAGAAAATTACCAATAAGGTGGAAAATAGTCAAGGTAAGAGAGATATTTCAGACATTATAAGCAGAGACTAAATACTGCATTATGTATATGAACATGAATGTTTATTGACATAACTGATAAACATGCTTCTGATGAATTCATGACATTGTTTCTTTATGCTTGTACATTGAATTCTACTGGTATTTTATTCCATGTTCTCCATTATAACATTCTGAGCTTGGCAGTTCTATTATACAAATAGCTAACCCTATCAATAACTCACATGCAGTTTTTCCAGACTTGGGTGGTCCAATGATAGCCATCCTGACAGGGACAACAGGCTTAGGAGATGCTTGCTTCAGGTATTTCAATGGATGCATCACAAACTCTTCCCTAGCCTGAGGTGTGGACATGAAGTAGATGTGTTGACGGTACACCGCTGGGAACGTGGGGTAGGTGTGACCCTGCAATTCAAAAGATTCAAAGAGATGTTTATCTTGTTGGATAATGTGTAGAACAAAAGATGAAATAACAAACATGAATGATGAATTAACAAACACACTGTCTTTTCTAAATATAGTTCCAGTTATTTGCAGTGAACCATCACCTCTTGCTAAATTATTACATATGATTTACACATTTATTAGAATGCCATAGATTGTAAGATAAAATAGCAGTACAACAATTAATTTACAAGTCCCACTCCATTAATGAGATCCCCTCAAATCAGAAGTATGCATCAATTTGCTAAACAGTATGCTATGTTTATCATTTTATGTTGTGTTGTACTCCATGAGAAGCAGAATGCAATTTGAAAGTTGATCTTTGCCTATGACTTGTATGCCTCCAACCTACCTGCATTGGTTGGATACAGTCTCCTTCTAAAAGCTTGACAGGACACCATCTCCCAAACCTAGACTGATGTTTATAGCCAATCTGTAGCATCTTCCTAGCTACCATCTCTCTGACAGGATACACCTTCTCAAAGAGACTCTCTCTGAAATCCTGGACAGGTCTCAGACTCTGCTCCAGGGTGAAGCGGACAATGTGAGGCTTACGCCACCGTTCAGCTCCATGCGAGGGATCATGATCTCTTCAAGGGTTTCCTGGTGAGAAGAAATGAGACAGAATTGAGTTGAGAAGAGTTGATTATCTTTTCATTTGATGGAAGATTGATTATCTCATTGGATTCTTTCCCAGCAAATAGTACCAGATCATTAAAGTATACAAGTATAATTGCTACCATCTTTCAATTACTCTCCCCAACACCTAAAGAACAGAACAAATCTACCATACACGGCTACATGCATCTGCGAATCAGACAACTAACCTCCCCCATGCACACACAAAAAGTTACCAATTCCCATATAGACCGTTTATACATTATCCTCTCATGTGTTTTCTGAAAATCTATGATCCTCTTCCAAAGAAGTTCTCATCGACACTCTACACTATATTCTTATATACCATGACACTATCAATCATGATGCCTATAGATCATGTGTTTTGGCTTCTAACAATAGTGAGTGATAATCAATAAGACAAATAGATGTACAGAGAATATGCTACCAATTTACAAGCACTTAGCATTTTCCCCCTTTCCTGGACTCTCTAATCTATATCAACCAATAAGTTGTTATGACTGACCTGTACACCTGAGATGCGATTTGTATCATCATCATACACCTCTCCTATTTCATTCTTCAGTCTCTCGATGGCATCTTCCTCCAACTCATCCTCCTCTTCCTCTTCTTCCTCCTCTTCTTCAAACTCCTCAGCCAACATGGCATCGATGTCCTCCTCTTCTTCATCATCGAATCCTTCTTCATCCGAGTGCTCTGAATCATCACTGTCTCTATCAGCAGCTCTCTGAGCCTGGTCATGAAAAACGAGCAAAAATTAATATAGCAATAGTGTTCTTACAGAGGAAATGGGAAATATGAATATACATAGCAGAAGGGCTTTAATGTACTTTCATATATTTTCGTTTAAAAACTGAAATAAAGAAAATTTATATATAAAGAATCTCAAATATTCTACAACTTAATTGGTGAGCATGCTTTGTAAGGTATGGGTTTATTTTACAATGATATGATTCATAAGATCAAAAGGAAGTTAAAGTCACATTGTGGTTTCGGTTTAGTGTTTTAGAGTAAAGGGTGTGGTGGGTGCTTTCTAGATTACTCATTGACTCTTTTGGCAGAAATAAATCAAATTAAAAACTGATACACCTGTAAGCATATGAAATGTTAAACTTTCAAATCTATATTAAATATTAAGCACTGATATTGTGCAAAATTAAACAGAAAAAACTACATCTTACAAAGAATACCTCAATTTTCACACCAATATTTACCAATTAGAAACAGAATCAATTGCAATATTGCAGACATTTGTTACACTAAGCTAAACTAGTTGGAAGCAGCATGCATTTCACACAACACTCAAGGGACATTAAAGTAGGTTCTTGCCTATATATGAAATGAAAGAAAGTGATGGGTGAACATTGCGATCAAGAAATAAACAGAGCAAATACATACACTTTCCTTCCAGTATTAGGTTGTTATTCTGGTCATGCTAATAATGTTAAACTCTTATTTGATTTGTTTACATTATTTCAGTTTGTTCAACTAAAAGAAAATTGCTTTGATTATATCTTCCCCCTCCCCCCCCCCAAAAAAAAAGATAATGATAATAAAAATGATAACAATAAAAATAATAATAAAAACTTGCTGATTCCTAAAGCTATAAATCTACCAATGTAAGCATCTCATTAGCCACATGTAGAAACATGCTAGGGTTGTGCATTCATTTTTTATATTGCCAATATATACAAGTAAAATAATCTACAAATGGTAACTTTTATAGAAATTTTATTTTGGAATCACTCATTAAATCATGTGTATACATGTATATATATCTATGTGTTGAGGATGCTCAACTGCAACATGAAGCATCTGCGATAAAATAAATATTGTCCAAATTCCTGGATACATCTAATTTTTAAAAGTATGATTTAATCTAAAGATAAACACCTTCACCAAGATGTACTGTACTTTTTTATAATGCAAGCTTCATGCAAATATATTACAGGCTGTATTAAGCAGCAGAACATCTTTCCTTTTTTTTAACAATATTAGTCAATAACATTGAGTGCTATCAAACAAAGGGCTTTGCATTCAGTATTTGAATGAAGTCTAGTCCTGCCAATATTGTTCTACTATCATAAGTTGACTGTTTGGTATAGAGCGCATCTAGAGATCACTCTGCAATGGGGCTCAAAATTAGCATTTGCCAGAGATCCCTGGGTAACATCTCTAGAGCTGATTATAGAGCTACTTGCTTATTTAGAATCTTTGCAGCCACACTGTATGGGTAATTTAAGTTTCAGTTTCAGTTTAGTTTATTGGACATGTACAAAAAGAAAAGTACAATTGGCATCAAAATCATTCTCTGGCTGTTTCCATACAGATACAAAGTGTTGAACAGTTGGCTTTCAAATAGCTCATTGCATTGATAGTGAATCTAGACAAATCTGTGAAGTAAGTCTCTTCAGAAATGATTGCGTAGTTCATTTAAATCCGACTATGGCATGATTACAAGGATTGCGTATCAAGAAAACAAGTAGTGAGACTCTCAAAGAGCCATTTACTAATATTTTGTTAGTTCATCTAGGCATGGTTGTGTATAAGCCTATTTTGATATCATTGCGTATTAGTCTATTAGGATACAACTGTATAGTTATAGGCTCTTAAAGCACTGATTGCATAGTTAGACTTGTGACTGCATATAGTTAGTCTCTCTGGATTATATTGCATAGTTAGGCTCTCAAAGCGCTGATTGCATAGTTAGACTTGTGACTTCATATAGTTAGTCTCTCTGGATTATATTGCATAGTTAGGCTCTCAAAGCGCTGTCTATGTCATTAGTCTATTTGGACCTGACTATCATATTAGCTGTGACTCTGTTATGAGGATGTTGAAATTACAATGATGACCTACCCTGAGCTCTGCCTGCTCGTACACAGTGATGAGATGAATACAGATGAAACATAGTCATGAAAACAGAGTGAACAATAATGTATGTTTAAAACAACAAAAGTGAAGGACATAAGGTCATATGCACCATCTCTTCAATTTTTTCTGATGCTGAATGTTCTCTTTATTCAGAGCATCAAAAGCCATGGAATATGATGCCTATAACTCTTTGTCAGACTGAAACATAATTTGAAAGACAGAATACTTGAAGAAGAAAAAATACCATAAAAGATAGGAATACTGAACATAACAAAATAAATGAAATGTACACAGTGAACAGTTAAAACAAATAACAAAACATCCACTGAATACATATTGCTGAACAAAATAAATGTAACAAAATTAATACATGTACATTACTACCAACTACGAGCCTCATTTATATAGTTTTTATTCTGCTAGAAATACATTCACAATAGAGATAAATGGTAGTGTACCTTGTGAATACGTAATGATTTCGCCAGAAACTTCATTATAAAACATAAATTTGGTGAACAAAAAAAATACACAGAAAATAATACTGGTGAAACAAATAAATTCTGAATATAATGACGATGGTGGTGAGGATGCTAATGGTAACAATATATAGGGTCGTGATATGTGTGTGTGTGTGATGACATAGTTAGATTATTACACAGATTTAAATGAGTACTCTCAGGTCTAATACATAAAACCCATTCTGTTACTCTTAATTGCTAATAACAATAAGAATAAGAGAAGTATAGCATGCTAAAATATAAAGTCATTAATCATTGGGTATTTGCATGATGGTACTAAGGCTGAACAATAAGATCGCATCAACATGAGCCTTGTGGTAGTATGATAGAAATGTTTTCTATAAATGGACAAGTGAAATAGAGATTAACAGCGACAAGCTCGCTAGTCCACTGAATACTTCAAAGTTTTGGCAAACATGACTGAAAATTTGGAAAATAGCATATATCCCTCATAGTACAGGCTCTGACTTTAGCTTACTGTTATACACTGATTAAATCTTCTTTCTTTCTATTATTATTTCAAAGGGACTGCCACTTACACTATCAATTGATGTGGTTTTGATATGGATTGAAAATGGATGCTGCAAGTTTAATATCTTTTATCGATGAACTATTACCTGAAATGATATAAATGAAAATGTGAGTAGTCTCATACCAGTTTCTTTGCTTTCCTATCATCAGCCTCTGAGATTAGTTCCTGACGACGCTTCTTGATCGATTCTTCTCTCTCCTTCTTCTTCTTGGCTTTACGCTTCTCCCGCCGTGCCACTCTGCGATCCCTTCGCTTGCGCCATTTCTCCAGCTTAGGTGGTAGTAGTCTGCTAGTGATGTCTGTATCTTCTACATTGAGTAGCAAAGCAGCATCAGGGAAGAGGCCATGTTCAGCCATGAATTGAGCTTCTTCTGAGGTTCGCGGGAAGCCTTCCAAGATGAAACCTGTTGATCTGTAAAGATAAACATACATTTTGTTTTAACGTTTATCTATAATGTACATATTTGTAGCCTTCCAAGATGAACCTGTTCATCTACAAAGCAATTCAAACCCATTCAAGAATACAGTTTATTAACATTAAAGTAGTTTTCAAAGATTTTTAAAAGTCAGAAAATGATATGAAAATGTACTAGATGATTTACAGAGCATCTTATATGTATTAATGGGCCTCTAAAGTTTGTATTAACCATCAACCACCCTTGACTTTAGACAAATCAAATATCTGTACAGCATGAAATCGTTCAAGATTGATAGGAAATATGAAATTGAAAGTATAATATAAGTATGAGATCAAAGTCCCTTGATCACATAATACCTGGTACATCTCTTCTCTCTTTACAACTGATTGTTCAGGTATATACCACCAATCTAATTGCAGAGGGTTCTTAACAAATACATGGTGGATACATATGATCTCCATGTAAGGTCCTATCAAAGGAGACCTCTATTTGCAGTCATATGAAAGGAACTTGGAGAAGTAACTTACTTGTAAGGTTCCAGGTTCCACCAGTCAGGTACAAACTTCTCCAGGGAATCTAAGCTCAGAGATTCATCTCCCATTAGATTACCTTTGATGTTCTCTTCAAACTCATCCAACTCCACCTCCTGCTCCTCTTCTCCCTGATTGAAAGATAGAAAAACAATGATGATGGTGGTGGTAATGATAATGAAAATTTGGATGATAGTAAGGAAGATCATAGTACTACTAATAGTCTGAATTTATATAGAACTCTCTGTTTCTCACCGCTTTCCAGTTATCTTTACCTCGATTATCATATTTAAGCACACATATGTGTATACCACCTCTGCTCCCTGTGGAATATTCCTACAGTATGGTCAACACACGGGCATATGATAATTGTACTCACAATGTCAGTTGAATACTCTTAATTATTTGAGTGGGTAAAATGAATGCTTTATATTTCATCAAGTTCATTATTAGCAGCTCTTCAATAAATAAGAATCACAATCTAAATATTAAAAACAAAAACACATGAGAAAACATGCATACATATATAACAGTTGATTTGAACTGTGACTTACTCCTTCCTCATGATCCTCCTCAGTCTGTTCTGCTGCAGCAGCTAGTATCACAATGATAAAAGGGGGAATAAACATAACATTACATAGAGATTCTAAGAGTTCACAAGACTCTGTAGGAATATACATAAGATTTGACAATAAGAAACATATACCCACAAATCAAAATTGTGAAATTAAAAGTCATAAAATACATGTATGTGACAGGGATTGGCGTTGATATAGCACCAGAGAACCGGTGATTTTGCCGCTAAGGAATTTTACAAGATTATCTACTGCTCAAATTGGGACAAATGAATAGTGCCGACAGGTGACCACTAGATATGTAAACAGTCAAACAAATATTTACCATCTCCTGGTTCTGATACGACCGGTATTCCATCCTTCTGTCCTTCCTCCGTATCACTCTCCTCTGGCTCCTCCTCCTCCTCTTCAAACTCTGGTCCAATCTTCTTCTTGGTCTTCTTGATGATGAGTTCTTGGAGGCGATCTTTGAAGCTGATGTGGAAGAGCCCAAGTTTGTCTGCCATGGCACGGGCATGCAGGGACTTACCAGCACCCTTAGGTCCAAGCATCAATAGTCTTACTGGAGGGGGCTAGGGGATACACATAGATACAAATAAATATATAGTACGCTGCATGTATCTCATATAAGAGTGTACCCTACAAGAAATGAAATCTTTTATCATATACATGTACACAGCCACCTTGAGCGGAAAGAATCAAGAAGGTATGACACAAAGCAGACCAAGATTAAGAAACTTTCCTCTGTTTTATGTACGGATCACTTAAATGGTAAAGGGAATCTCTCATATATTAATAGTCAATTTGGTGTAACAGTATGATGACATGAAAGTTTAAACATTTCCAATTTTTATCCACAAAAATACTAAAAAGTAACTAATTTTTAACTTTTTTCTTTCTTTCATCTTTCTTTAGGAAACATACACCTAATATAACACTTATTCATAGAGTCAAATGTGGTTCTAACTTACAACAAATGGTTTTCCTTTAGCAACAAAGCTGGTGGGTTCAGCAATGAACTTATCCCTGGCCTCTGGGTTTGAGCAGTAGTAGACCTTCTCCCTGTACTTGGCTGCTATCTCAGGATTGCCAGGCCATAAAACACTCTGCTCCTTCAAGGCTACAGGACAGAAGTGCTTGGTGTCACCAAACTGCTTCTTTTTGTTCTTTGTCACTTCTTCATCCTGGAAAGAAAAAAAAAGAAAAAAAATCACAATTTGTAAATTATCTCTTTGCATGAAATCATTACAAGATTAGCGTGAGCCTGACAGCATGCTGTGAACACAAATTTGGTCTAATTTTTAAATCTCCTTCATACTATATCTAAATCAATGGTATTTCTTTTCAGCAACTTCTGACAAAAGGTACATTGAGGTAAAACCTAATGGAGGGTAAGTTCAAGGTTTACCTTAACTTCTGCACAAAAAACTAATCCAGATTGGCCTGCAGAGGGAATGCTTTCACGGCTGGCAATAAATTTGAACTCTACATATAACCAGCCCTGAGGGCATCAGAGATACAAGCAATGTAGTATGTAGATATATCACCATGGATCCCAAGGCATCTTATATCCTACCTCTTCCTCCTCCATCTCATCTCCCTCCTCGTCAGCCTCGGCTGCTGCATCCTCATCCTCTTCATCCATATCAATGCTGTTGTACTCCCACGGTCTGTAGGTGTATGGTTCTAAACAGAGAGGAAATATGAAATTAAAGGTAGCATTATGTTTTCATTGAGGGAAAGATAACAGTATGGAACTTGTTGAAGACAATCCAATACTGTTTCATTTACAACTGCCCCGGTAAAAAAAAAATTCCAAATGACCCTCAAACAACTACCTAGGTGTTATTAAAGTAGGGGTAAATGTTTGAGGGAGGTAATTCATTGGGATGGGGCGATGGATATAGTCCTCAGAAGTGGTTAAGGTAGAGGTATGGTAATTGTCCTAGGAGGTAGTTAGGAAGGGTATTATCCTAGGGCAGAATAGTTTCCTGGGTAAAAAGCTTGCCCTAGAACCATATAACCTGTATGTAGCATCCCTCATATTGTTTTCCTACTCCCATCTATCCCTGACTGTGTTATCTGTGAGAGATAAGACTTACGCTCCACACTGTTGTGTGATTCCTTGATGATATCTTCTATCTGCTTGTTTTCAATCTCTAACTGGACAGGTTCTAGGTTGATAGTACCAGTGAGTAGAGCCTGGATGGATGGCCATTCCCTCTCAAAATCATTCCTCAGATCTTTAAACTTGGTTGTCTCTGGTCCATCGGGAGGTAGAGGATCTTCTTCAGGGGCCAGGATGGGTATTGCTTCCTCTTCCTCTTCATCTTCTTCAGTCTTACCTACAAGGGAGAAAGGCAAACACCTTGATATACTGGAGCTCCTTATAAATCCTATAAACACAAGGAGAATATTTTCTTCTTTTTTTCCTATAATCTTTTTAGAGTCTATTTTCTATATTTTTTCCAGAGGCTTTTCAGAGTTAAAACACACTCTGCTCTTTTGTCTGCTGTAACTGTCATAGCAAATTTAATAAACTACTTTCATGAAATCAAAACAAACCTCTAAAAGCTCATTGGGTTCAAGGATCAAATAGAACTTATTCTCCCAAAAAAAAACTTTTTTTATACAGGGAATCTAAATGTTTCACATTTTTTACAGCTATGTTAAATTTGACATCAAATCTCTATTAATTCATAAGCCTGGACAATGCAACTGATGAAAAGTACTTTATGAAGCATTTCTTATGACACATATTTTCTATAACGATACTCACCCCATGCTCCCTACAAATACCATTATGTCCTGTGATTTTTTATTCTGTCCTAGCAATAGTACTACCATAACATTTTTCACAACCCTCTGCTTTTTTTTCTCAGTTTTATTCTGGAAACAACTTATTGTAAGTAAGTCACTGAAGTCACAATAAAATAACAATCTCTGCCCAAGCTTGTGTCATATTTGTATCACTCTTACATGGGGGAAGAGCATTTACCTTCCATAGCTTTTATGGAGATCATAATCCCACAATACAATGACAAGTTTGATGTATACCTTTATCTTCATAAGAAGTTATAGTAGTACCGGTAGTAGGGTCTGCTTCGGTTGTAGCGCCTTCTGTATTCATGTAGCAGTATGTTATGTAACACAGGCGAAGGGTTCAGAAGGATATGGATGTATACATGATTTTGGATGGTTGAAAAGTCAGAGGAGTATGGGAGAGTGTGCAGTGTAGCAGTGTAAATAGTAAGAGGTTTGGATGACAGTTGTATGAAATATTTAAGGATAGGAGTATAGGAAGCAGCATTTTGTATAATATGATTCATTGTAGTATTGATTTTAGGTTATATTGAGAAGCAGGAGTATTGTGATGTCGATAACAGTGTTTCATTTGGAAAGTGAAATAAAGAACATACAGATTGTCAAAGCAATAGATATATGAATAAAGACAAGAATGATAGAGATTTGACAAAGATGAACAACATATGGAATATGAGTGAGGAAAGGTAAACAGTGTGTGAGGTGTGAGATGTGAGGTGTGAGGAATATTGGGGAAAAGCATAAATAATATAAAGCATTAGCATTAGCATTTATAACAAAAAAATATAATATTGCATAGTGACAACAAATGCACCATTACTTCCTACTGTGTTTAAGCAAAGTGAGAACTATATCATCTTTAGCAAAGCATATTATATAACTAAAGAACATGAAGGTGATCCGATGTGCATCCTTATACTTACGTGAATCATTAACCAATACTAGAAATAACTAAGATATAAAATTTTAAAGTACAAATATTACTCTCAATAGATGAAAGTATATATTTAGTACAATAAAATATAACCTGCATTTTTTTTGGGGGGGGGGATTCTAGACAGGTTGAAGCGTTTAAAAAAACTATATTAGCTACATCGTGATATTAAATGTAATGATATTTTGATTACACCACAAAAATGTTCTTACTATCAGTGGCATCAATATTATATAAGAAACACTCATATTCATCTTCAAATTATTGTAAAACATACCTTTGAAATACTAAGAACAGTAATAATAAGAATATCATCACCCTCAAAACAAGGGTCCAATACAATTCCACACCCCAAAAAAGTAAATACCACACCCAAAATCTAAAAAGAATGTCACTGTACCCAGATTTCACTTTAGAAATAATAACCCTCCTTCAATCAAACATCCCATAAACTCTACCAGTAATGTATGAAATTGCCCTAAATCACTGCACACATGTTAGTAATTAGCGCTCTACCTTTAGGTTTTTGTTCACCATCAGACACGCCCGGAGCTGCATCACCCTCCACCCCTCCACCAGAAGTGGGAGAAGCTGATTTAAAGTTATGAATATTCAGCAGGTTAATCATACATACATGTATTCATAGTGGGTATACACCAAGATTAATAAAGCAGCAAAAGCCCAAAAGTGACAGTCATAGAGAAGGTTGTTATATAAACCAGGTACATAACTCATCACAGACACTTTCAAAGAAATACAGAGACCAAAAGACCCAGAAAACAGGAAGCATTTCACACCTGCAATCACTGAACACGGATTCAATTTTGGCTGTCTCATTCTTTGTTGAGTAAAATCCTATATCTTGGGTGTAGTAACATGCAATATCTGCTACTAATTAGAATACCATACATGCATAAAGATTAAGCTTTGTATGGTAGCTTAATTAGTACATGTAAAACTATAGATGACTCCCCTTGTATTATAGCCATGTGAATAAATGATTATAGCTTGATTATACATGCATGCAGTTATATCTGCAATACATATCATGTGACCAGATGGCAAGGAATATCAATGGAGTATGCAAAAGCTAAGCCAAGATATATTGTTAGGAATGAAGTGATGGATATATTGCAACTCAGGGTGGTATTTTCATTTCATAATTTCTCAAGCTGGTCTTCATTCTAAAGCTGCATAAAGGCTAGGTTTATTGAAATATTCATATTTTTTTATCAGCCCAAGCTCTACTCCTCCCTGCTCTCTCTCTCTCTCTCTCTCTCTCTCTCTCTCCTCTTCTCCTTTCTCTCTTTTGCTTATTTCACCCATTCTTTCTTTTTTTATTTTCTCCTCAGAATTAAAAAATCAATTCCTCCCTTCTTTTTATCCCATTTTCTGACAACCAAGACCTCTATTTATTTATTTATTGTATCCATTGAATAGATCTCCATTGAATGGAAGGGACAATAACAGTTAGTAGACTGGACAAATCCCATAAACAATCCACAGCAAGTTAGATGTATGATGAAAGGATTCTACCTTCTGCTTCATCCTCTCCACCTCCCGCTCCTCCATCTCCACCTGTCTCTCCATCCTTCTCTCCATCCTTTTCCCCTTCTTGGTCTCCTTCTCCTTCTCCTACTTCTTTCTCTCCTTCAGGTTTCTCTTCTTCTGCTTTTGCTGCTGCTTATCATAATGAATAGCGTGAGGGTGCATTACAGATTGCATGTGCAAGGAGATATATTTATGCACATTTTGCAAATATAGAAATATCTATAAATGGGCATGCATAAATCATGAATTATGTGGTTTATATGTCATTGGTGTATTTATATTTGTGTGTGTAGCATACACAAATACTACCCAGTGCTCCATACTCTACATTAAAATGCTCATGCAAAGTCACCAAAGACTGTACTGCTACTGCTGCTGCTGCTGCTGCTGCTGTTGTTGCTACATTACTATCATTTCCACTCTCCATACCACTACCACTACAACTACCACTACCACTACAACTACCACCACCAATACCAATTCCCCTAACTACTACCCGTACCATTACTATTATTCCTGCTTTTTCTGCTGAGCTGTTAATACTTAGCCAAGAAAGAAATGTGCTAAAACTACTGAAATTAAAAACGAAAAATATATAACCATAATATCTACAAGCCACAGACTGCAACTAAATGAACATTAAGCTTGTGATCATACAATATATTGTCCATCTGCATTTTCTTAATATTTTGGCTTCATGCATTGGCTAAATATATTGTACTTGTGTAAATATTGTTTATCTGTGAAAAAGATGTGAAAAGCATGTTATGTCTATCAGGTTAATTAACTTACCATCTTCCTCTATGCCTTGTTCAGCTGCGACTGCTTTAGCTGCTTCTTGAATCTCAAGTTCTTCCTGGATCCTGTATCACAGCAAAGATAATAAACCAATTCCACGTACTGATGTGGCTTTTCTATTAAAAGGCTATGAATTGGCTTATCTTCTTCAAATTGGAAACAATGAATGATAACTTCCATTTATTGTTCCACAGTGCCAAGCAAAAATCAGAGGGAGTGCAAAAATGTGTAAACAAACCATGCAAATAACATGAAATAACAATCAAAACTCCATCTAAACTGCAATTCAAACTCATTCAATTAAATTCCTACACTGAAATATACATGTAGTACAAATGATTATAGGAATGAAGAGTATGCTTATTGATAATGATTTCTTTACTATTCATATTTAAGAAATGCAACAGTGTATCACTTGTTCCCATCTACCTCGGAGGTGTTTGTTCTCTGCTAATGTATATTTTATTTACTGACTTTGCATTATGGGATTTCAAATATTAAAACATTAATAAATCATACTGAAATGAAATTAACTCTCAAGCTCTGTGAAAACAAAATGATTCTGAAGTTGTCAAGGTGTTGTATATTTGAAGATCTTTTTGCAAGGTCTTCAAATCATATGTGCATTAAGTAATACTACTGCAACAAAAAATGGACACAAGAAGTGCACAATTTCATGGATTTTATAAATGTGTAGAACTCTAAATTGACAATGAAAGTGCGATACCACAAAATATGGAACTCTGTCCTTATAGGGAAAAAACAATGATCATAGTTCTTTCATTTTATGGATGGTCACAAAAAACTAAAGCTATACCAGTATGCTGAAGGGAAGAAAATATGGTGATTGCAAAATGGAACAATAAATAAAAGAACTGCAAAATAAAAATAAATGATTTCACAAAGAATAAATTTCATGAAAAAGTTGCTGGAAAATGGTCACAAAACTGAGTGCATTGCTGTGTGAATGATTAACTCTATTATTACCTGTTGAGTCCTGTGCTACTTGTAGGATCTCTAGATGTATTACTTAAGATTAGAAGAGTGAGGGAAGGAACAAACAATAATTTTAAGCTTTGATAGACAGAAGGGTTGGCCAGTGAGAAACATGTCTCAAAGTGGAAACGTATATACAGTGAATTAGCTTCAAGATGGAAAATGGATTTGGTTTTCATACATCTATGGATGTTACGCTTAAGTGGAAGTGGAGATAGGAAAGCTAGTCCTTTGACAGAGGAGTGTCGTGAAAGCAAACGATTATATTACAGAAAAAGCAGATAAACGACAGTGCTTGAGGGGTTATTTTACATAGCTCTCCGATGACTCTGTTTGGTTTAGAAATGTTCAGGTGGTGGAAACATGTGGTGGAAATAGGTGGATACTCTCCTATTTATTGGCTTGTTACTCCTCTTCTTTTTAGTGTATTTCTTTTTCTTTTTTTCTTTCTGTATTTGTCTCAAATTTTATTGAACTTGTATACAATTGTTTGTCAAATTACTGCCCTTTTACATTTGATTATGTATACGTCTCTAAAGTATTATTCTGTCCTGGTCATGATTTGTCCACGTCTCCCAGGAACCTATTCTTTACAAGCTATGCTTTTCTATAGGTTCCAGCACATTTCACAGTTTTGTGCTTTCTTGTCTGGGTTTCCTTCAACATGATAATAGTTGTTAAACATATTTGGTGATATATAGTTTTGTAGTCTGATTAATTTGTCAACAACTATAATCACTTCTTATTATGAAACAATATGTTTTATAGTATATTTTGTTATCTGTATTGAATCTGCATGTGAAATATAAAACCAATAAACTCAGCTCAACTCAACTCAACTCAACTCAACTCTGCATTGAAATATTCAATGGAAGATTCACATTTATATTATTGGCAGGAGAGGTAATTCCTGAAAGTCACAGTGAATAATATAGAAAGAGCATACAAGCAGTAGCTCTCAATGAAGAAAACAGAACTTAATTAATTGTTTAATATTTCATAGCATCAAGAATGATGTACATCCAGGAATGAAGCTAGCATAGCCCATGCATCAATGATGAATGCAGAAAGTAGGGATTACAGATATAATGTATTTCACTTTTACAGCAGTCAGTATCAGCACAGGATGTAGGTTGGGTTTTGTTTCAAAAACATGAAAACAAATACAAAATATAAAAATATACATGTATATTCTCAATATACACATATCATAAGCCATTTCAATTTGGAGCCGGATTTTCATGCCCACAGCACAGAGGGGCCGGGTCGATATACGCTTAGGCTCTGACACCAGTCACTTCATCCTACCTTGCATCTTCTAAGATCCTATGTTTCTCCCGGTCGTCTGCTTCTTTCCTCTCCCTAGCCTTAGTGTCTACCTCATGCTTGTTGAGCCTATACCAACGCTTCATCAGGAAATGACCGTTTTCACTGCTATCCTTGAGACAGATGACCTCATCTGGAGCTAGACCACGGTCAAGCAGGACTGTCCAGTGATCTCGAGACTGAGGGAAATTATCAATGATCCATCCACCAGCACTGAGAGTTGTCAAGAAAATAGAAACAGAGACACAATATACACAATGATTGAAATGGATTTTGCAATAGAAACAAAATTAATACCTTGAAATAATGTAGCAAGGCTTAAAACATATGATGAAGCTTTAAAGAAAAATATGAATATATAGATTACAAACAATACCAATAACTGGATGTACGATGATGCAATAGGTAGGCATGCATGGCAAATTGAGGAAGGATTCAAGAAAACTAGTCCTCTCAGAATAATACTAGTTCTATTGACCCTCACACCCTTTTCAATGAGCTCAATGGTAGTTCCTATCTGATCTACTCAACAGAATTACGAAAACACACAAGAATCCAACGTAACGATAATAATAATTACAATAATAATAACATCATTATATGTAGCATAGCTACTGTATTATTATACTCTGCTACGCTTTAGTGAAGACAAAAATCAGAATGCTACATTAATACATTCAACCAAAATCTATTTAAAGGCTATTTAATCTCATTCACCTTCTCATAAAATATTGAAATGTACACAAAATCTCTCAATCCCACATATTTTCATCAAAAAAACAAATAGAATACAGCATGAAGTAACCAACTTACCTTGGCCCTGTAGGATCTTTCTTCCTGAGTTCTCTATGTATCTCAACTATAGCCTCTTCTACACAGTCTACATACTGGTCTGCTCCGATGGGATACGACAGCTTCTCAGCTTCCCTCACTGCAGCATCTACCATCAGCATCACCTACAAGCAAGTAAATCAAATATTAACAATCATTTACAGATGACAGTAATCTTTATAAATTCATGAAGATGCTAACTGATAAATAAGATTCTTCTTGTTGAACAAGGTAACCAGGATGGTTTAGATCATTAAAAACAGATTCTATGACACATCAAACAGACATTTACCCAACAAAATGAATGGAGTGGTGGGCGGATGTGCCGATTGCCAGAACAGCATCTTGTGTGATTGAAAAACTGGCAGCTACCTTCAGTTTGCCAGTACACATCTGGGGAAGGTGTCTGAACCATGTATATCATAACTCTCACAGGTCAATATAAATAGTTTTTGGATTTGTCATAAAACCAATTCCTAATCATCTCTTACTCACCTCAGCGTGGTTTTCATCAACATCTTCAGACACCTGTGATACAGTAGGAGCGACCCCAGTGATAGTAGACAAGTCGTCAGTAGGATGATGAGAGGGTTCGGCTACCTCTGTACCATCTCCATCAGTCATTCCTGTAACAGACTCCTGGGCGGTGGCTTCACCTGTTAAAATGAAATAAGATGACTTCAGGTTTCCATCCTGATAAAAGACATAGATCTTACAACCATGACATTGGATGGCTACAAAAAGAGGTATGTTGATATTCTTCTTTATAACAGCCATGGTATTGCGCATGGTGAGGTAGTGAAACAACAACAAATCTTTTTGAAGAAAAAGTAGTTTGTTAAATCAGCTAATAGCATAATATTCCCAGACAAGTGACAAGATTTCCTTGGCATTAGATCATTAAAAAATCAATCTCTGAAACAGACCTCAAAAACAAGATTACTTTAAAGATGATGCTGAGACTAATCATTAAACTTTGGAGTGGACAGACTTTCTTTGAGCATCACTTTGTCATCCTTAATTACCTTCATCTTCCTTCTCCTCAGAATTATCTGCTTCTCCTTCTGCTCCTTCAGTCTCCTCTGTTATCTTTCCACGGGATTTCTCTATATTAACAAAGAGTTTGATATACTTAAATACAAAATTTGAAAATGATCACCTGATACTACAATTAGGTCACATGATATTTCTAATAAGATCAACAAGTCTACAGAAAAGGTCAGGTATGAGGGGGTAAACTGCCACCAAAATACTGCATCATTTTTTTTTTTAAGTAAATGAATAGCATCTGCGGGCAACAAAGATCCTGTGTGTAGTCAATGAGCCCTGTGTTATAAGATAGGAAATGTGAAGGTTATAACGTTTGAAATCATTAACAAAAAATGCCACAGTATTGCCGAGTCATATCTGAATGAGGCATGATAATGTCATCCAACACTAATGATAAGATTACCTGTTACAACGAACATCGTGGAATAGGCTCATACTACTAAAAGTTTATATGATATTACTGTTGTCACCTGTATTTGTACTATGATTGCTTGCAGAATCATTCACTCCAAAGTGGGAAATATTATGGACCAAATAAACTTTGAAGTAAAATATATTTATTTGAGATAAACATATCATATTTGAAATGGTATTTCATTACATAATTATGTTAATCATAAAGTAATTTGGATCATCATACCAGCTAGTATTACACAGCACAGTAGTGAACAATTAGTGGTTTATATTATTATATTAAATCTTGGATCACACTTCCTCATTGATATTGATGCTTTTAGTCAGAGTAATTAGCTGTATACATAGGCAGCTTTTTTCATATATTTATATAGGGTAACATTAGTTAAATTAGTCATACTACTGGTAGGTCCAAGGTTGGAGTTATGAATCAGTTAGTGATAACAATTGACTATGGAGTAATTATCGCTGCCAAGACTTTTATTGTACATCCACAACAGTTTTGAAAATACATATTTCAAAATGCTTGAGTATGTTTCCTAAGCTTAATTGTAACTTTGTAAGTCAACTTTTCCTTTTGTGTTAAGGTGGTACATGTATTTTGTAGTAGCTGTGTTCATTATTAATGAGGTAAAGAAAATATTGAGCTAGAGAATCTATGGTGAATATGAGATTAGCAGCAGTATGTTAGGTAATCACAGCACACTATGACTATAACTACTGGTTTATTACACTCATCGACAATGTAGAATGAAGTGAATTCATGTGAAATGTTAATTATCAAAAGTTGAGATATATGTATCCAGGGGAAAAAATACACGGGGCTAGGGGCGAATTATACCAAAAAGAGCCCCCGAAAGTCATTAAAGGGCCCCAACAAATTTGCATAGAGTTCAATGCAAAACAAATTAAAGAGTGTTATTTTCATGCAAGCAAGCTTGAAAGGTAGCCCCCAAAATTTTGTAAATATTTTTTTCCCCTGTAATACATCCATATTCTTAAACAATTGTTAAGACCTCTTTTTACTTTAGATACATTAAATTTTTGAGGCCGGGCTTGACAGGAATGTCTCTACAGTCTACAAGCTTATGGATGTCTTGAAATAAATGCAAACAAATCAAATTAACCCTCTTATATGAAAACTAGCATCGTTTTGATGGATTATGTGATTTGTCTAAGGTAAATTAATCAATATTTTAATTGATCAATATTAATCAATACAAAATAATGAGAAATTAAGGCTATTGCACAAGCTAAATGGCATATTATTATGTGATATGTAATTGTCTGAGGTTAATGTTCATCAAGACTTTTTGCCTCTGTAATAAATGGGAAAGTCATTGAAGAGGATAGAACAGTCACTACCACCAAGAAGAAAGCTGTAAAAAAAGGAGAGATGTGCAGGAAGGAGACTTGAAATATCACTAGCACTTTAGTGAGGAGAAACAGAGTTTTAATTCAACTCCTACAAGCTATGGCAACCAGAGTAATAGTGAAGGGTAGTGATGATAAGGAAGTTATGAGCAGAGAGATGGTCAAAGTTTGAAAGCAAGCCAGAAACATCACTCTCAAACATAATACCTCCATCCTCTTCTCCCTCCTCTCCTTCCCCCTCCGCTCTTGACTCCTCCGTGTCCGATGTCTTCGCTTCTTTCTCCTCTGATGAGCGGTAACGGGGAAGAGGGGCATGAGGAAGGTCAAGGGGGTTGGGTCGGTTCCAGGTGAATGGGTATGATGTGTGTGTGGACCATGATGAATGGGGGCAGGGTGCAACCATGAGGGGGGACGGTGCAATATATATGGGGGTGGGGTGCCGATGCAATGGACATGCAAAGCAATGGGAGGGAACAGGAAACAAAAATGGATGAGTTAACACAAACCCAGAATGAATAGTGTACATCCCACTGTGTTTCATCTTCTCAAAGATAGTATATGCAGTCAAACCACATTAGTTTGACAGTAAATAATGTTAAAAATTGTTTTGTTTTTTTTGTATTCCCACAGGGCAGTGTTTTCAGTCAAATATGCAATAACAACGGATTATAAAGACTATTTTACTTGTTCATCAATATGATTTTCATCCTCAAGCTTGACTGTACATGAAATACACACCCAATAGATATTACCAGTCTGAAATGATAGTCTGAAAATAGTCTGAAAATAGTTATTGCATAATCCTAAACATCTAGAATATTGTAAAACAAAGAGAAGGAAGTGAAAACTGACTCTTGATTGGGTTGAATTCTTCAAATCCCACAAGTAAATTATTTTTTGTTTAATTGTCCTTACCCAGAAATAAAATTATTCACTTTGACAACATTTCTGTTCATTTTAAAGGAATAGAAATATGACATTGCCATCACTTGATCCTTCAAACGATATCAATTTTTCACACATTAACAATAGTCTTATGGTATGCATCAAATAAGATCAAATGACAAAGCTGTGTAAACAAGCTACATAATTAAAATCAAAGGTTTTCACTGTTAAATACTAATACTAAACCATTATGCATTTGTTACAATGTCTATTAGTTTTTACAGTGGAAATGTACATAGTGCATCAGCTAGTGGTAGTTGCACAAACACAGGACAAATTAAAATACATTTTCTGTCATAAAATGCATCTTCACAATATATGTGGTACAGCTACTGGGTTATCAATAACAATTAGATTAATGGGGGACTTTGATACACTGCATTTCCTTTGCAAATAAGAGCAAAATTAGACACTAAATATCAAACATAACACCTGTAACTTTAGCAGCATATACACTTTACTACAGGAAAAAAATTAATAAGTGGAAAACACACTCATTTCTAATCGGCTCATAAAATAATCCATAGGAGCACATACCGATAGACATATTCACAGGCATTCAAATTGAGATAATTCCAATCTACCTTGATGAACTCAGAAATACGATTAGGACAATTAAGCTACATGTACCACAAATGACATATCATATTCATACATTTATGCAGAACAAAGTCTTGTTAGTAAACAACAGGGACATGCCAAAGTGATTGCAATGATGTGAGTAAAGAAAGGTACAACCTTTTGAAACAGCGAGCGTAAGTGGGCCCTCATCAGGGCCACCTAGTCACTCTCGAAAGAATATGTGGTGTTACCGCAAGCTTTGCTCATATCTATCTTCTCCATGGAAGCCTTCAAAGATTATGTGATTGCAATGACTAATACTAAAGGGGTGTGGCACTGTGGATGTAACTGGGCACTATGGTTACCAGGTGAAAAGAGGGGGATGAGGTTGGGTGACATAAGGTTGAATGGAGTGGGGTAGGGTGGGGTGCTGTTGTGCAGGAGATGGTGTACATTGTTCTACCTTCAGGGACATCATCGTGATCATCAGCACCATCCCCTTCAGATCCAGCTAAGATTGCAGAGTTTTAAGTAAGATCGTGGGATACAATTAGAATACAGGCTAGAGCAGTACCATTATCCCAGTGTAGTTTGTGTACTCTGAGCATCCAAGGAATCGTATGACTATATGTACTCAGAAGGTCACTGATCAAAATACTTATAGAAATCAAACCATATGAACACACACGTTTGCTAAACGTTTTCTTGCATTCTTTCTAAGCAAATATCAAAAATACAAGATTGCCTCACTTCATTTTAAAAATTCTCCATCTCATACAATTTTTCTTATGGAGGTTACAGTTTGTTTTGGTATGTACCAAGAAAGGATGAATGAATTTAAAATCTTCTGTGTGTTCATATTCTAATATTTCAAATTGCAGAATTCAGTGAACGTCCATAAAATAGGTCATAAGTTTCTTTTGATGCTCAGCACACATAACAAACATGGAATAAAACAAGGATTCAAGATAGTTTGATGAATCAGCCAGAATAAAACTGATTTCTCAAGAAAATCTGGAGTGATATGTGTACAGATAAGATAGATATATTTCCTACACAGCCAAAGAAATTGACAGTCTGAATGCACCCTTAATAGAAGTGCATGCTGGAGAGAGGTAAAGCAATTTGAAATCACATACAAAATACACATATAGCGTGAAAAAGATGATTCCATAAACCTCTCGTGTGACATTATCTTTTAAAGTACAGTGCAACTTTGCAGGATCTTGAATCTGCTTTAAAATATGGCAAGTTTAAAACAAAAATCTATCAAATGTTCTGATAAAATGGAAGATTTCCTCTTCTCTTGATCTTTTATTTCTATAAAAATGCATTACAAAATACAAAATTGGCTGTACTGGTTTTAGTACCCCCCCCCCTGAATTAACTGTACCTATAACCTTATTGCTTCAGAGGCATGTTCACACACGTACAGTAATAAACAAAACATCAGGTGATATAAAGTAGTCTCTATTTCTTTAAAAGAACTACACATGCTATATGGTTTGCATTAATGTCTACTACACTAGAGAACAGGCCCTAAGACCATGTTTTACGGTTCAGTCCTAAGTTGAGAAAGAAATATTTACTCACTTTCTTCCTTCTCTCTGAGCTTGGCTTTGATGGTAGCTATAGCAGACTCTAAAGCCTCCTGTTTAGCGAGCTCTATCTGCTTGGCTTTGTGCGACTCCATTCGAGATTTGATCAGTTCATTCACATCTAGTACCTAAACAGAATCACATCAAAAACAATAATAAATGATGATGATGATGATGATGATGATGATGATGATGATGATGATGATGATGATGATGATGATGATGATGATGATGATGATGATGATGATGATGATGATGATGATGATGATGATGATGATGATTAATTATAATAATGGTGGTGGTGGTGGTGACATTGACAAATATAATGATGATTAAGACAATGATAGGGATGATGATCATAGAGAGGATGATAATAAAGATCATCTTATATTTTAGTATATAATCTGACAATTGTATAATTAAGTTAATAGCACTTCTAGGAGCTTAGATAAGACCAACTAAGACATGAAATGACACATTTTATGTGAATTTATATGCAGAACTTCACAATATTTGGTAATGCATCTAGGACATCTAATGAGCAAATACAAGGATTTACCCAAAACCCAATTGTTATGATACTAACCATAGCATTGAACTTCTGCGATAGTAGATGACAGAGTGATGTCTTCCCTGAGAGAGGTGGTCCTACTACACACAGCTTACATGGAGGTCTAGGTTGAGGGCTCACTAGGTATGGACGAGGGTTCTTCAAGAAGATCTCCATAGCATCAGGACTAGACATCACATAGATCTTATCCAAGAATCTGCACAAAGACAAAGAAACAACATTAAATGAATGATTATTTATATACAAATTTGCCCCAAATTCAATCTTTTCAGGGCTTGACATCGTATAGATCTCATCCCAGAATCTACAAATAGACGTCCAGGGTAGCAATAAGCTTTGATTTGAAACTTTTGATATGCTGAAAACTACCAAATGATTCGAGAGAGAGAGAGAGAGAAGGAGAAAGGGAGAAAGGGAGAGAGATGGAGAGCTCAAAAACTTACCCAACAGCAAATTCTGGTTTGCCTTGAACTACATTGCCTTTCTGCAGCTCAACAGGACATGCCCTTGCCCACTTGCTCCTCCTCCATCTGTATCTCGGGGCAACCATGTTGGTACTGCCCAACGTTCTCATGAGCTCTTCTGTATCGACATCTTCAGGGATGTCTTCTTCCTCTGCATTCTGAAGACGGATTGGAACGGCAGCCCGACGGAGGATGTAGGTATTGAGCTTGTTCATAAGCTCTCTGAATAGGAAAGTAGCTGTCTTGTTCCCGTCCATCTCGATCAGGTATTGCTGATCATGATCTGCCATGTAATCCTGCAATGTAAAAAAAATCATAACGTAAGGAATCTTTCTTTTTTTCCATCTTTTTTTCTGTAGGATGGATTCAAATATTAACCATATGCCTTTCTAAAAAACATCTTCTATCCAGACACTGCTTACGAAAAATTTCAGATAATATTCAAGAATGCTATTTCTAAATCATATTTATAAAGCATTATTTCTCTGCACATACTCCAGTCGCCAGTTGCATTTGACGTGTTCATACAACATACATACTGCATATACTGAGATCATTCCTACAAGCTGGTCTTCAATAATATTGGCTTTAACAAAAGCAGTCACAATTAGGGATATCCTACTCAGTCTATGCCCCATTTTTCTTTATCAAGGTGAAAAGTGTTCATTGGACATCGGTGATGCTTCTGATATTTGACCCTCGTGATCCTGAATGCAGTGCCTAGACCACTATACATCTCTACACAAACAAAGAAGAATACATACCTCAAACATCTTGAGTAGTTTATCCTTGTAGGCCTTGATGCTTTCAGCAGCATGAGGTTTAAGATCCTCCGGTCTCTGAACCAACCTTTCAATTATTTCCATCGTTAATTGTATCTTCTCTTCTTCTCCCTGATAAAGAAATATAAAGTATGAACCACATGAGCACAGTTGAATCGATGCTATCATAATGAAATTGTGATTCCATCGATGTAAGAATAGATGTATTAACAGCCTGAAGAAAACAGTAGAAAACTAAAGATATAAGTTTAGTGGGAACCATACTTGTATCTTACAACACACAGACTAGTGAATAAGGCCCCTTTGCCTTTCTTTTTTTTCCACACAACTGTTTTCTGATGTGATTCACTGCTACAATTTGAATGTTGCTTTGGGATTACTATTATGAGGACCTTACTGGTATTAATTTAGTGTACTGGTAAATAGTTCATCTCTTCTTTTAATGTTGCATTACTCACAAATGTACACAAGATACTTTTTTTAATGTTCGTGAAGCTATCCAGAAGAGATTTGTTAATAATATCTTAATAAACCAAAACTGCACTTTTCTATTGTTACAAAGTTGCATGCAAACAAGATTTTGTGAACTTTTAAGAACTGATTTCATGCAGTTTCAGAATCATTGAAAATAGTTGACTACATTACATTACGAACATAAACATAGTTTTACAAGATGATTTTGCATTGCCATTATAATATCGTTTGCAACACTTAAAATGGAGGACACGCATCTAGTTTGAGTTTGGGTTTGGGTGGGTACTGTACACAAAAACCACAAGTGGGAGGAAATATCTTCCACTGGTATGCTAAATAATATCTAACCACCAACACAAACAGCTGCTCCTTGACTAGTGAGTTGATTATAGTAGGGCTAAATATAACTGTACATCCTACATGACTATATAAAAAGCAGAAAATACAGGGCACACAATAGTATTTTTTTATACACTTTCTACTACTGAATTACTTGTGGGTTTTTCACATAAATTCTCCAAGCAAAATATTGTTTTTGCCTCCAAGAAATACCGCAAACAAGATGCTTGGTTACTTTACTCTACATAAATATGACCCCTGAAACTATATAGTAGTCATTTTTCAAGACTGTTTAATTGCTCCCTGTACTTGAAAGGTGGAATTCAAAGTACCAATTTATTGTGTAGTCATAGGCCTTGTGAAGCAAGAAAATGGTGAATGTATGTGTCTTATCTTAAGAAATCCTTGAACCTATAACCCTCTACTTTGATAGGCTAATATGTTGCCCGTGGATATGGTTGATGGCTGTATAACCTGCCAGTGCAATAGTGCAGACAGGGATCGATATAATTGATATGATACATAAACACTGTACTTACAGATTTCCTTCTTTTCAGATTTTCAAGATAAAGTTTCAACTTGAAAATTGAAATTAAATGAAAGAGTCAAATGTGACAGATTATTAGAAGGAGCGCGCTACACTGTAACTAACATCCATGAGAAATATACATACTGTGGCTATAATACTACTCTGGAAATACATGAATAAACTTATTACCTAGGTTGTAAACCAGCAAGAACAGATGCAGGCCTTAAATGCTTTTGTATTAATCACCAAATATTACACAATCAATATAACCAAACGAAAGAAAACTACAGAACTGCTGCTAAATATCAAATCAAATCTAAGAACACTTCTCTTTTAAAAGGGAAGGTAAAATTGAGATGGAAATTAAAATGAAAGCTTTAAAAGGCAGTGATCTACTTCTGTGTTATAGTACTCTTATCTAGAATTGTAGAAATTTTGAAGTAAGTTAAACATACAAGAAGAACATGAGATAAGAAAGAGAAAGAGAAATAAAATCAAATGTAAGTAGGTTCCTCTATCACAAACTGAATCATAAATGTTGATAGCATAAGTTCTATAACAAACTTGCTCTCAGCCAATCGATTGCAATGATTTCAGTAAATTATATCTAATGTAACTTGTTGTTGATAACAGCTTCAATGAAACAGGGCTTCTCACCATCTCTGGATCTAGATTCAGCTCTGGTTCTTCCTCCTCTTCTTCTTCCTCTTCCTCCTCCTCTTCATCCTCTCCTCCTCCTTTCTTCTGCTGAGTTTCTGGTTTCTCTGGGTTCCATACCTCCTGGGCATACAGCATGTTGTTGAGAGAATCCACTCTCTGACCAATCCTCCTCATTTCAAGGTCTGCATCGGGTATCTATGGCAACCAAACCAAACAAAGAGCTTTTCATAGCTACAGTCTATCAATTCATTACGAGTTATAAAAAAGGTGCACTAATGTAACCTATACAACATCACATGATCAAACATTTGTTATACTATTACGCACAAAAGAATTCACTGTCAGAAGGTCAACCACACTGGATAAGTACATGTACATACCTCATGGACAGTCATAGAGCTCTAGCAAACCATGAACACAGATACATGTAAAGTTACAATGAGTATGAAACTAACTATTGCAAATTAAACTAAGGCAATCATAAATATGAATCAACTGTTAAACAACAAATCTGAGGTGCAGAAATTGAGGGTCCATTGTGTGTCCACTCCTGTCCTGCTTTTCATAATTGAATACCGGTGTTACAGAATATTTTCAAAGTATTCATCTTTATTTATTTCTATGATGGCACAAAAATTTCTATTAATCACAAAAATGAAAAAGAAAATATAAGACAACAAATAATTAAAGAAATACAAATGTATGCATGGAGAGGGGGGCCAAATAAATAAAGTATGGATGTACTCACCCTAAGGTTGATGATGAAATCTGGTTTAAGTTTCCAATTCTTGACAAACTCTAGTTGATCTGAAACATTCATGTATTCTTCATTCACACAGGGGAAGTCATCCAAGACATAACCTAAAAAACATTCAAAATGATATGAAACCGTCATTATTGTTGAATTAAAATTATTAAACAGAGGTTCAAAGAAATCATATCCTAAACATCACATAGACAAGTCTCTACACTTTATCAGATTAATTCACATTGTACTACACACCTTGGCAGCAACACTAACAATTAACAAATATGACCAGTAAACAATGGGGAAGAAGAGATAATATACATCTAGGCAGAACCAGTTGACATCATATGAATGACAATGTAATACATTTATGAATGATAATGTAATACATTTTTTAAGATAGAAGAAATCATTTCACATGGGACTGAGACTTACTTCTGATCACATCTCTTTGAATTATGTTAATTATTTTTGAGATCAAACTTGTTCAAACATGTCAGCTCTAGTCTATCATCACTATTGTAATGCTCAAATCTGGCCCAAAGATTTTAGACTGCCAATTAAATCCAGGCTATAAGAAATAGGTTTGACCATCTTGAAAAGTGAGATTGAAGATAACAAGGATGATGATAATAAAATTACCATCAAGAGATCATTTGAAGATTCCATGAAAGTAGTTCTCCCCCATATATAAATATATATATAATATATATATCAAGGTTTCTTTCAATAGATTTAAGGCAAGGAAGCATTGATGCTCGACATACACTGGGTAAAAGGGCCATTTACATGTATAACCTGCACGAGCCTAGTTATGCTTTTACATAACTTGACAAATTCTTTGGGTTGACATTTTTTAAAGCCCCCCCCCCCAAAGCATCAAATGCTTTGCACTCACCATGATGTGCCACTTCTGGTGAGTTAATCTTATCTTCTACGAGCTTGACAGCTAGCTCTTCAGGGACAGCTCCACCTTTGTGAAGGATCTCCTGTAGCCTTACACCCATCTCAGTCTGGAGGTCTATATGCTGCAGCATCAGCTCTGTTACGTTCACCATCTGACATCTCCAGGCCTGGGCTAGTCTCTTGGCTAAGGTGGTCTTGCCTACACCTGGTTTGCCCAGGATGATGAAGCATGTGGGTTTGGAGTGGAGGAACCGAAGCTCAGTCTGGGGGAAAAAAAGGACATTAAAATGATTAATATGCATCCATTGATTCCTTATATTGCAGGTTATGTGTAGTGGTCATCTTGTATTTTGGTCTAACCATATTTTTAATGTATTTAATAGATCATTTGTGAGGTGGTGTACGTAGCACCTCATGAGTACAGTAACTGTACTCTTATTATAAAACCATATTCTAATTTTCTTTTCTTGTAAATTATTCTAGATACCCACTGATTTTGTAACTTCCTTCAACCTTGTTTTTTTTTCCTTCTAATTCACATCTTCTTTTTTTACACTTCATTCTTACGTATAATTATGTTGTAAAATGTCATTTCTTATTCTCAAACCAATGGAAAGAGAATTTCTATTAAAATGACAGATAAATCAATAAATTCAAATTCAAACCTGATGATAATTTTAAAACATCACATACATGTACATTCATGTTTTTGTGTACGGTGCAAACTCACCTGGTCTTCATCAAATGGGTCTTCCTCCATGCGCTTCATCAAGTCTGAGATGTGACTCTCCTGTGCATTGCTTCCACTCACAACACTCAGTGCCCTACTCATAACACCTCCTACAGGGTCAAGCCTACTGGCTCCTCTGTGATTGCCTTCTCCAGCTGCTGGCGTTACAGAGTCCAGCAGGATGTGAGTGTTGGGACGGGTTTCCAGCATGTCTATTGTTACACTTGGGGTTGGTGCCCCAAACTGGGGTAAATTGGTTTCTTCCTGTAAAAAATAAAAAATAAAAAAAGTTTTCAAAAACCTAAATTATACATAAAATAATGTAAAACATTATAATAACCACTTACAACAGTATTATTCTCCTACTGCAGTTATTTCCTTTATAGGTTGAATTGAGAAACAGGTAAGAAGGACTAAGATTGGGGGGTGTCTGGACACTTAACTAAGATAAAGTTGAAACATTTGACTGTGGATTAATCAAATACTTTTCATCAAATAGCACTAAGGCAGCATCACAATTAGACCGAAAGCTTCAGTCTCCGATATCGACGGTTGTTCCGCTGAGATTACATCTGGCCCCTCTGACCGCCTCTATACTTGTTGACAATTTATGTCAGTTTTATTAAAGAATGACCCATACCAGATGGTTATTTCTGTCTAGACTCTACATCATGAGTTATAAATTTTGTCATTTCTAATATTGTCAAACATAAGACTTAAAAGATTTATGACATATTAAATGTAAACTTCTGCAAATTACTGTTTGTTATCAACCGTCAGTCAAATGTGAGTTTATTTTTGTTAAAGGGATAGTTGAGTTCTTGTTTAAGACCGCAAATGCCTTCAAAGTGCATGGTTATAGAGTACCAAAGCTGCGACATCATAAAACTCTATTTTTAGAATTTCTCAATTTAAACTTCATTTTCTGAAAGAGCATCAAAAATAATGTCGAAAACCAATTGAATATGTTAAGTATTGGCTGAGATATAACCATCTGAATAAATAGATTTCCTGTAGGAACTCTGCTCAGTGCTATTTTGCTCTGGTTCGTAAACTTTTGTTTGCATCACTCTTCACAAAGGGGTAGGCCTATGGTATGGGCTATGGGTGCCAATTAAGGCTAGATCTAGGTCAAATTAGGTGATATCAATTCACATTTTATTTTCATAAAATAGGCTAGAGTAGAGGAGGGAGTTTTCGGCCACCAAGTGCAAAATCCTATTTTTTTACTCTTTATTTCCTTCTTATTATCATTATTTGTTCAAATCATGAAGCCAATACTATTATTATTTAAACGTGAGAAGAATCCCCGAAAAAAAATCATGATTGCCATGAACATGAAAATGAATATTGCCATGGCGATTCATTTCCTTGTTCACTTTTTCGGAGGCAGTTTTCGGC
Organism: Mesocentrotus franciscanus; assembly: GCA_037976565.1. Lineage (NCBI taxonomy): Eukaryota > Metazoa > Echinodermata > Echinoidea > Camarodonta > Strongylocentrotidae > Mesocentrotus > Mesocentrotus franciscanus. The sequence continues at coordinate 37,786,380 of CP137671.1, read as the reverse complement.
CTAGCGAGGCAGTTTTCGGCCAGATGTACAAAGTCAATAGGGAGCGCGCGCCGTGCGTTCGCCCGCTGATCTATAGCACGTGCAGCCAGAGCACGTAACCCCCCGCATGGCCGAAAACTACACCTGCTGGTGCGGTGATCAGAAATTGGAATCTAAACTATACAGAGATACGGCGCTATAGTATCCGACTGATAGGATAACATACATGCGGTGAGAAACATTTGAGCTTGCGATGATCAGAAAATCTGAATCTAAATCTGAAAAATACTTGAAATACAGCTCATTTTATGGGACCCATATTCCTTACAGACACGCATAAGATATTCCATTTTTCAGATTCTGGTAGCGGGACCGTCGATTACATGGCTAAAATGTGATATTTAAGGATACATTTTCCATTGCAAATGTGGTTCTCCAGTGACTCTGCCATGTTATTGTATGGGTGTGATATGTGATATGCTGTTATACAATGTATTTTAAAGGATTTTACCATGCATCCAACGGACCAGCCGAAAACTGCCTCCTCTAGCCTCTAGACGCTAGAGTCTACTCTAGACCGAAGATTTCTGTCTCTTTCGTTCGTTAGCCTCTGATTTGGGTAGGGTCAGCTCCTCTCTTTAGAGTAGGGTGTCTGAACGATTTTTCAATTTTCCCTTTTGGATCGTTTTTCACCATTTTGGTTGGATAATTGAAAAAATTATTCACTCAGAATAATACATTTCAAATTTCAAGACTCACCGATGTTTCTATCAAAAGTAACAGCCCCTTCAATTCCCTACAATATTCATCCATTTTTTGTAAGAATCGACGAAAAAGACGTACACGCAGAGTTATGTTGTTTTGCTAAATTTAGCACAACAGCTGAATTGCGCAATATGCAAGCGTACACATACGCTGCAAGCGCACGCGTGTTGCTTAAATGATGCGCGATCGGCAATCCATTGTCTTCAATGGGCACCCACTTCCGGTTTGTAGACACGCCCGATGCATATTCATGTGCAGATTTTACGCTATCACCATGGGTTCGCCGGCGCGAGCTCACGCCTCCCTACTTAGCTGATCCGAAAAATGTGGGGAAGGGTATTTTCAAACTGTAATTGTTTGTGATCCCTGGGGCTAGCGAAAAATAAGCGTAGGGATATTTTCCTTACGACTGGGACTACTTATCGCCAGGGGCGTCATATCTCATAAGTGGCAAATTTCGAAGTTAGCCAGGAAACAATGTTTAAATAGCTTTTTTGACCAAGATATTTTTAGAATTTCGAGATGACGCCCTCTGGAAATATTGGAATTAATCTGCTCTTTCATATGACACCTCATTTATTGAGTATCACCTTCAGGATCACAAAGAATAAAGGTTTGAACTTCAAAAAAAAAAAACTTTGACCAATTTTGCATGATCGCGTAATGCACATAGACTGCATAGGGCTGCGTGCAATCTCTATGGGAAGGATTTTAGCACACAACATCGGGTGCGCCATCAGACACCCTATTTAGAGACAGAAGCCGACCATAGCGATTGCATTGCAAACTACCACCTCCGTCCGGGTGGTAAACTTATGCCCAAAATACTACATTTTACCCGATGCATATCCGATGAATTTATAGTTAAAAATTAGCTATAGAGGTCTAGGCTTAACTACATCGGTTCCACTTACCAGATTGACTGTATGATGCATTTAAGGGTCTTTTTTCTGGATTTTCATCGCCGAAAATGAGCTCCGTGTTGATATTCTTGCAGCCGTATTTTAAACTGTTACTGCGCATGAAGGAAGATAAAGAGAGGAGCCGACCCTACCCAAATCAGAGGCTAACGAACGAAAGAGACAGAAATCTTCGGTCTAGACTAGACTCTAGTCTCTAAGACTAGTAAGAGTAAGACTCTAGGCGCTAGTGCAGTTCCGTATCCATTTTTTTAGCAGTTTCATATCCAATCTTAGCAAAGGAATTTTAGCCTAATTTTTTTACTAATATTAATCATAATCATATATTGCATTTTCAACCTGAATTTGGATCACATCCGACATCGGGAATCCTCCGTTTAGGGCTTCGATGTCCACGTCGTCGCTCAATACCATCTCTACGCTTTCTGCACCTCAAACTGAAGTTATCAGTCAAAATTTATGGTATCGTGCATGCGCGCAACAAAAGCTAAAAATCTTCGCTCACACGCAGTGATATAACTTATAATTTATATGCCAAATATTATCATTATTGTCTTGTTTTTGTTGTTGTTGATGATGGTGGTGGTGTTCAGGGGCGGCGATCCCGGGGTCGGAGGGGGGTTCGATAAAACTCAAATTTGTCATATAAATTATAAGTTATATCACTGCGTGTGACGTGAACGAAGATTTTTAGCTTTTTGTTGCGCGCATGCACGATACCATAAATTTTGACTGATAGCTTCAGTTTGAGGTGCAGAGCGAAAGCGTAGAGACGGTATTGAGCGACGACGTGGACATCGAAGCCCTAAACGGAGGATTCCCGATGTCGGATGTGATCCAAATTCAGGTGGAAAATGCAATATATGATTATGATTAATATTAGTAAAAAATCAGGCTAAAATTCCTTTGCTAAGATTGGATATGAAACTGCTAAAAAAATGGATACGGAACTGCACTAGCGCCAGACTCTAGACTCTAGTTCTAAATTTTAGTAGATTCTAGGCTTAGAATAGAGTTAGACTATTCTTGTAAAAGTCCTGTTGAAAATCTTCAAACAGAATATCAATACCAATGAACGAAATTTCGAAATTCCCAGCATTATTCTACGTAAACTCTAAATTCATTCAAAGATTTAGATTGGATCTGGACTCGGTAGCGTATAGCGGTAGGAGGACGAGACTGCAGCTGCATGCACCGTGCACCGGCCAGCTCTGCCTGGCCTGGCCTGGCCAGTACTGCCAGCGCCAGTGCAGTACGTAGTATGAAGTTCGAGAAAGATGATCGTGTTTACGTTACAAAAACTAGTGATTTAAATCATAAGAAATCATTTCCAGCACTACCAAATGTGCTGTTCTTATACACCATGACATTCTCTAATGAACTTCATCACCACTTTTTCCGACATATCTCGGTACTTAAGAAAAGGGACAAAAACTGAGAGTTTCTCACCTCGTTCTCCGCCATAGTATTTCACGATCTCCATGGAGATTCTAGGAGCTTGATCCGCGGCCGTATTGCGTGTGCTCAACTACATCACATATTATATGTGACGCGCGCGTACGTACGAGAGCTGATAGTTCTCTAACGCCATCTTGAGTTTTACGCTGTATAGTCAAACAATGACAAAACTACGGTAGCATATATTGGCACCAAGATTAGTGGACATATGAATATTCATTATTCCCTACGTCACAGACGTGCGTCGTGGGTACTCTGTCATATCAACATGTACTAGTACACGAGTACGTTCGTAAGTATTAGTACATGTACCGTACGTTGCTCCGGAATGAAGAGAATCATTATAAAGGACGAATTACTCCGTGAAGCCAAGTATACAAGCAGAGAATTGAAAATTTGCAATACGTTCCTCGGAGCGACTACACTCCCTAATCTAGCTAGTTTTGTAATAATAGTTTATTTAGGAAAATGGACATTTAGTACTCTTAAGTTGTTCGATAACATCACTCAGTTTGATTTGATTGCACATTTATCTCATTAATGAAACATGGTAAAGGCTATTTAGTCTCAAACTATAACCTACACCATTAAACTTGGTGCCAACACCATTAATTAAGCCATGCACCAAATTTAGTAATACATTATTTTGTATCTTGAAGACCGCGAGGTTTCCCAGGTTTATTTAGGAAATTTAATACTGGTAAGTTGTTCGCTGATATCACTCAGTTTGATATGATCTCATTAATGAAACATTGTAAAGGCTATATAGTCTCAAACGAACCTACACCATTAATCTTGGTGCCAACACCATTAAGCCATGCACCAATTTTAGTAATGTATTATTTTGTATCTATAGAGGCCGAGGTTTCCCAGGTTTATTAAGGAAAATGGACATTTAGTACTCTTAAGTTGTTCGCTGATATCATCAGTTTGATATGATTCGAGATATATCTCATTAATAAAACAGTATAAAGGCTATACAGTCTCAAACGAACCTACACCATTAATCTTGGTGCCAACACCATTAAGCCATGCACCAATTTTAGTAATACATTATTTGTATCTATAGAGGCCGATGGGCGAGGTTTCCCACGTTTATATAGGAAAATGAACATTTAATACTGGTTAGTTGTTCGATAACATCACTCAGTTTGAATTGATTGCACATATATCTCATTAATGAAACATGGTAAAGGCTATATAGTCTCAAACGAACCTACACCATTAAACTTGATGCCAACACCATAAGCCATGCACCAATTTTAGTAGTACATTATTTTGTATCTATAGAGGCCGAGGTTTCCCATGTTTATTTAGGAAAATGGACATTTAATACTGGTTAGTTGTTCGATAACATCACTCAGTTTGATTTGATTGCACATATTAAATTATTATATCTCATTAACGAAACATGGTAAAGGCTATACAGTCTCAAACGAACCTACACCATTAAACTTGGTGCCAACACCATTAAGCCATGCACCAATTTTAGTAATACATTATTTTGTATCTATAGAGGCCGAGGCTTCCAAGGTTTATTTACGAAAATGGACATTTAGTACTCTTAATTATTCGATAACATCACTCAGTTTGATTTGATTGCACATATATCTCATTAATGAAACATGGTAAAGGCTATATAGTCTCAAACGAACCTACACCATTAATCTTGATGCCAACACCATTAAGCCATGCACCAATTTTAGTAATACATTATTTTGTATCTTGAAGACCGCGAGGTTTCCAAGGTTTATTTACGAAAATGGACATTTAGTACTCTTAATTATTCGATAACATCACTCAGTTTGATTTGATTGCACATATATCTCATTAATGAAACATGTAAAGGCTATATAGTCTCAAACGAACCTACACCATTAATCTTGGTGCCAACACCATTAAGCCATGCACCAATTTTAGTAATACATTATTTGTATCTATAGAGGCCGATGCGAGATTTCCCAGGTTTATATTGGAAAATGAACATTTAATACTGGTTAGTTGTTCGATAACATCACTCAGTTTGATATGATCGCATATATATCATTAATGAAACATGGTAAAGGCTATATAGTCTCAAACGAACCTACACCATTAAACTTGGTGCCAACACCATTAAGCCATGCACCAATTTTAGTAATACATTATTTTGTATCTATAGAGGCCGAGGTTTCCAAGGTTTATTTACGAAAATGGACATTTAGTACTCTTAATTGTTCGATAACATCACTCAGTTTGATTTGATTGCACATTTATCTCATTAATGAAACATGGTAAAGGCTATATAGTCTCAAACGAACCTACACCATTAATCTTGGTGCCAACACCATTAAGCCATGCACCAATTTTAGTAATACATTATTTTGTATCTATAGAGGCCGAGGTTTCCCAGGTTTATTTAGGAAAATGGACATTTAGTACTCTTAAGTTGTTCGATAACATCACTCAGTTTGATTTGATTCGAGATATATCTCATTAATAAAACAGTATAAAAGGCTATATAGTCTCAAACGAACCTACACCATTAATCTTGATGCCAACACCGTTAAGCCATGCACCAATTTAAGTAATACATTATTTGTATCTATAAAGGTCGAGGTTTCCCAGGCTTATTTAGGAAATTTAATACTGGTAAGTTGTTCGCTAATATCACTCAGTTTGATATGATTTGAGATATATCTCATTAATAAAACAGTAGTAAGGCTATACAGTCTCAAACTAACCTACACCATTAAACCTGGTGCCAACATCATTAAGGCATGCACCAAATTTAGTAATACATTATGTGTATCTCTAAAGACCGAGGATTCCAAGGTTTATTTAGGAAAATGAACATTTAATACTGTTTACTCGTACGATAACATCACTCAGGTTGATTTTATTACACATTATGTCTCATTAATAAAACATTGTAAAGGGTATATATAGTCTTAATCGATCGCCATTAAACTTAGTGCCAACACCTTTAAGCCATGCACCAAGTTTAGTAATACATTATGTATGGTGGTAGAGGTTGTGGTAGTTATTTGACCTGACTGCTAAGAAAGCATAAATGCTTGTTAGTAAGCAACCACAGGACCGACGGCTTTAGGTCCTCTCCGAGGACCTGGTAATGAGGATTAATTCCTTACCAAAAGGGCACTATATTAGCGCATCGGCTTTGTTTCGAACCCGGGTCGCCGAATTACGAGACCACTGCTCTACCAACTGAGCTATCGCGCCCTAGCCGAACTAGTACAGACGGGCTTTAAAGCCAGGGTTAAAGCTTCCTAGTGTGGTCACTGACAGAGGGTTATCTCATCAAATCTGCTCTCAATTAACATAAGAAAGAGAGGATCATGAGGGAGGGACCAACAGGCACCGATTAGGCATTGTTTGCAATATAGAGGGCGCAAGTAGCTTTAAGTAGTGCAGTGGGGCTTTTACTGGAACACTGGACAAAAGTAAGGACCAGAGGCGATTTTTTGGGGAGGAGGAGGGCATAACACAAAAAGGGGCACTTTCGAGGGGTTTTACAGCACATCCGTAAGACTATTCAGAAAGGGGTAGAAAAGAGATAAAACCGTAGAATATTTTTTTTGGTTCTTTTCAAGCCATGCCTTGGAATTGTTTTTAATGTTTCATCATTATTTATTTCCGACAAATAAAGAAATGCAGTGTCCATACAGCAGAATGTTATCTTTTGTATGATTGCATTTTTGGACGAACCTAAATATCAGTAAGAAATAGATTTAGACTCATTTTTCAATTTGAATGACAATCAAGGTATTTTGAAAGAATAATATTTGAAGAGCAAACTTTTACATCAGCTAGCAGCGGCGAATTTTCGGAGATGTCCTAGAATCTAATTCTTGGACGCTAACATGCCTGGCTGTCAAATTATTTCCGGACAGACAATTTTGGCTTTAGCGTCTTTATAAATTCCCTTTATCGCATCGCCACTAAAACTATTATCTAGAGATCAGTGGCGTAGTGAGCAAAAAAGTTTGCCGGAAGGGGGCGGGCAGACCCAAATCCGCATCACCCCACTCTTACATGCAGGCCCCGCTGAACGTTTTTCAAAGTTGGTGGGGGAGGCTTAAGTATTTACGATCAGGTAGAGCGTAGTGTAAATTGGCGTGGGGTCTAGGGGCAAAGCCCCGACAGGGGTCAAGGGGCGGAGTCCCCGGAAGCTCAGGGGGTATGGGCATTTAATTACGGTCAGATGAGCATAATTATTTTGATACCTTATTCATGACACTGGCAGGTCACTAATTGGCGTGGGATCCAGGGGAAGCTCAAGGGTTTTAGGCATTGAATAACGGTCAGATAATCATTGAGGGATCCACCTTAACCCCTGGTGGGTCGAGGGGCAGAGCCACCGGAAGTCCAGGGGTTTTAGGCATTTAATTACGGTCAGATGAGGATATTTTGATACCTTATTTGGGACACTGGCAGGTCACTAATTGCCCCGGCAGGGTCAAGGGGGTGGTGCCCCCGGAAGCTCAATGGTTTTAGGCATTGAATAACGATCAGATGAGTATCCAGGGGCCCGCCTTAGGGCCCTTGGTTAGGTCCAGGAGGCAGAGCGACCGGAAGTTCAGGGGTTTTAGGCATTAAATTACCGTCATATGAGCATCTAGGGGCCCGTTTTAGGGCCCTAGGTGGGGTCCAGAGGGCAGAGCCCCTGGAAGCCCAGGGGTTTTAGGCATTTAATAACGGTCAGATGAGCATAGTTTGATAACCTATTTGTGACACTGGCAGGTTACTAATTGGCGTGGGGTCCAGGGGGGAGCCCCAGAAGCTCAGGGTTTTACGGCGATAAAGTACGGTCAAATGAGAATCCTGGGGCGCCTTAGGGCCATTGGTAGGTCCAGGGGGCAGAGCCCCCGGAAGCTCAGTGGTTTTAGGCATTTAATCACGGTCAGATAAGCATATTTTGATACCTCATTATTTTGTGACACTGGCAGGTCACTTTTCTTTCTTTCTTTCTATTTCTCTTTAGTAAGTGTGGGGGCGGAGCTCAAGGCTCCGGAGCCCCGCCGTTATATGGGCCCTGCCATGTAGGCCTCTAAATGAGCATATTTCTTGCCTGACTGTAAATTTAGGAATTTGTGATTTTCCAACAAACGCATAAAAAAGTATAATTTACTAAAAAAGTGAGGAAAAATCTAGGAAAATTATGTCATTTCAGCAACATTTTGTAAATCACCGGTATCGAATTAGAAATGAACCACGTTTGAATTTTATTGTGACATTTGCAGGACACTAATTGGCTCCCCATCAGTACGCCAGAGCCCGCCCCCCGATCCACGGCCTTGTTGGCGGGAAAATCGCAACTGATCTCCCTACCTATCTTCTTTTCTCTTTCTTTCCTTACCTTTCCCTCCTCCTTCTTTTTCCCTTCCCTTCCTTCTCTCTCTTTAGGTTTGCTAGGGGAGGCAAGGGCCTTTCGGCCCCGATCCACATGTTGGCGGGATTAATCGCAACTGATCTCCCTTCTTTTCACCCTTTTCTTTTCTTCTTCCTCTTTTTGTTCTCCTTTAGCTCTCCTCTTTCCCTTTCCCATCTCTCTTTTTTTGGCGGGGCGGGGGAGAGGCAAGTGCCTTTGCCCCCTCGATCCACAACTTGTTGGCGGGAAAATTGCAACTGATATCCCCTTCTTTTCTTTTCTTCTTCCTCTTTTTTCCTTCCCTTTATCTCATCTTTTCCATTTTCTTTCCCTTTCCTTCCTTCTCTGTTATTTTTGTTATGGGGGCAACAGCCTGGGAGGCAAGGCCCTATCGCCCCCCAATCTCCTTCTTTTCCCCCTTTTCTTTTCTTCTTCCTTTTCCTTCTCTCTCTCTCTCTCTCTCTCTCTTTTCTTCTTTTTCTTTGCGGGGCGGGCAAGGCCCGCCCCTGGATCCGCGCCTGTGGAACATTCCCTCGGGAAAAGACCCTCCTCGCCACATCCAAAACAAACCCTGGGCGCAGGGGACTGCGCCTCGCCTAGAGCTGCCGCGATCTTCTCTAAGCTCTTCTTTAGGCCGGACATACGGGTATCCAGACTTTTCGCTAAACTGGATATACGGTTATCTACTACTACTAATAATAATACAATATTATAAAGCGCATAATAAACAGTCTGTTTCTCTATGCGCTGTACAAGCATGAATGGCAATTCGAGAAATATAATCACAAAAAGAAATCAACAAAGAGAATATACTAGTGTTACTGTTAGTTTTCACTAAGGCCCATTAGTGACTACAACAACATATGCTCTTCCTGGCTACTTGGGAATGTGTCAAATTGAAAGAGAAATGGAGAAACGCGCATTTTGTTGACAATTATGTGATATCACGAACATTTATGAATCACTTGTATGGAATTGAAAATAAGCCATGGTTTAATTTTATTTGGGGGCTAGCGCCCCAAGCCCCCACCAGTACGCCAGTGCTAGAGATATCATATAATTAGATACAATCAGACTGAGTGATGTTATCGCACAACTTACCAGTATTAAATTTCCTAAATAATCCTGGGATACCTCGGTCTTTATAGATACACATAATGTATTACTAAATTTAGTGCATGGCTTAATGGTGTTGGCACCAAGTTTAATGGCGTAGGTTCGTTTGAGACTAGTATATAGCCTTTATACTGTTTCATTAATGAGATATATGTGCAATCAAATCAAAGTGAGTGATGTTATCGAACAACTTAACAATGTCAATCCTTTGTTCTCCTAAACAATCCTGGGAAACCTCCTGGTCTTTATAGATACAAATAATGTATTACTAAAATTGGTGCATGGCTTAATGGTGTTGGCACCAAGATTAGTGGTGTAGGTTCGTTTAAGACTATATGGCCTTTACCATGTTCATTAATGAGATATATGTGCAATCAAACCAAACTGAGTGATGTTATCGAACAACTTAAGAGTACTAAATGTTCATTTTCCTTTAACAAACCTGGGAAACCTCGGCCATTATAGATACAAATAATGTATTACTAAAATTGGTGCATGGCTTAATGGTGTTGGCACCAAGATTAGTGGTGTAGGTTCGTTTAAGACTATATGGCCTTTACCATGTTCATTAATGAGATATATGTGCAATCAAACCAAACTGAGTGATGTTATCGAACAACTTAAGAGTACTAAATGTTCATTTTCCTTTAAGAAACCTGGGAAACCTCGGCCTTTATAGATACAAATAATGTATTACTATAATTGGTGCATGGCTTAATGGTGTTGGCACCAAGATTAATGGTGTAGGTTCGTTTGAGACTATATAGCCTTTACCATGTTTATTAATGAGATATATGTGCAATCAAATCAAACTGAGTGATGTTATCGAACAACTAACCAGTATTAAATGTTCCTTTTTCCTAAATAAACCTGGGAAACCTCGGCCTCTATAGATCCAAATAATGTATTACTAAAATTGGTGCATGGCTTAATGGTGTTGGCACCAAGATTAATGGTGTAGGTTCGTCTGAGACTATATAGCCTTTACCATGTTTCATTAATGAGATATATGTGCAATCAACTCAAACTGAGTGATTTTATCGAACAACTAACCAGTATTAAATGTTCATTTTCCAAAATAAGCCTGGGAAACCTCGGCCTTTATAGATCCAAATAATGTATTACTAAAATTGGTGCATGGCTTAATGGTGTTGGCACCAAGTTTAATGGTGTAGGTTCGTTTGAGACTATATAGCCTTTACCATGTTCATTAATGAAATATATGTGCTATCAAATCAAACTGAGTGATGTTATCGAACAACTAACCAGTATTAAATGTTCCTTTTTCCTAAATTAACCTGGGAAACCTCGGCCTATATAGATCCAAATAATGTATTACTAAAATTGGTGCATGGCTTAATGGTGTTGGCACCAAGATTAATGGTGTAGGTTCGTCTGAGACTATATAGCCTTTACCATGTTTCATTAATGAGATATATGTGCAATCAACTCAAACTGAGTGATTTTATCGAACAACTAACCAGTATTAAACGTTCATTTTCCAAAATAAACCTGGGAAACCTCGGCCTTTATAGATCCAAATAATGTATTACTAAAATTGGTGCATGGCTTAATGGTGTTGGCACCAAGTTTAATGGTGTAGGTTCGTTTGAGACTATATAGCCTTTACCATGTTCATTAATGAAATATATGTGCTATCAAATCAAACTGAGTGATGTGTTCAAACAACTAACCAATATTAAATGTTCATTAAAAGTAAAATTGGTGCATGGCTTAATGGTCTTGGCACCACGATTAATGGTGTAGGTTCGTTTGAGACTATATAGCCTTTACCATGTTTCATTAATGAGATATGTGCAATCAAATCAAACTGAGTGATGTTATCGAACAACTAACCAATATTAAATGTTCATTTTCCTAAATAAACCCGGGAAACCTCGGCCTCTATATAGATACAAAATAATGTATTACTAAAATTGGTGCATGGTATAATGGTGTTGGCACCAAGATTAATGGTGTAGGTTAGTTTGAGACTGTAGGCCTATATAGCTTTACCGTTTTATTAATGAGATATATCTCGAATCATATCAAACTGAGTGATATCAGCGAACAATTACCAGTATTAATTTCCTTTAATAAACCTGGGGAACCTCGCGGTCTTCATAATTTATATACACATAATGTATTACTAAATTTGGTGCATGGCTTAATGGTGTTAATTGGCACCAAGATTAATGGTGTAGGTTAGTTTGAGACTGTAGGCCTATAGCTTTACTACTGTTTTATTAATGAGATATATCTCGATTCATATCAAACTGAGTGATATCAGCGAACAAATTACCAGTATTAATTTCCTTTAATAAACCTGGGAAACCTCGCGGTCTTTATATATACACATAATGTATTACTAAATTTGGTGCATGGCTTAATGGTGTTGGCACCAAGTTTAATGGTGTAGGTTAGTTTGAGACTGTAGGCCTATATAGCTTTACCGTTTTATTAATGAGATATATCTCGAATCAAATCAAACTGAGTAATGTTATCGAACAACAGGGGGCAGGGGCGTAGACAACGGGGGGGATGAGGGGGATGCATCCCCCACCTCACAAGGTGGGGGGGGATGGCATGTACAATCATCCCCCCCAGGTTTTGGGGAATGATATTTGCTTACTTAATAAGTCATAATGATGATAATAATAGTAATAATAATAATGATAACAATTATAATATTAATAATAATAATTATGATGATGATAATAATAATCCTCATCATTATTGTTATCGTTATTTTCTCAAGTCGGTTTTTATTGAAATACATGTGTGGTCTGGCCCACTCGTGTTATAGGCATTATACATTGTGTGCAAAATGCATCAGCGCAATCTAAAACAGAATAGAAAATGAATGTAATACAACAGTATACATAATAATTCGTGACAGAGAGTACCATACTACTATCTTTATAACAAGTATTATTCAAACAAACATATATAATTATGTATAATCGTGAATTGTTCAACTTCATGCTCCCACTATATGACTATTGTTACACTAATACTGATATCAGGACTGACTGGTATACATTAGTTTGTTGTTAAGCTTGCAGCAGCTACATCTTTTCTGTATTGTTAACTATTTATTTATTTTTGTTTTATTTAAGATGCACTTTGTTTTGTATTCATTTAAAGTATGTTGATTGATGCATGAAGACATAAGTTTGAAATGTTTAAATAAGTTTGTTTCATGTAAAGCGCAGTGTGAATTTACCCTGTCTTGAAATGCGAGATAAAAGGAACCTATTAGTATTAGCATTATTATTTGTATTAGTATTATTTTTTATTTGTATTATTATTATTATTATTATTATTATTATTATTATTATTATTATTATTATTATTATTATTACTATTACTATTATAAGACTGAGATCAAATAGAAGTAAATAATGCCCTAATTTGAAACGATGCAATGCCGTTATGGTTCCGATTTCTTCACAAACTTACAAAGCAGTATTGTTACTCCATGGATCATAGTGATACTGTTTATGTTTTTTGTATCTGTATGTTAATGAGCCGCCAGCCAATATCCATCTATGGATACTATGCCTGTTTCTTTGAGGTAAAAAAAGCATAGTATGTACGTATTCATTATGCTTTATAATGAACAGACATATTGTTCAAAGTTTAATCGTTATTTGTTTGTTGTTTATGTGTTCTATTCACAAATGGCCACAGAGGCTGTTTTCATTCATAACCACATACCCCTATCAAGACAACAAAGACTATACCTGCGTGTACACAGTTGACATTGGTTTTTTTCTGAAGAGGTGTAACAGCAAAATTCACAGAGATAAATAAATACGTAGTGTGGTTCAATATGCAATACTATGTGTCAGTCCATTCTGTATTCGTATGCCACGGTGTGTAGATCTTGTCGATGTATGTCTGTCCATTCAAGGCGTAGTATGTGTGTGTGTGTGTGTGTGTGTGTGTGAGTATGTGTGTGTGTGTGTGCGTGCACGCTTGTGTGTGTTATTTTACCTCATTAAGTATGCATCAGATTGCACGATTTCAAGTTCAAAATTGCAAAAGCTCCCTACCGTGGGAGGGGACACCCCCTCCCACACCCTCCCGCTCGCTTCGCTCCTTCGCTCGGGCGCTTCGCGCCCTCACTAGCGTTGGCAGCCCAGTCATCCCCCCAGGTGTACGAACCTGTCTACGCCACTGACAGGGGGGCATTTCATCAACATTTATCCACCGACAACTGTCGGGGCCGACTAAATTTGACCAATCAGAGGCCTGGAAAATAGTCGGTGACAATAAAGTTGTCGGTGAAAATGATATTAGTCGGTGAAAACCACCGACTAATTGTTTCATGAAACGCCCCCCTGAAGACTACTAACTATCCATTTTCCTAAATAAACTATTATTACAAAACTAGCTAGATTAGGGAGTGTAGTCGCTCCGAGGAACGTATTGCAAATTTTCAATTCTCTGCTTGTTCTTGGTTTTTTCATGGAGTAATTCGTCCTTTATAATGATTCTCTTCATTCCGGAGCAACGTCGTACGGTACATGTACTAAAACTGTCGAAACGTACTCGTGTACTAGTACATGTTGATATGACAGAGTACGCACGACGCACGTCTGTGACGTAGGGAATAATGAATATTCATATGTCCACTAATCTTGGTGCCAATATATGCTACCCAAAACTACATGACTGGGGCCCGTTTCTCGAAACCAACGACAAGACAGTCATAACTTTATCCGCCAACTACGGAGATGTCTCTGATCTTCCTAAACCGTTTCACGAAGAGCTTACTAGCTAGACCAGTGGCGGATCCAGGGGGGCCTCCTTAGAAAAAAACAGGAAAAAACACCCTTTTTTGAAAAAAGAAGTTGGGCCCCCTCCCCTGGCGCCCAAGGGGAGGGGGTGGCGGTGGAAAAAATAACCCTTCCCGTAGGGAAAAACATTTTTCGGGTGCCCCCCAAAAAAAATTTGTGCTAACTAGCCCTGGCGCCCAAGGGGGGGGGGTGGTGGTGAAAAAATAATTACCTTTTTTTTTACCCTTTTTTTTCTCACTACCCCCCACTGAGCAAAAAATCAACCGGCACGATTTTCAAATTTTCGCACGAAGTGGGCCCCTTTTTAGGCCCCCTCCCTTGCCGCCGGCTGGATCCGCCCCTGAGCTAGACATCTCATGAAATCGATACTATCGGCGAGAAGAGCAGCCAAGATATAGCCTTAGTCACAATTCCACCGGATTAAAAAAAAAGTAATTTCAGAAAAACTGCAATTTAATATTTAAATGAATTAGGACTAAAAAAGATTGAAAATGGTACCAGGGGATAAGAGATGCAATATACTTTAAAATTTGAGTAGATAATACCATAGAATTACTTGTAAAATATAATTGTGAGTATTTCATTTCATGACCTATGAATCAGTTTTGTTTTTGAGATGGGTACCCCGGATATTTTCATTTGATAGTTTATAAAAAAAAAATACACCCTTATATCATTCTTAGTAAAAAAAAATACGATGTTATGAAAGTTTTGTCCGATGTTTTAGGCGTCGGCACCGATAATGAAATGACAAAACTTTAACATTCCAAACGTTAAAACACATGCATGTTTTAAACGATTCAATTTACACATTTGAAGATAGAATTTATCTCGAAATTAATATGGGTCTGAAAACTAGAGAATACACTTCTGACTATGGCTTGCTTGCCGTGGCAGATTACCCATCCCTTCGAGGATTTTTAATGTGGAAATAAACGCGTATAGTTATAAACATGGCATATTTTCATAAGATTTTCAAATATAAAAAAACGATAACTCCCTGTTTAAGTGAATGTGTAGAAAAATCATAGTTGGAGGAATTTTTGTCCTTTTTTGCCAGCCATAGTCTACCCAAGTGACATGTGAAGGCGCTGCCATCGACTAAAAAGTTATGACAGAGATATGACGGGGTCGGAAGCGTCATAACTACTTAGTCAGGATGTTGTCTTTGATCTTGGCTTCGTGAAACACGTAGCGGACAAGTAGCTTACTAACGCTGATTTAGTCAAGAAGTTAGACTTATGACGGTTTCGAGAAACGGGCCCCTGTATTCGTTTCTTGCTCCTATATAGCTGGTACTGCATGACGTCGGCTTACTTTTATAGAGAGGGAAGGGGGGGGGGGGCTTGTCACTTTCATTTGTACTGATTGGTTCCACCAAATATTATCAATGTACTTTTTGTAGGGCTTCTTATTTTTGGTCTTTTGGGGTATATCTATATAATACCAAGTTAGGCCCTACGACAATGCTTCTTTATTCATTTATTTATTTCTGATATTTAGGCAGGACGGTGACTCATTATCACCAATATTAATTGTGGTCTTCCATGAGGCCCTGTTAAACATAATAAGAAACAGTTGTTTTTAAAAAATATATAATAAATGATGATAACAATAATAACAAAATCATGAGCATAAACTCTTAATAACAACAAAGAATAAGTTAGACATGTAATACATGAACATGTATAAACATATTTACAAAATATTTGGTATCCTCGTAACGAATGAATGGTTTGTTTGTTTTGTTTTGCTTTTTTGTTCAAGAAAACGTATTAGGGGAAAAGACAGTAGGGATACCAAAATTGTTATTTACAACAATTACAGGATAGTAAATTACTGGATAATATGCAAAATTAATGCATGTAAACTAGTATAGCAATTGAATGTACACTCTTAAGTAACAATAAAAATAAAAATATATTTGTAACTGATAATAAATTATATGAAATCATTCTTTCAGTTAGAAAAGCATTATGTCATCCTACATTCAGGGCTAAGAAACAGACAATCAAACATATGACATTACAAATGTCATATCCTTGACAAAGTCAAAAAATAAAAAGCATCAAGTGAAATTTTCCTAGCAATGAGGATGTATATGAATATCACATTTATCATGTTTTTTTGCAAGCGCATCATTAACCAATCGTTTGATTTTTACAAGAGAAATGTGCTGCAAAGCTAAAAGGAATTATAACAAAACTTTAGTTAAGACACTAAACAAAATTCCTCTTGTCATTTTATCTTATTGGGAATCAATATTGCAAGATTGTTTGAACATGTATTTAAAGGTGTTCACAGAGCTCGCCATTCTCAATGATCTGTCCAACTGATTCCATGCTATTATTGAAGATACGAGGGGGCTATATGTTTAAAGCATTCTGATTTATACTTTGGCACAGAAAGTAAACCTTTATCTGCCTGCCTCGTATTATATTGATGAATGTCACTTACTTTAATTAAACTTTCTTGTAAATAGGATGGCGCCAAATTATGTGTGCATATGTACATCATATTAACACACTGAAATTCAAAACGTTTCTCAATTGGCATCCATTACAGATTGCTAATCAATTCACTCGATGGAGTCTCGTAAATTTTTTATATAATTATTCTAGCAGCTCGCTTTCTTGAGTTAATTCGTTTGTTCCTGATACCGATTTGACCACACAGAGGAACAATGCTCAAAGTGAGGCAATACGAGAGCATTATACAGCAGCTTTAAAGATGTTATTGGTAAATAGTCATAAGCTCGTTTTATTACACTGATATTTCTTTGCGATACTTTTGTTACTTTGTCAACCAATTCAATTCGTCATCAATCAATATACCAAGACATTGAGTTGAGACAATAAAAATGATGCTTATCGCTAATATCCCTCTCGTTATTCAGCTCTTAAATAGTAGCACTCTGTTGTTCTAATTTGAAAAACACTGTTTA
The DNA here is from genome assembly GCA_037976565.1 of Mesocentrotus franciscanus. Classification (NCBI taxonomy): domain Eukaryota; kingdom Metazoa; phylum Echinodermata; class Echinoidea; order Camarodonta; family Strongylocentrotidae; genus Mesocentrotus; species Mesocentrotus franciscanus. The sequence goes on along the minus strand of CP137671.1, from coordinate 37,769,022 downwards.
TTTTTCAAAAGGACGACGAATTCAGAGCCTGATTACAGGGGGGTAGTGAGTACTAATTTTTGTTTTCTTTTTTGCCCGGAAATTTCAAAATCGCGACGTCGATATTTCGCTCATTGGAGGGGATGGCGGGGGCGGTAGTGAGCACTTAATATTGTTTTTCTTTTTTTGCCCCGAAAATTTTAAAAATCGCGTCGGCCGATAGTTCATTTCGCTCAGTGAGGCGGGGAGGGGGCATGGTGGTATAGTGGTGAGCACTATTTTTGTTTTTTACTCAACACCCCTTGAGCAAAAAAAAGAGGCCAAATTTCTGGTCACCATCTTTATTTTTTGCCAGGGGGAGGGGGCCAAGGCCCGCTCGCCCCCGCCCGCCCCTGGATCCGCGCCTGGACCAAATTGTGAAATACACGGAGACATTTTTAAATAGTGGATACGTGCTCATGAAAGTTATGTAATGATTATTCATTTATGCACAAGCAGTGCACTCCATGATACACAGGTGGAAGTATTCTTTGAAAAGGGGAAACAAAGGCTATTTATGTAGCACCTCCATCGCTGTAGGAGTGATTATTTCAAATTAAATGTACAAAGTGGGATCGACCTCTTCATGTTTTGAAAATCTGTGGATATTCGGGGTCATTTGGGACATGTGCTAACCGTGAACTGGTTTATTAAACCGAAGTGTTCTATAATTCATCGTATATCGTCTGTTTTATATGTCTTGTCTTGTCTTGTACCTCTATTTTTCTTTCATTCAACCTACCTTTTAAAAATAAATATGCTCTTACCCAGGGGCGGATCCAGCCGGCGGCAAGGGAGGGGGCCTAAAAAGGGGCCCACTTCGTGCGAAAATTTTAAAATCGTGCCGGTCGATTTTTCGCTCAGTGGGGGTAGTGAGCAAAAAGAAAAAAATGTTGGCACCCGAAAAATAAATTTCACTCCGGGAAGGGTAATTTTTTTCCACCACCACCCCCCCTTGGGCGCCAGGGGTAGTGAGCACAATTTTTTTTTTGGCACCCGAAAATTTTTTTTTCCTACGGGAAGGGTTATTTTTTCCACCGCCACCCCTTGGGCGCCAGGAGGGGCCCAACTCCTTTTTTTTCAAAAAAAGGGTGTTTTTACCTGTTTTTTTTCTAGGGGAGGGCCCCCTCCCCTGGATCCGCCACTGCTCTTACCTTAGGTAGCGCCGAGCCTTCTGACAGTCACAATATAGATACGCAAATGTCAAGATATATACTGAATGGATGGGATACAATGATTGAGTTTGATGTTGAGGGGGTGTATTATGTGTATAGGCGGAGAGGTAGGCGGGGTTCGGGCGTTTCGATATAAGTTATACATATCGGGAGTTTGTGGGAAGGAACCATCTATAAATCAGGCTGGATATGACTTTGTAACTGAAAATTTGGCCCTCGGGATGCAAATATTGGGGTGGGTCCCATTATAGTTGATGTCTATCGGGGATGATTCGGAGGAGGCAGTAACGGTGCCTGGTTGTGGTTATTTAAAATAAAAAGATGGGGTAGCTGTCGTCAGCTAGCTGCGCCAGGTCAAAGCTAAGTATTTCGGAAGGCAAAAGGGGCGTGTGTTTAAAATAGGCCTACATCGACAGCTATATAATATATACCACGATATTGTATGTAGATATTAATTGAATTATCACTTTTTTGGTCCCGGAAAATTATACCTACCGAGGATAACCCCGGACAATTACCTCCCAGAAAATTCCCTCCCCTAAAAATTATCCCCTTAGACAATCAACCCCCCCCCCGAATAAAATTGCCCCCCGAAAAAAAAATCAACTTATTATCAGGGTGGACTTCCCCTTTAATGAACAGGGAGGGAAATTGTCCTAGGGGTAAGTTTCAGGGGTGGCCCGGGTATATTGTCCTCGGGGGGTAATTGTCCAAGGGGGGGGGGGTATTTTCCTTGGGGGTAGTTTTCCGGGGGTGATTGTCCAGGGGGTGTCATGATCATTGTCCTGATACGGTTTATGATGAAATCTAAATAATAATATTAACCACTGACTGGATCATACGACATCGCCAAGATAATCTTTTTTGTGGCACTTATCAGTCAAACCAAGGACATAACACAAACCGAGGGCGCGTTGACCCGACCCCCTCCTTGGTATGCGGTAATTTTCTGGGGGTATTTTCCGGGGGGTAATTTTCCGGGGGTGATTGTCCTGATACGGTTTTCGATGATGAAGTCTAAATAATATTGCTATTTTGTAGTTTGACAATTTGTGCAATCACTGGATCATATGTGTATATGTGTTCCCCTATTATTTTTTGTTCATTGTTTATATCTACCCGTATGTAAATTTATGGACCTCTATACTCTTGCAGCTGAGTCTGGAATAAAGTCTTGAATGAATATGACATCGCCAAGATAATTTTTGCTGTGGCACTTATCAGTCAAACCAAGGACATGAGTAACACAAACCGAGGGCGCGTTGACTCGACCCCCGACCCCCCTCCCCACCGTCCGAACCGCCCAATGTTATTCACTGTCACTATCTTGGGATGAGCTAGTTATGTTGGAGATCCACCGCTGCACGGTTCAACGAACTCTATCACAAATTGAATGCCATACCTTTAAACCCCCGAAAAGCAGCACGGGAAACCCGTTGAAACGCCATCTTCCGCATCTCACACACAGAGTGCACTAAGCGAATCCACGGACGGAGCAGAATACGTCCTTTCCCCCTTTATTTTAAGTTAGGTAAGTGTCGGTTACATGCTCATTTCATATCTTACATATTTTTCTATGTTTGTATTGTATTTTATTAACATGTTTTGATTTAAAGAGCCTGTTTCATGCATTTAAAGAGCTCCCACTTTCGCTCGTGCTGCTACTAAGTGCTAGCATATTGCAATATTAATTGCATGTTGGAGCGGCTAGCGGTGTATGTGCGCTGTGCACCAACAAGTTTCTCGAAATGTTCTTTGTAATTTTGTTAAATGTTCATTCCAAGAAACCTGAAACTTCCATTGTCCCGTACTTGTAACATTTGCGATATTTTTCATAATAGAATAATGCTATGTTTTATTTTATTCAACTTGAATTCAACTTATCTGCTGGGTTGACATTTCATGTCAGTGACGGCGCGGTGTGTCAAGTCTGATCGCAGCGTACTACTAATACTACAATGTGTTTATCGTGATCGTGTGTGTGGCTAGTTTGCGTGTGAAAACTGAAATGCGATGAAAATAAGTCAACGGTCATTTGGCAGAATTCCGCTAGTTTCGATATATTATTTAGTTAAAAATTGTATTCATATATTTATTTCCATACGTTGGTTGTGCCTATATTTCTTACTCTGTTATTTACGTCCAGATTTGTTGTCATATTTGTCATGTAACGTGCAAGTACATTTGTTCCATACGGGCACATGTACTATGTAGACTCTTCATCACTATGCATACGCATGGCCATGTGGGCGCTGCTGTGTGAAGGACGCCGGTCATTTGCATATGAATGGAAAGGACGCGACGCGCTTTGTGAATGGTTGGCTTTCTTGTGTGGCGGGAATGCGTTGATAGTGCATTGCAGTGAGTGGTCTTTGTTATGTGTGGGAGACATGCTGGGGTGTGAGTGCTGTTTCCATTTATGGATATGCATACATGTTGCCTGTGAAGATGGTTTATTTACAATGTCTTACTTTATTTGATGATATTATTAAGAATGCAATTAATCTAGACTTTTCCCTATGATTCACATATTTACATTATATGAAATTGGAGATCAAAATCCAGTTTGAAACCTTGGATCTGCATGATTATTTTTATCGCCTTTCTTTTTTTTTTAAACTTTTTTTCTTCGTTAATTGTGCATTTTTTAATGTACTGCAGTTTCTACTTCATAACCTTGTCAGCTTCTGTTCCCTTGTTAATTTGTTGCCCCAGGAAAATTCTAAATTGCTCAGTTCCTTTACATTGAAGGAAGTTTCGTGTCATGTGTTGGTTATGTCCAGTGCAAAATTCACAAGAAGCAATACCTAGGCTAAATAGATATTTCCTGTTATTTGTTATCTGTCCCTCCCTCATTAGCTCTTGGACATATAGATTATATGTATAAAACACAAGGTGTACATGATGTTTAATTGAGAAGAGTAAAATTACATTTGGGAATTGAGACCTTCTGTAACTTCCAAGTCTGACTACAAATCATTAACAGCTCTATTTTTCATGTAAGGTAACAATTTTCAAGAGTTGAGTGGACAAATTCTCAGCACCCCCTCCCCTTTCCAATTTTTTTTTAAAGATAAAAATTTGATGTGAAATGCATTTAAGTTCAAATCAAATTGAAGATTATTTTATAATTACCAATTTGCAAAAAAATAATCAAAACAAGTCGACAATTAAAATGTCGCCCTATATGTTGAGCTTTCATTCCACATCCCCATCCACAATCTTATGATAGCTCTGTGCACTGTTCTCATCTGACTGACCTTCCAAACTGTTTTGTTTTTGTTTACAATAACTGATTTGATGTTTGTAATGTTAAATGTCTGGAGTTTGCTGTTTAGCCAAACTTACTACTGGTTTAGAAGAGTGAACAATTCTGTACCCCTAAAGCCAGGCCCACAATTAGATGTTGACGAAATGCAAAATAATATCAATTTGATTTAGACATACTACTTCCGGCTTTTGCAGTAACATATATCATCCTTTTTCTTACAGGTAACACATCCCCTGTAGACTTAAAACCATGGCAGATAATGGTGATCTAAAACCAGAAGAGATGGAACAAAATGAGGGAGATGGCGGGGCAGAAGAGCCCATGGAGACAGAGTTCGAGAGAACAGACAAGTACGACAGCTTTCTAGGAATGGGCTTTGATGATAAGGTTGCTTCCGAGCTGGACAAGTTCTTTGTCAAAGGTACTTTTTGTGGAATAGTTCAAATTTCATTTTAGATATCAAAGAAATGTATTATTTATTTCAACTCTGCACTAGAGTCTGACTTAATCTACATATACAGAGATGCGAACCCTACCTGATTTTCATGGAGGCTCCCTGAATTTTTGTTGTTGTTGACAAGTTGCTCCACACAAATTTTCCTGCCTCCCTGAAGATTATTCCTATTATGCTGTATGTAATTGATAGAAACCTCCCTGATTTCTCTATGAATCCTCCCTGAAAGCTTAATGTAAATGTTGGCAAATCTGATAAAATGCAGTTAGTATTCATGTTTCTTTCTTTTAACCCTGTTGGGAAAGATGATTTGTTTTGAATAAATAAATATAAAAAATACAGCAAGAATGTTGCTCTTATAACATCAGTTTTGATAAATTGCACGATAAACTTTTATATCAATTTGTAGGAATCCTTGCTGATGAGGAGCTAGACGAGAGGGCGATCGAAGCTCTGAAAGAACTTGATGAGACCTCCAAGCTGGGAGTTTTGAAGCAGTTTGGTGAGAGCGACTTGTCCCATGTGAATAACAAGAGTGCATTCCTGTGTGGCGTGATCAAGACGTACAGACAGAAGAGCAGAATGAAGCAGTCACAGGGTGGACAGGAACCCAAGGGTCCAGATGAAGCTAAAATTAAGGTAAAAATCTTATTGTATAAAAAGAGGGAGTTATGTCAATGCAGAGGTGTCATGTCTGGTTTTGTCTTACTAGGAATTTCATTGCAATTGTCAAGCTGTGTGGCAGATGTAATGTTTGGCTCGTTTTCTTACCAGAACATAAATTTCATTGCTCAACATTGTAATGCTACAGTTTAAGAACATCTTGTTTGCCTCTCAATATTACATCACAAACAAATTACAAAAGCAAGGAGGGATTGCTTTGTTGCTGTACTACGTGTTGTGACACGGAAAATTGAACGTCTTGATATTTTGTACGCAGTACACACTTTTATAAAAGTGCACAAGGATCTATTTATGCTATGCTCTTACATCATGTTATCGTGGTGCTAGTGTTCAGTAATTCATTTATTTTATAAGTAAAACTTTCTCTATTCCTCTTTCGCTATAGGAAATCCTTGCCAGAACAGGTTACTCACTTGATGTCACTACAGGTCAGAGGAAATACAGTCGTCCCAAGCCTGAAGACTGTGAAACATTACCCCCTCCATTGCCAGGTTCAGAGGTGAGTACGGCTTTTAACATTACGCTTTGGGGGCGGGGTGGGGGGAATAGAATCCATGACTTCATTACGCTCCTTGTGATCTTTTTTTCCTATTTTTTTTACACAAGTGGAAAAATAACAAGGATCGTACGGCTAGGGACACTGATTTTCCGTTTCAAAAAAAGGCCTTTTCCGTTTCAGAAAATCAGGAATTCCGTTTCAGATGGGCTGAAAAACGGAAATTCCGTTTGCCATAGACTTTGTACACATGAAAAAGCTGAAATTCCGTTTACATAAGATTTGCATACAAACATGCTAGAGATCTAGACGAACATTTCAGTCTTGGTTGTCACGTCAGCGATCGATCGATTTTAGGCGCACATGCCAGCCCCTTTTTCGAACTGTACATCAGCGTGTGTACAATCTCGCCGCACCTACGCTCGCTGCTGGCGTGTATGTGCCTAGTATTACGTCTACGTAATACTAGGCGCACACGCCAGCCCCTTTACTAATATTGTGCTGAACTGTGCATGTGTACGGCAATCTCGCCTTACACTTCGCGCCGCATGCGCCTAGCTGGCATAATAGGATCGAGTTTTGTGTCAAACAAAATGGCAGCGCCCTGTCTCCAAAGAATCTGACAAATATCGCTAAATATTCGGAGTTATTAACCATGATATTAGGCCCGATATTTTTTCACTGCATAACGAATGACGAATCACAAAAATAGTGTAAGTTTTACGATTTTCTCCTTGAAAAAAGGGTTTTCCGCGATTTTCCGTTCGGAATTGCATTTTCCGTTTCATATGGTCATTTCCGTGAATTCCGTCCATTTTCCGTGATCGCGGAAAATCAGTGTCCCTATACCGTACCATGTTACTGTTTGCCTGTATCTTTAAGCTAATCGCTAATGAAGCTGTGCTGATCATAGCTGTCACCGAAAATATCTTTAACACTGTAACTTTGTGTAATGATGATGCATTAGTACAGCTATAAAACCCATGTTTTCTTTTGCTTTTTCGTGCAAGTGAGCCTTTGTTACTGTGTAATATATGCCTCATTTTTGTATTTTTTATACAGAAAGGTAAATCTGAGTAAGTATTTATCTAACCTCTTTGTTTGTCATTGTTTCTGTAGATTTTTGTTGGGAAGATCCCGAAGGAGATGTACGAGGATGAGATCATCCCTCTCCTAGAGCAATGTGGTGAAGTGCATGATCTCAGGTTAATGATGGACCCACTCACAGGACAAAACAGGGGTTATGCCTTCGCAGCATTCACCTCTATTGATGGTGCCAGGGAAGCTGTCAAACAGGTGAGAAACCTTGCTGTTGCTAACATAGGATAGAGAGCTGGTGACAGAGTACCCAGGGATTTGTAGGAGAGGACCTCTGCATTCTGAAACCCTACAATCACACATTTATTACCTCTTTTCAGTCATGGTTTGCTCCTTAGTTCTTTTTGTAATGTCCTGAAAGTTTGATACAACGACCAAGTTTGTTATATTCAGTAGTGAAAACCCTGGTTGTAAATGGACTCCTGTTGTATTGGACCTGGAGAATGCTAGTGAGTAGTGACTTGCAAGCTCTGTTGAAATGCTATATATTTCTCATTAACAATCAATGATTCATTACTACACTTGATGAAGAAAAGAAAAAGTTAATGTAAGCCGAATCTCGTTATGAATTGTAGAAATGCAGTAATTCATGTTTGATTTTAACTTATAGCTCAATGGACACAAAATCAAAGACAACTGGCAACTCAGTGTAAACGTATCAGTACCAAAGAGCAGGCTCTACGTCGGCTCCATCCCCAAGAACAAGACGAAAGATGAGATCTTGGAAGAGTTCGCCAAAGTTGAAAGTGAGTGAACATTCCTTGGTATTATTCTGAAGAAATTATTTTGTTATGTTACAAAGGTATGGAAGAATTTCATTTTTTGTGCATCTTGGTATATCATTTCTAGTTCTTGATTTTTGTGTGTTGGTCTTTGGTCTTTTATGACTTCATACCAAGCTAAATTGAGGATCTGTGTTTTCTTCACAACATGAAGGTAAAAACAAGACATGCTATATGCATCAATGTCAGAAATCAAGGGTCTATCTCGATGGAGCAAAGGACTGCATCATCAAATGTAGTGCTGTGATCAAATGTTTAAAGATCAGGTTCATTGATTTTAAAAACTAACTTTATTGTCATTATTGCAAAGGTAACACTTTGATTTGACAAGGTTATCAAAATTCCATGCTCGGAAACATTCGAAGTAATGATTATTATGAATTACAAAACTCTTAAATACAGCCCGACATAGCACCTGAAATGCTCTCCGATCGCTGCTGAGATGTGTGACGTCACATGTTGAACATGATTTGCACAAGCAGACGATGTCCCATGACATCTCACACATTTTCAGTGCCTGTTTCGTCGTCTTCTCTTCAGTTATTTCTCTTACTTCACTACCGTCAGACTAAATGTTTAATCTATTGCCTCACTCTAAACCCCGCGCATGGTATTATTTTGATGAAAAATGCAGCGATAAAAAATAAAGGAATCCGTCGCTTGTAAACAAAATAAGACGCCATTGTATTTTCAGCTGCATACACCGCGGTATGTTCGGCGTTTCAAGAGGGAACAAATGCGTCCATGCTTTCATTCCGGGGTTTTAAATTTGAAAGTGTGGTTTCTTTGATTGTTCATTAACCCCTATCCTGTGTATTTACAAACAAAAGAATTTAGTTATCAGAATCGGGTCATATCCCTTTTTGAATGGTGTAAAATTCCATCACATTTATATACACTAAACTCATTATAATTTGAGAAATAATAGCATTGCAATTATGTTCATTCTTTATGGGATGTCGTCTGCTTGGGCAGGATTGGTTCATATTGTGACGGCATTAAAAAACTATTTTCTGGCGAATCTCTCGCATATCCCAGATGCTATGGAGGTGGTTTTATTTGTATTTTTATAAATCATCCGATTTGTAGCTGACCTACAACTTGTACGATGGCCATCTATTAGCTTACCAGTTTCTAGTAATATGTTATTTGCCATATTTGTGATTGTCTTTGAACCCGCACTTTAACCCTATACTAACTGGGCTATTTCAGACCAGGTTATTACTGAGGGGGGTCAATTTGACCCCCACGATCTCGGCCGTTTCACAGCCGATCGCCGCGAAAATTTGCATGCATGTCAAGTGAAGTGTATAGAATACTATGGTAATTTCAATTTTTTTGAAAAATTCACTCATTTGCATATTTATGGTAATTTATGCAAATAAGGTCATAACATTCACATTTTTACCCATAAATCATATATTATTCATATTTAAGCATTCTTTTTCACTACATATGTTCGTTAGACCATTTGGAATAATAATACGACAAAAAAAATTGGAAGAGCCAGGTTATTCCTTATGTTATCTTATGTATTTCACTGTTTTTTTAACTTATGTATTTTATTGTTTTTTTTGTTTTATTTCATTCCTCACTATAATTCATCTATTTTGACCCCAAAACAAACACCTAAACTTTGAACAAGACCAAATAACCAATGTTTTATCTCTCTTTAGGAAAAATTATATTTCCATATGTTTTGTACACAAATCACAAAAATGAGCGATTTTCGGGCTGAAATGCAAAGACAAAAGGTCACGTGACTTTGTAACTATTTTCATTTAACCGAAAACCATCCGGTTTTTGTCTCGCCTGCGTAGCAAAAAGCGAGACATAGGCGCCGCTTTTCCGGTGGCGGCGGCGGCGTCGTCAACATCAAAACTTAACCTAAGGTTAAGTTTTTGAATTGTTAATATAATTTTGAAAGTATAAGGTCCTATTAAATGAAACTTGGACTAAAGGGTTATCAAGTATCCCCAATCATGTGAAGAAAATTTCAGGTCACAAAGTCAAGGTCAAAGGTCATTTCAGGTCAACAAACTTAGACTATGTTGTGGCATCATCATCAAAAACTTAACCTGAGGTTAAGTTTTTGAATTTGTAATATAATTTTGAAAGTATAAGTTCTTATTCAATGAAACTTAGACTAAAGGGTTATCAAGTATCCCCAATCATGTGAGTAGAATTTCAGCCCACTAGGTCAAGGTCAAAGGTCATTTCAGGTCAACAAACTTAACTATGTTGTGGCATCAGGCTAAGATTTTTTTAATTGTTATCATAATTTTGAAAGTATACATTCCTATTCCATGAAACTTGAACATAAGGGTTATCAAGTATCACCAATCATGTTATTAGTCTTTTAGGTGACAAATGTAGGTCAAATGTCATTTCAGGTCTGGAAACTTAGACTTTGTTGTGGCATCAACATCAAGATTTTGAAATTTTAGCATAATTTCAAAAGTGTTTGTTCAAATTCCATGAAACTTGTACCCAAGGGCTATCAAGTATCACAAATCATGTGACACAAATTCCAGGTCACAAAGTCAAGGTCAAAGGTCATTTTAGGTCAGTAGACTTGGATTACATGTATGTTCTCAAAATTTAATATGAGAATTAATAAATTGTTGTTATTTGTTCATATTTCATGAAAGTAAATATTCAAATCATTCGAGTACTTTCCCATGAATATTCTAATAGTAATTTTAGTATTCGATCCCAGGCCTAGTATGTACATGATCAGTTACAGCTAGGTGACAATATTGATGTTTTGATAATATATATTGGAGTATATCTCATAACAATGTTCTCATTATGCTAATGAGACGTGATGTGATGTAGATGGGCTCTACCTTCCAATTGTTTTTACACAAAATGCTGAAAAATCCTCTTTTCTTAAAAAGTTTATTAGATAACTTTATTTGTAAATTACTGACAAGCATTGAAACATTTATAGTCTTACCCATACACTAAATCTCATTATATTGTATTCTTATGATACAGTAAATAATTATTCTGATGATTGATAATCAATATTCACTTTAAAATGCTTATTATATTCAGAGGATTTCATTTCGGGGGTCTGCAAATGGGCCACCCTGCCTATAAAAATAATGTCCCAACCTCAATTTTTCATCATATCGAATTGCGTAATGCCGAATTGCGTAATGCAGGCGAGACCGAGAGCGTTTCACTTGTTACTAGCGGTTAAACGGAATTGGAAATATCCGTGATGTTAAACACTATACTAATCAAAAGTTGCTTATTTTATTGATTCCCAGTGGATGCATGGACAAGGTTTTGTCCGTTAGTCGCAGTGGTGAGCTGTACCCCCTTCTATTTATAATTCATGGATCTATGTTGAGAGACATTGTTTGATGTTATTTTTCATTCTTTGCTGTTTATCAGAGGGTCTGCTGGATGTCATCATCTACAAGACAGAGGACAAGATGCGCAACCGTGGTTTTGCCTTTCTGGAGTTTGACTCCCACAAAGCAGCTGCCAGTGCCAAGAGGAAACTAGCTTCGGGTAGAATCAAGGTCTGGAATCAAATCAATGTCAACGTAGACTGGGCTGATCCAGTCATTGAGCCAGACTCAGACACTATGTCCAAGGTAAGTTCTTCTAACTACTCATGAAATAATATTCATATTTTAAAGAAATTGGTTCATCTTTGTTTTTGCCAAGTGTGCCATAAGTGTACGTTATCTTTGAATCTTTTTTTGTGACCGTCGGCCTGGACAGTGCAAGGTGAACGAGGGGTTGAGGGAGAAAAAAATGGCGGCCGAGTATTCGAACGAAATCATTCTCGAGTAGTTGTCAAGTACTTGAGTATTTGAGTACTCATCGCAGCCTTAAAATATAGTCATGTAAGGTTTCTGTAACAAAGGTTTTTATGTAAAATTGTTTTGGCGGTCATGGAGTACTCCTAAGCAACTATCATATTTGACTTTGTACCTGCAGGTTAAAGTTGTGTACATCAGGAATCTCTCTACGGAATTTATGTAAAATTGTTTTGGCGGTCATTGAGCACTCCTAAGCAACTATCATATTTGACTTTGTATCTGCAGGTTAAAGTTGTGTACATCAGGAATCTCTCTACGGAATCAACAGAAGCCAAGATCAAGGAAGACTTCAGCCAATATGGTGAGGTGGAGAAGGCCAAGAAGATGAAGGATTACTGCTTTGTCCACTTCAAGGATAGGGACGCTGCTGTCAAGGTAAATACTCGCTTTTGTCACATATAAAGAACAGTGGAACTTTGTCTAATGCTGTGCAATCATAGAAATTGTGTTTTGAGAGGGGTTTTTTCAGGGTGAAGACAAACAGACTGTAGAGAAGTGGGACCTGCAAAATTGCTTTATTATCACAAGATTTTGTTACAAGAGGTTCCACTGTATTGCAAAATGTTCATTATGCAGTTACTTCTTGACCATTGGCATCAATACCTTTCAATAACGTCTTTTGATCTTCTCCCTTTAGGCGATAGAGGAGATGAACGGAAAGGAGTATGAAGGAACAACAATAGAAGTATCTCTTGCCAAACCACCCATGGAAAACAAGAAGAAGAAGGAGAGGATCATGAGGCAGCAGAATCTTGGAGGGTAAGTGTCAGCAAGAAAGACCCATATTTGGAGCAAATAATTTTGTATTCTCTGTGTTGATGGAATACAAAGAAAAGGTAGTATCTAGTCCTTGATAGTTCAAAAGTGAAGAAATCAGGATCTTGCATGGGCCTGAACATGGGATAGACAGTGGAATGACATCTCTTCAATCTGCCTCTAGATGCGAATACAATTGAATTTAGTTTTGTAAATTGAAGTGTTGAATAATATTTTACTAAATCCAGTCTTTCTGTTAATCAGGGTTTTTAGGGAGATTTGACTTGATTTTTACTTCTTGTTAAAATCAAAAATTAAACAATTAACAAAAATTTGTGTACTTTCTTACAGCTTTGGTTATGAAGGGTATCAGCCTCGTGGTCGTGGTGGTCCACCAATGCGCGGTGGTCGTGGAGGTGGATATGGTGGTGGAGGAGGAGACCGCTACAGGGACTTTGGAGGCTACGGAGGTTATGATGACTACTTCTACGAGGGCGGATACGGTGGCGGATACGGTGGTCGCTATGAGGGCGATGATTACGGCTACGGAGGCTATGGCGACTACGATGCCGGCTACTACGGCGGTGGAGGGGGATATGGACGCGGTGGACGTGGGATGAGGTCGAGAGGAAGGGGCATGGGAATGCGAGGAGGACCCAATACACAGAGGGGTTTTTTACGGGGAGGTGGGGCCCGAGGAGGCCCCAGGGGAGGGCGCGGTGGTCCCAGGGGTGGACGTGGTAACAGGGGTGGCCGAGGGAATCGTGGAGGTAACATGGGTGGCAAGAGGAAATTAGAGGGACAATCAATGGGGGACCCAAAGCGACGCAACACCCAGTCTCAGTGGGGAACGCAGCCCATTGCCCAGCAGCCTCTTGATCAGGGATATGGCTATGACTCCTACAACTCCTACAATGACCAATGGTCATCAGACAATTACGGAGGTAACCAGTGGAAGTAGATGACCACATCTACAGGACATTGACCATAAAGCGAATGTCCACTGGAAAGGGTGGATGAGACCTGTCTTCACTCCTTGATATCTACAGTACAGGTAAAACCACAATGGGCTGGGAACATGGACTTTGTCTATTGTAAATAATCAACTAGAATATACCTCTCTAAGAATGCTCATTCATAAAGTGCCCAATTGTTTTTAGCTTATTCAATTATTACTTTGCAAACTAACTATAAAGGCACATGCACGTTCAATATTTTAAATAGATTGAGAAAATGAAATCATTATATGATACTGGAGTTTGATATGGAAGTAATTTTGTCTCATTTTTGGATGGTTATGAAATGTGATAAATGTATAGGATAGTTTGTCCAGTATAAAAATGGATATTGGAAAATGGAAAATTATGGCGAAAAAAAAGAAGTTTGGTTTTCAAAAGTATTGGGTCTTTTTAATTAATGTGTCTATCGTGTAACATTGTTGAATTTGTCTAGAATTTTGTACATATAAACCATTCTGGAACATTTGTGCACCGTTATTGTTGGTGTTGAAAATATTTGAAGAGAAATGTTCCTTTTTGCGGAGCAAATGTGAGACGACATTGATATGCAGTATTCATCTATCAGTGATGTAGCAGGTTTGATGTCTCCTGGCGTTTTTAGGAGAAGAGATATTTTTACACTAGAGACTCAATTATGCTTTGTACATTTACCTTCAGTGTTGCACTGTGTACAGATAAAAGCATATTTCATGTTCGTGAGTAGCGGTAATAAAAAAAAGGGGCTAGCTAGTTACATTGGTGTTCAGTGCAAATTGTTTCAATATGGATAAATATGGTTTTAGAGTTTCACGTCTGTTTTTATCAAATATGTTTACCCACTCGTACTTTACAACAGCAAAAATCATGTTTCTTCGTCCTGTCTGAAAATTGTGACTTTTTGTGTAGATATCCCTTGTTTTGGCAAAAACAATTATGTAGTAGTCTAATTCTTAAGTTTTGATATTCATTAAAAGTTGACCATGTACAGAATTTACCAAATTGTTTTTTTACCAGTTTCTTTATTGAGATTACTCTGATCAAATGAGTTATCAAATCTTGCATGAAAACTGCATGCTTGGGGTGCTTTGTAGAATAGTTATTCATGCAAATTGTGTTTGTGAGTGTTCTTTTTATTATAGGCAATATGTAGTGTATTTAGTTACACGTGAAATGAGCTAGATTTGAAGAGGTCAGTTCCCAAATTCAGGAAAAATTTCAGGGGCTATGTCTTTTTGGACATACTAAACCATGGTGCAGCATGCATGCTTCATAGAATGGAAAAAAGGTCCCAAGTGGAAACACAAACAATCCACTATGCCTTTCTCATTTTTACATTCCAAGATGAAAATAATGAAATAGAAAACATGTAGTGCATGCCCTACAGTCTAACTTGATTGTGTTACCATCATTATGTGGATATTAACATGTTTCTTTCTCTCTCTTTTTCTCCCTCTTCATTTTCTCATCCCTGTTTTCCCCAATAGAAAACAACCCATTCAAATTCTTGAATGTAAATTAGTTCCCAAATTGGAACTCTTGAAAAGTTCAAGATATTTCTTTTAATTGTGTTTTGTTATG
Organism: Mesocentrotus franciscanus; assembly: GCA_037976565.1. Taxonomy (NCBI): domain Eukaryota; kingdom Metazoa; phylum Echinodermata; class Echinoidea; order Camarodonta; family Strongylocentrotidae; genus Mesocentrotus; species Mesocentrotus franciscanus. The sequence continues at coordinate 37,753,870 of CP137671.1, read as the reverse complement.
TCATTTGATAGCTATTTCTTTTTCAGATAAAATTTTGAGGGGGACCACTCTCCCTCAAACTCAATTACACAGTCATGCCATATGACTGTTTTGGAATTAATATGCTCTACAAGAACGTTCATCTTCAGGATCCTAAATTTAGGATTCCTATTTTGCGCCAAGTAATAATCAGGAGATATAAACAATGTACTTTGAACCAGGAAATGTGATTTGAAGCCTTTTTAAAGGCTAGAATTTTGCACAGAACAAAGAATTTTTAATGATGGCTTTGAAAGAATGAGAGAGTTGTCTTCCTCTCTGAAATCAAAGAGCCTCCTTGATATCATACTTTACTACCCCCTTGAGATTCTCCAGATTCAACCAGCAGTGGACCAACTATGGACTTCTTCTGCTTCGTGGTGACCTACAACACCTCGAACAAACAACATCAACGTACTTCCATCTCCGTCTGTCTCATTTGGATCAATTATTAAATATTCCTTGAGCAAGCATCTTCAAGCTAGTTCTAAATCTAATTTGGATGAAATTAAAATATACCTCCCTGCCTTGGATAAATGTTCCAGCGATACAACAGATTGTTTTACATTTCAGTGGAATAACGATCAAATTAGCCCTTATCTGGCAATGCAAATTGGTCTTATCTTCTTCAATTGATGGAATTAACCAGCGTATTATAAAGCCTGTTGAAACGCAAATCACCACAGATTTGGGCCTGGTTTTTATAATGTTAGAATTCGACTAAAATGAAATTTTATTAGTTCTACATGTATTTGCTAAAAGCGCTTGTGTGACCAGTTATCAGCAAGAATGAAAGGAAATTTATTACGAATACTTGGATGAATTTTTTTCTATGATGAGTAAGGAAAGAAGATACTACAACTGGCTTCATCATTTCTGTTGGACCACATCGAGGAGACCTGTCAAGAAAATGACTTCAATCAACTCAAGCGAAATGTAGATTTGAATGAGAAAACTCCCACAGGAAGATTATGCCATATAAATAGAGAAAACAAACATTGGCCATGGGATTTACAGGCCTGTTTCTTCCATTGCCCTGATCCAACTCGTATCATCATTCTAAAATTTTAATGTGTCCCACTGACAGTGGGCAGAATTAAAACAAAGGATAAACGATAACTTTGTGAAGTTCGATGTTACCTCAATTTTTCGGAATCCAGTTTACAAAAGCAAGTTACCCAAGTGAAAGATTAATTATTAATACTTTGACTTGACGAAAGATGTTCTGTAGCACATTACTGAAAGCGAAAATTTAACAGGAATGAGCATATTGTTTACATTATGTATGATGTAAAAGACAATATGACATACCTTTGGCTGGACAAATTTTCCAGAATACAACTCTTGGCCTCTTCCAACTTTTATGACATTTACTCGTTAAAAAAAGATATATTATTATTTTTTATTGAGGTCCTCTTTCATAATTATAATTACCACATTGTTTTGATGGACACATTTTTCAAAATTGTCCAACATATTTATTAACAAATATAATTTGAATTTGAATTGAACATAGCAACCTTATCTTTCTGTTAGACATTGCCTTGTGCACATTTTGAAATTCCCTAGCGATTTTTCTTCTCATTTAAGTTTTGTAAAGCTCTTGAAACTTTTTAGAGCCGAATTTGACTGCTGCTAGAGACATGGTTCCATTGTAATAATGGGTATGAGGGCAAATGGTTGTAAATGATTCAGGATTTGATTGACCCCAATTTTTTATTTATTTATTTTTTATTTTTATAATTGTTTTAATTATTATTATTCCAAGAGAACAAATGACCCAGTACAAGTAGCCCTTGATCTGTTATTGTATACTGCTATACACAAAGTTGGCATGGGTCCATTTGGTAAAGAAAGAGAAACCTCATAAACTAGAGCAAAATAGTTTATGAGGTTTCTCTTTCTTGCATTCCCATGTGAAAGGTATTCAAATTTTTAGTGAACTCAATCTTCTTTTTTGGTGGGGGGCAGATCAATTCCTCATGCTTCTTGCCTCATCCACTTCTCAAGTTCTTTGTAATACCTATACAAGATCCATGTTGCTTCTCATTAATTGACCACAAATCTTACTACAGTCGAACCTGCTTTAGTGACCACCTGTCTACAAAGACCACATTTTTTTTTGTTTCCCTTGAAAATGGTTTCCCATTGAAACATGTACTAAAGGAATCTGTACATAAAGACCACATTGCCCCAAAAATGCCTATACAGGCCACTTTTCTTGTGTCCCTTAGGTGGTCATTATAGACAGGTTTCACTGTATAAGACATTTGCCTTTGTCTGCTACCTGCACTGGAATAAAGTCTGTTCTAGGTGTAAGTCTAAAGTAATCCTTGTCCTATTTATATAGATGCCAAAGTAATGCAAAATTGGGGGAGATTTTTTTTCTTTTTCTTGTTTGTACTTGTTTTTCAAAAACATCGCGAACTATTTTAGTGCTTTTAAAGAAAGCCAGTTTTGTCAGTTTTTGGCCTTGGTCTCACATATCAGCTTGCCAGGCCAGGGGCAGATCCAGCCGACGGCAAGGGAGGGGGCCTAAAAAGGGGCCCACTTCGTGCGAAAATTTGAAAATCATGCCGGCCGACACCCGAAATAAATTTTCCCCTACGGGAAGGGTTATTTTTTCACCACCACCCCTTGGGCGCCAGGGGAGGGGGCCCATCTTCTATTTTTTCAAAAAAATGGTGTTTTTACCTGTTTTTTTGGCTAGGGGAGGGGGCTGTCACCTCTTTGTTTCAGGCTTCATAATGCACAGGATATGTTGGACTACAACATATCTTGAGTCTCTCATTTCAGTTTCATGGTGTGAAATCATTTGGCATCCCTGGCGTAAAGCAGTTTCGAAGTTCTCATCTTTCATCTTTGTTTTTATAATATATTCTTGCTTTGTATCATTTGTTTAATAATCTTTATCTTCATCCCGCAATCCATTGAAACTCTTTCATAGATTTTCATTTCAATTTTCAGTTATTTCAGTTTTTCATTTTTAATATTTTTTTTATTTAACATAACCTGTATAACCTCTATATATATCTTTATATATCACTCCTAGATCCTAATCAAAAGATTGGTCATGCGCGGTCACATGTGATTCATTTACTATCCCACGTTTTTCATGAAAAAGCGTGCAATATTTTCCATACTATCCAACAATTTTTAACATGATGCGCAGTAGTGCGCATAGCTAGAGGTTAGAGCGCTTATACTGTGTGTGGGCCTATTCTTGCGCAGCACTATGCGTAAATGTGTATAGAGGTAATGCGCTTATCTCTGTGTGCGCACTAAATTAAGCCTATTAAAATTGAGATTTATTTGTCGGCCATACTGCCACAAAACAATCTTGATTGAATTCTTTTTACATCAAATAGCAAGGATCGAGGAGTTTCGTAGTATAAAACAAATGATGCATGTTTTCATTCGTTCATTATACAATCTATCCACTCTCGTTGAGGCTGTGTGTATCTATCGCACTCGGCCTAACGGCTTCGAGCGATAGATACACACAGCCTCAACTCGAGTGCGGATAGATCGTATAATGAACTCATGCGCATGCATCATTTGTATAATATAAAACCTTGCATGATAACAAAACATGCTCTTAAGATTTTATAGTGGAGCAGAAGCAATTTATGCATTTACAATTTTTTTGTAATGCAATAGTCTTTACTCAGTGGCACATATTTTCAACCTACAAAACTATTCCTTCCAGTCCCTTAACTACATACCCAATGTGTTGCATTACCTTACTTCATTCATTCATTTGGTGTTGATCTAGAGCCAAAAGTGTAACAGTTCATTATGAAGCTGCAGTCTTCTGGAGTTATGGAGGGTGTGTGCTAGGTTTGAGATAGTAACCTCAAATATTTAAGAATGGTGATACAATGTAATTACATGTACTCAACCATCTTTACAAACCAAGTTTTTCAAAACTTAGATGTGGGGCTGGAAAATATGAAATGAAAGCATCCTTGGTTTAAAAGCTACCGGTATGCTTCCTATTTGTACGGTTCTCATGGTTTTAACCAATTTATGTCCAAATCAGGAAAATATATATATTTTTAAAGAAACCATATGACTTTGAAATGAACTCCTCCCCCAGCCATGCTATCATGAAGCAATACCAAAGGGCATTTTCAATTTAAATAGCATGAACCAGAGTCATGAAACTGCTTTGGGTCGGGGGGAATTGCTGGTGTTCTGTGATGTGTTCTATTGTGGATTGCGTGTGGTGAGTGTGAACGTGTAGATGTAAATCGGTGGGAGATTCTGGATTCGCTGGGAGGGGAGGGGGGACAGCCAAGTCCAAGTATATTACATGAGCAAAAAGGGGTAAAATACAGTTATAAGGTGTCTAAAATTAGTGGGAGGGGGGACAAGTCTATATTATGTATTGCACAAGCAATAAGGGGAGAAATAAATGTTTTTAGGTGTCTGAAAGTAATTGCCAGGGGGGGGCCAGGTTCACCAAGAATTATTTTGGGAAGTCGAATGGAGTGGAAGTGGGATTTAGCAGTTGCATAATGAGTTCCTATTTGTGATAATTAGGGTTTAAATGCAGGGATATCATCTGTGTTCAGGTGTTTTCAGACTTCATATACATGTACACTGTATATAGTACATGTGCAAGATGTGGGATTCCATCACGCATGGAGCGATCTTTTGGCTTAAAGGCATCGTTTAACAATGTTAAATCTGAGAGCATGGCCCTACATGTTATCAGTGTCTGTGATATGGTGTAATATTGAAGCCCTAAAAAAATTGCGCTTCAAAATGATCATGAAGTGCCTCAAAAAAGTAAAAATCTTTGAGTGACTGGTTTTACCATACTCATTTCCCCAATAGACTGTAGTGTTGTAAAAACCGTTAAAAAAGGCGATCGGCTTGTAAAAGTCGTGGTATTCCTGACTGACATAAAGGATTATAATTATGACTGCAGCATGAGCTAAATCCAGGATTTTGTTTCAGAATCTGAAGCAATGTTACCAAGTCACTTAAAAGGGAAAAACGAAATCTAAAATAGTAACCCAGGATCTAAAAAATGATAGGCATTCAATTTCAATAACCATATATGTACATGTATGTGTCATGATAAAACAGTATGCACATGTGATAGAATAGAAATCCCATGAAATCAGTTCTTATTTTCTGCATACTATAGTGAAAGGGGGAATTTAAACAGGGGAGTTAGAATTTACACCCCTTGGCTTTCAATGATGAAAATAAGACGACTATAAATTTACATGTGTGAGTGAAATTCAGATGCCAAGTCCTGCTGCCTCCCACGTGTCATTGGGAGAGGGTGTATCATTTCATTGAAAACAATTTTTAGAAGCTGCAAGAATATTTGTTTAAACATTGAAATTCTTAATGCATGCATTTTGGAGCACAAAATTTCCCATACTGTTTGCAAATTGCAACTAAAGATCATTGCTTTGTACAATTTACATTGTATTGCCTTTTTTAGGGGGGAGGGCACATGCAATGTCTTAACTGGTAATTTAATTCACACATAAAACGGAAAGGGGGTAGATATTACATGGGTCTCTTTCTTGGTTACATGTTATATTGTTCTAGACTCTATTCATTTATCATTCTATCTTAAAGATACTATGTCCCTTTTGCAGCCAACATCAAATTCTGTAGAACTTTGCAGGAATTATGAATATGTTATGTATGTCCTATCTGTGAAATTTAAACGTTAGCAGTGTCCTAATATTCAAATTATGCAAGGAAACCTGTTTACTTGCTAGACTTCACTGTCAGACACTATTGAGTGACTGACTGGCTTTTTCATCTTTGGTAATAACATACATAAAATGAGCTGTAAAGGGTACATGAGCATTTGTCTACATCAATAACCCACTTCTTGTAATGGCCAAAATTAAACTGATTGAATCTTTGCGCAGCATAAAACGTACGACCATTCGGTACAATGGTCTGAAAATCAGACTATTACTTACTGGCTCTATAGCTCCTAAGTCGATTCGACAACTAATAGTCGTTATTTTCCCACTTAAAGACATTTTCAAGCCCCTTTTTTTAGGGAAGTTCTAAATTAGTATTGTCTTTCAAATGCCGTTGGAATTTAACCTTTTCATTTTTTTGGCCTGCAAATGGGACATAGTACCTTTAAGGCTATTTCTTCAACAATTTCTCTTTCTCTATGTCCCTCTTTCTCTCTGTCCCTCTATCTCTTTACTTGTTTACTCTTACTAGGCTGGTCTTTTATAACAGCTACTGGTATCTTTTCTTCTGTAATGTGATTGGAAATGAATATCCATTCTGCAATGGTATAATGGCAAGAATCCATTTTTCAATAAAGAGAAGGTATATTTTATGTATAGTGGCAGAACAAGCAATAATGATCCTTGCAAGAAATTCGGGATGCCAACTTTTTTTTTTTGGGGGGGGGGGTGGTTTACAAACGCCTCTGGGCCCTAAGAAATGGCCTTGTTCTATTGAGACCTTGATATGTCAGGCTGCTAATGTACATATCTGAATGCCTACACCCATCCTCTCAAGGATTTTTTTATTTTGGGGGGGGGTGGCATACAAAATATTGATTGATCATGTTAAAGATTAGATCGAGTTCAGGTAATGATATAAATTCTCACAGAATCCAACTGGTTCAATCAATCTACTGCAGGATACCCCAATATGGTACACTGTACATGTATTTTGTAAATTGGCAAAATAAGCTCAATAATTCAAAATTTTATTATAAAACAAATTTGTAATGGGATCAAGTTCCTTAAAAATCTTGAATACATATACTAAAAAGTGAAATCGATAAAGTAATTCAGATTTTCAATTGTAGGGCCTACATGTATATCCTTTTCAGAAATTTTCTAGTTTTGTGCCTGGGAAAGCTTGGCTACACAAAGGCATCCCCTTTACGATTTTGACAATACAAAAACAATACAGGTCTATGTGGAACTTCCTTTATTATTTACATTTATTTCCTAATTTAACAAACAATTTTTTTATAGTTTCCCAATCATCTCACGTAGATACACTTTATAAGTCAAAGAGCAAATAACGCACAAGCTAAGGTAAAAATCAAATTCTTCAAATGTGGAAACTGCTTACAAATCCTTCATACTATTTTTCCCGTTGAATTAAATGAACAGGTGTGCACACACAAAGAAATCCAAATTGTTGCAGACATATCATAAGTTGGGCCCAAATTTATACCTCTGCAGTTCATGCATGTGATACAGCTTGTACCAAAGGTAGTTTTTATGAGACTAAGATCTTTTCCTGCACAGAATTACGTAGGACTTTTACATTGTTCATTAACACAATCCACATCGGTGGAGATACATACTCATCAGCACAATTCTTTGGCAAAGAATGAATGGAATACACGAATAAAAAACCTTTACAATCATTCATGGCATTTACGAACAATTTCTTTCTCCCTGCAATAAGAAACCCGGAGCAAAGTCTAACACTGGTGTAGGTGTACAAAATTAAAGTAGAAAGCCACAGATTCACAATTGAATAATATTTCTTACATAGTGTTACTTAAGAAAAAGTTTGATGAAACATGAAAATTTACAAAAATCTATGAAACAAGAAAATCAGTTAGAAAAACGATGGCTTGTTCAATTCCTATGAGAGGTCAAACACTGTCGACTGCCCAAAACTTAAAATTTCATTACTGGAAAATTGTGAGTTGATTTATTTGAATAGATGGTACATTTGGTGAAATTTGTCTATGAATGAGGATCAAGGCGACTTTTCATTCAAGTACCAGAGCAAAATAATGAGAATGGTCAGATGTATCCTCTACATGTATACTTTATACAGTTACTATTATTATTATACAGTTCATTATTCATACCCCTTGTAATTTTGAAGTCTTTCATGTTTGTCTTAAATGGAAATCATACCATAATAGTAAACAATTCTTTAAGAATGCAGAAAATCAGAGACGCACACTGGTGAAAGTTTGAAATTAATGAAATCTGACCCCAAAATATGAAAGACATGATTTTTGTTTTAAATTGTAATTCTCAAACTTAGGGGAACTTCAAATCAGCTGAATCAGTAGTCACTGTGATGTAGTGCCAGAAAACTTTCTCTTTTGTTCCAAGACAAAGAAAGACTAAAAATATCTTCTTTTTTTTCCAATATAGGGATCTATATGACACCTGATGGTCTTCTATTTTTGGAGGACCTGTAATGATATACTCTCCATAATACATTTCAGATGAAGCTATTCCACAGTACTTGCCTTATTTGATGCATATGATACATGAAATACACTTTTTTTTTTACTAAACCGCAGGCATACAAAACAAAGATTAAAATAAGATGACTGCTACATTTCATAAACAAATCCATCCAATATTCCTACTACCAAATGAACCATTCCTTTCACAAAATAAACTGAATAAATAAATGTGATATCGAAGTATTTCATCTAAAATTTCACCGTTCTACCTTGAAAAAGGACCTTGGTATGATTGTAACTGCAGAGAAACATGTGATACTAGTACTAATATCAACACATGTAGGTAGGCCTCCTGAAACAGATTATTTTTGCAAAGCTTGAAAAAAAGCTCACATACAAATTCACATATTTGTGTACACATTTCTCCTGTACCATATATCTTATAACAATTCATGAACAATTCATTGTATGAGGAATGATTCCAAAAGGAACTAAGATCCCTGTTACTGACTGGAATTAATGATTAAATTGATACCTTTAGGAATCAAATTCTTCATATAATTTCAATCACTGGTACTATGGAAGTATTATGCAAAGGACTAAACATGAAAATAGTACACAATTCAAAGAAATAATATGAGCCATCTAGAGGTCTGTTGAAGAGCATACCATACTGAAGCGCAACCTTCCTGAGAAGCTCACAAATGCTACATTACCCCTGGCCATCCCCCCAATCCTTGATAGGTCAATTCTTTGATCATTCCAAAGGAGTAACATATACAAGTACTTGCAGCATAGTGGGATAATGGTCTTTGATACATGACTGAAAGGCCACATGTACACCATTGCAATATAAAAAGATGTCTATGAAATTCCAATGATTCGGCAACTCGGATGCAATTTGTCAGACCTTGTACAATCAGTTATACCAATGGCACACTGTGAACGATAGCATTTATTAGCCTACCGACTCTCCAGATAATTGACAAACATTTCTTACGTGGTCATCAAAGAGTGATACTAAAGAAACATTAATTGATGACATTAAAAAGTATAGAATGATAAGTGCCATTCTCACTGATAAGCATAATATAATTTTTCATACCAGGCCCCCTCCCTCTCCATTCAGCTTCAAACTAAATCATTTTTTAACAATCGAAGATTTTGAGTTTTCTGTCAATTTTGTCTAATACAACAATATTTTAACCTATGCTATTAAAAGACAAATCAATCATTTATGGAGGAAACTTGACTAATATGTACAAAAAGATTCAACAAAAAAATTCATTAGGTCTCCCTAATCGACAGATTGCCTCTTGCTCATGGACATCAAAGCTCGCTCTCTAAGAAGACGCTCTTTCTCCTCACCGTCGCTCTCGGAATCCTGAAACAAGATGAGCAAAAGTATCAGTTAATTTCTCTAATGAATCACATCTTATTTAAACATATTTGTGGCTTACACCCAGTAAATAAGATCGATTGATCGATCTGTATTGAAAAACAAGCCAGAAAAAATATTGGAACCAAGACTTGTTTTTCCATACAGATCGATCAATCGATCTTATTTACTGGGTGTAAGCCACAGATATGTTTAAATAATTGAAATTTCTCCCAGGAAGCATTACATTTATAGAATCACATCTTGTTATCACTTTATTATTCATGATAACACAAATAAGATTATGCTAGTCATTTTGTTATTGAAGTACAAATAAATACTATAGGATAATCCAGAAGGGCATGAAAAACTTTTTGAAGTATAGCAAGACCCCCTTCCTCCCAATCTTTTGGTTGCTAAAAATTGTAACAATATTTTTATTTATTTCTTCTCAAACTAAAGACTGAAGCAAATATTAGGTCACCTAGAATGGTTATCTTTCCTGTTTGTTGTTTTGTAGTATTAGGATTCTCTGAATTACATAAAGCTATATAGCTATAATTCTATCTTCTCTTTCTTTTCTTGAGATGGACAGAAACTTTGTTCCATGGCAGTGATACAAGCTTGCTCTAACTGAACAAACCATCTACACTTGGACACACCTGCATTTCTTCTTTCTTCTGCTTCTTGTGTTTCTTATGTTTCTTGTGTTTCTTGTGTTTTTTGTGTTTCTTCTTCTCCTTCTTCTCTTTCTTCTTTGCGCTACGTTCCTCTGCCTCCTCATTGTCTGATTCCTAAAAGACGAAGAGGAAAAAAGGGGGACAGATGACGAGAATATCAATACACATTTCTCTTGACAAATAACCAAATCAACACACATTTCTACAAGACTAAAGCTAAAAAGCTGAATTCCTGCTCTTATTATTCAATCCATAAAACTTAGATGTCCTTTATATCAACACTATGCTTTCAAATGGCGTCCTGTAAACTGCAGCAGCAAATCAGAACTTGTTGTCTTTTTTGCATTTTGCAATAGTGTCTGATTTAAGCTTTCTGATCATTTTTTTATTTTACTCTGGTATGTGCACGATCAATGAAAAGTTAACCCTATTTTAACCGGGCTATTTCAGACCAGGTTTTTACCGGAGGGAGGGGGGGGGGGGTCAATTTGACCCCCAAGATCTCATTTGCATATTTATGGTAATTTATGCAATAAGGTCATACAATTCACATTTTTACCCATATATCATATATTCTTCATATTTAAGCATTCTTTTTCACTACATATATTCGTTAGACCATTTGGAATAATAATGCAACAAAAAAAGTTGGAAGAGCCAGGTTATTCCTTATGTTATCTCTTGTTTTTATAATTTTTTAAGTATTTCATTGTTTTTTTAACTTATGTATTTTATTGTTTTTGTTGTTTAATTTCATTTCTAACTACAATTCAACTATTTTGACCCCAAAACAAACACCTAAACTTTAAACAAGACCAAATAACCAATGTTTTATCTCTTTTTAGGAAAAATGATATATGTTTTGTACACAAATCACAAAAATGAGCCATTTTCGGGCTGACATGCAAAGACAAAAGGTCACGTGACTTTGTAACTATACGTCCGATTATCAAAATAATTTTTTAAAAGATGCGTAAGACTCTAAAGAAAAAAGTCATAAAAGGAAAACTTTATATCTGCCGCGGTTCCGGAGTAGTCGCTAAATTATTACAGGGGTCAAATTGACCCCCGGTTAACATAGGGTTAAAGTACGTCCTTATGAACAGCTATTCTTCAGTTTTCTTGTACTACTCCTCTCTACAGATGGTTTTACACAAACAAATGTGATTAAAAAAGAAAGGTGAGAGGAAGATGGGATTCAACAAAACTAATAAATCTGTTTTAACCTATACATGAGAATGCACTTCAACTAGAAATAAATAAATTATTAGTTACCTCAGATGATGCCTCAACCGATTCTCTTTTCTTGCTCTTCTTCACCTTTGGACTTTCTTTCTCCTCATCAGCGTCCATCTTCCTATCCTCTTCGCTTTCATCATCACTGTCATCTTGTTCTCTCTTCTTCTTTTTCTTCTTGTCTCCACCTCTGTCCTTGCGTTTAGGAGACATAGGTTCTGGAGATGCTTCTTTTCTGGGTGAAGGTGATGGGGAGTCATCATCATCATCGTCATCTTGCCGCCCCCGAATCGGTCTCTGTCTCTTCTCTGGAGAAGCATCATCTGAGGAGTCTTCCCTTGACAAATCTCTCCTATGTTTTTCTTTCTTCCGAGGTGGACTTGGACTCTGGCTATCCTCATCGCTGTCTTGCTTCCTCTCTTTGGCTCTGGAACGTTCAAGACTTTGGCGAGTGCTGCTGCGTTCTTTCTTGACTAGTTCTTTCTCATCTGCACTACTCTCTGCAGAGCTGTCATCTGAGGCAGCCTTCTTACGCGGTTTGCGTCTCTCATCATCTGGAGGAGATGCCTCACGTTTCCCTCTTGGAGGGCTTTGCCTTCTTGACTTACAGTCCTCAGGTGTCCGGCTCCGACGATGTCTTGGTGATCGACTTCGAGGTGGTTTATCGGTAGACAAGTTTCTTTTCCTGACTTCGGGTGACGATGCTCGCTTACGTCTGTCAGGACTTCGACTTGCCCGTCGACCATCTGCAGACCTCTTGCGGGGACTCGGACTCCTCCTTCGCTTCTCTGGTGTTGGGCTACGCCTCCTCTTCTCAGTGATAGGGCTATGTCTACGTCTTTCAGGAGGAGAAGGACTTTTCCTTCGCCTCTCTGGAGTTGGACTGCGTCTGCGTTTTTCAGGGGTAGGGCTACGACGTCTCTCTCCTCTCAGGTGTTGGGAACGACGTCTTCTTCTGTCTGGTGTTGGGCTCCTTCTGCCTCTCAGGACTACGCCTCCGTCTGTCAGGTGTCGGACTCCTGCGCCTCCTTGGTGGTGATCGACGAGGAGAACGTCTGGGAGGTGATCGGCGACGTCGAGGAGGGCTGTATCTCCTTGGAGGAGTGTGACGGCGGGGAGAAGGTGATCTCCTACGTCTGAAAATCCAAGAATACAACATAAATATTAACTATATGTAATCAAACAAACCAGTAATTTCTGCTCTTAAGCATTTCACAAAAATCACAAGAAGACATAAAATACTATAATAAATTAATTTGATTCTAAAAGAGTGTGGGATATAAAAAATAAGAGACTGAACAGTATGCTTCTATAAGTTAAAGTTCGTAAAAACAGTCATCAACAACTTTGCTTTGGAAGGTAATTGTTGGTTGACTCCCAAGTGAAAGAGGGATGACAACCCCTAATGCAATATACAAATGATGTACATTATGACACAACCCCACATAGGAGATACGACTTATACCTCCACTATCTCTCATGATTGAAACACTGCAATGTAGAGATGTCATGTTCAAATGGATATGTCACCGGACTGTGGATCACATGGTTCGCAGTTCGAGTCCCACCGCGGCACTAATGTCATTTGGCAAGACATCAATCTACATTTGCCACTCTTCACCCGTGTTAAATAGGTAACCAGTAGAATGCGAGCATTAATGTGGTTAGGATTGGCATGTGTGCACTTGTAAAATGGCGCCTAACTGGAATGCTCTCCAGGGAGCAGACATGTGCACTATCATGTGCGAATAAGCAATTGGATCCAATGACCAGGGTAATAATAATTACGAAGTAAAGTGCTTAGAAACTTAGTATAAGAAACTTAGTATAAGCGCTATACAAATGTGACTATTATTATACTAGTTACCTTATTGGTGAACGTCTTCTCCTTCTGTCATCCGGAGATCGAGATCTTGAATTCTTCCTTTTCTTCTTGTCTTTGTCATCTTCTGATCCTGAATCAGAGGAATTGGATGGGGAACGACGCCGGTACTGACGTTTAGGGAAACGGCTTGGTTTCGCAGGAGATGGTTTCGTCTCATCTTCCTCATCACTACTTGAGTGTTTGCCCTACAAGTAAACATAATGATTATAAACACAGCATTTATAATGCACAATCAATTTAGTTCCTTTCACATTCAAAACGAGACATTAAGGCCCATCTTTAGTTCTAGTGCTGCTATTTCTCTTCAAGAGAAACTGTCTTGTCATCACACAGTAGGTGGGTTGTTAGAATAACATTTGTTGAAAAGCAAAATGCAAATTTTAAAGTACAAGACCATAAATTAGGGATTTGGGGAGTAAAGTTTGTCTTACAGGGGTTGATATGTGCAATACATCACAACTTCCAATGTGTATCAATTATGCATGTAGCATAACTGATGGGGCATCATGCCCTTCAGAATCATTAAGACCATGGCCCAGTAGAGATGAGAAACTTCCCTTTGGGTTTGAGAGAAGAAGAACAAAAATCGCTCCCATAGTGGGATCATTTGAAGTCAATAACTGATATCACATTATGTAAGACCAAAATTTATCACATCAAGTGCTTTGGGTAAAATGGACAGAAAGAACGATTTCCTACATTTCACTGGGATTTAGAAATAGAACTATTGATTTGCTGTCGAATGAAATGAATAGGGGCCGTTCTTCGAAATCGTTATAAGTCTATCTTGATTATCCCATTGAAACGCATGTTAATTCTATAACACACGTTTCAATGGGATAGTCGAGAAGTTAGACTTATGACGGTTTCGAAACGGGCCCTGACCCCCATTTCACAAAACTTGTCATCAGTGACAAATGACAGTTTTTGTTATAAGCTAGTGATATCCTTGCTTCTGATTGGTTATCAGCAGATTTGTCACTGATTTTTGTCATTTTTCATTGTAAAAAGGCTTTGTGAAACAGATCCCAGGCAATTTTGCCTTACCTTCTTATTATCATCACTGGAATCATCCTTAGTAGCACCCTTGGAGCGAGGTGGAGACATGGAATCATCTCGCTTGTCCTTCTGAATATCTGCTGTCTTCTCATCTTTCTTGGGAGAAGGAGACCTTCAAAAGAGAGATGTATAATTCAGTTACACTCATTTTAACCATAAAGTTAGCACTATTTATTTTAAACTGTTGATACCCTAATTTCACCATATCATAAATATTGTTTATTAATTTGGCGAGAGAAAGGAAATACAAACATGATACATGAAATTTTTGCAATTACCATGAATCTGTACTGACATTTCGAGTAGTGTTATTTTGCACCATAAGAATGGGAACAGAGCACAATTCAAGTGCTTTAATTGACCAACTGGGAATAATTTCTACTGCTGTTATTCGTTGATACATATATGGAACTAGATTAAATAATGGTATAGGTGATTTCTTTTTATTCATTCAGCGCAGCTAAATCTAATAATTATAAATTAATGATAGTATAGCCAAAACTATTTCCAGTGATTAAATTAAATTTATAATTTCTGGGCATTCTTTTTGAGATGAATTGAAAAGAGATAATAAATTGGAGAGATAATAAATTGGAGAGATACTGCAGGACCCCACATGACAAAATCATCTTTGAAATTATCTACTTTAGTTAGTGCTGATCAGGCCTTGCAATACTCTTACCATGATTTCTGTTCAATAGTGTACATTTTGAGGTAGCATCAAGTAATTTGATGACTCACCTAGACGAATCACTTGACGATGATCGACTTCTCTTGGTCTCCTTCTTGGCTGGAGATGGAGAAGGCTTTCTCTTGGATCCCAGCTTGGATCCCTTCCCTGGTGGAGATCGAGAGCGAGAACGAGCTTCCAGATGAACTCCCAGATGGGGAAGTGGAAGGTGAACGACGCTTAACTTCCCTGAATAGGAAGAGAAATAAAGAGATAGAACTTTAATGAGTGAGACTTCCAAATTTGAGTATACTTCAAGAACCTCTGAACACTTTGTCTAGTAATATGATTCCCTAGATTCATGCTTTTGTACTTTTGCATAAAGCATGAGGCACAGCTTGATTTCCACTCCAAAATCAAGATCAGTAACGACCAGTCTTCACATTACTTGTCTTGACAGATAAAGCCTCTTTAGGCTCTTCCCATGGTAAACTGATGCAGGAATTAAAATGGCATTAAGTGTGGTAGGCTCTTTAACAACACAATGTAAACACATGGGCCTTTCTTGTGCACCTACTGTTTTACCACTCAATTACATGTAAAAATGGTTTTAAATGTTTACTTTGGCAGTTTTTTGAGGTGCTAACCACGACATCTCTGAACAGGGATTAAAGCCAAATAGTAGTCGGTGTCCATGTGCATCATAATTCGCTGATACTTGAATTGGTTGAATTACCATTTGATGTGTATATGTGTGTAAAGGTCTCTAAAGCAGCGAACCCGTAGTCCCACTAGAAAGTACTCCAACTTGTGGGAAATTGTATATATATGATGAGGGTGGTAGGCTAGGGGACATTGCATTACACAAGACCTAGTAATATGTCTAGTAATATGATTCCCCTAGATTCATGCTTTTGTACTTTTGCATAAAGCATGAGGCACAGCTTGATTTCCACTCCAAAATCAAGATCAGTAACGACCAGTCTTCACATTACTTGTCTTGACAGATAAAGCCTCTTTAGGCTCTTCCCATGGTAAACTGATGCAGGAATTAAAATGGCATTAAGTGTGGTAGGCTCTTTAACAACACAATGTAAACACATGGGCCTTTCTTGTGCACCTACTGTTTTACCACTCAATTACATGTAAAAATGGTTTTAAATGTTTACTTTGGCAGTTTTTGAGGTGCTAACCACGACATCTCTGAACAGGGATTAAAGCCAAATAGTAGTCGGTGTCCATGTGCATCATAATTCGCTGATACTTGAATTGGTTGAATTACCATTTGATGTGTATATGTGTGTAAAGGTCTCTAAAGCAGCGAACCCGTAGTCCCACTAGAAAGTACTCCAACTTGTGGGAAATTGTATATATATGATGAGGGTGGTAGGCTAGGGGACATTGCATTACACAAGACCTGTCTGTCATAAAAGTGAAGTCCACTCTTGGTGACTGTCAATACCTGTTATAGGGTTAACACTTGAATGTTGTCAAATTCCCCATAAAAAACCCACTACTTTGCGTCTTTAATAATGAGATTACCTCCTAGGTGACCTGCTCCTGATAGGTGACCTTCGTGGCCTGCGAGGGGGTGATGGTCTTCGACGACGGTCAGGTGATCTTCTGGGTGATCTGTTGAGAAACGCATTATTTAACATTAGATGGATGACAAAAAAAGGGACTAAGTATTGTACACAGGGGAGAGACAGTTTATGTGCTACATGTATTCTTTCCTTTATTAACAATTTTTTACATCTTCCAATCTATTTAACACTATTGTTTGCGAAGAGGATTCAGATTTTTCTACAAAAACCTTAAACTGCTAAATTGTCATCTTCACCCAAATGGCCAATCATTACCTTAATATGCTGCCCATGAACACCCTGTCTTTCTTTACAACAAAATTGTAACAGACTTATGACTTACCTACGTCGAGGAGGTGGTGTTCTTCACGGGGCTTGGTGATCTACGTCGTGGAGAACGATGTCTTGTTCTAAAATTGATATTAATACAGACAGAAACTTTTTTAATCTTGTAGAATTGCTATCCTTACATGTATTCTATGTCTTTAAAAAACTGGAGAGGGTACAAATACCCCTGCATGGTATGTTTGCCATCTTGTACTTTAACAGCTTTGACAAATATTTAGCATCAAAAGTCCATCCTACACATTTTATTAAACAAATCTTTTACATGTACCATTGTTACCACACATTTTAAAATCAGGATCAATTCAGAATCCACTTGTTGACGTTCTATAGTAGAATCTCCACCTTCATTTGCATATGACAACACCTAACGTTGATTTTCACTTTTTACCAATGAGGTCCTGGTCTTGTTAATGGACTACAATGCCTCACCTTGATCCAGACCTCCTCCTGAAATCTCGACGCCTATCCCTGGACCGAGATCTAGTCCTTGATCTCTTGTCACGTCGCCGTGGTGATGACCTGTGTCGTGACCTAGATCTACTTCTAGATCTTCGCCTACGGTCTGAACTTATCTTCCTCCTGTGTCTGTCTGGTGAAGATGTTCTTCTCTTCCTCCTCCTTTCATCATCACTGCTGTCTTTTCCATCATCCCTAGACCTAATAAGAAAGATGATACTTTGTTTAGAAAGCATGTACACAAATTTCATAGACTTTATTATGATTCATGCACTTTCAATACCAATTGATATGCAACCATTACATTTTGCATCAACACACTTCAATAATTTTTATCTATATTTCAGTCATTCAACAGAAAAATATCAATTGATCTAATTTTCAAAATGTGAACATAGCATATGACCAACCAGTCAATCATAGATTTGGTAAGGGGAGGTGAAGGAGAGCCAAAATGACTACCCATTGAAGATAGGGTAATCGTGACATGAGAGTGTATATTATATAAAGGCAAGCTAAATTGGGGTAACCTAAAAAGGAGATTCCAGCTTACCTCTTCTTTTCGGCAGGTTTCACAATGCCAACGGGGGGAGGAGAGGGCGTTCCCTTGCCTTCTTTCTTAGGAGGGGGTGTGCCTGAGTGGGACCTAGATCTAGACCGGGACCTGGACTTGGACTTCTTCTCTTCCTTTTCTCCATCAGCTTCAGGGCCAGCAGACGTAGAGGGGCCGGAGGCATGTGGGGAATCCTCATCTTCTTTTCCATCCTTGGAAGTTTCGTTCTTTCCTTCAGGGCGGGGCTCCCAATCCCATTTAGCTGGTCTAGGTGCTGGTCTGTCATTAAAACAAACAGGATATGCCATACAGTAACTCTCATGAAGTAAAATATGCATGGGCTCATAATAGTTTTTGTCCACATAAGTACTGAAACCCCAAGCAGGCTTCCAAATAGCTTCCAAAAAGCTACAGGAAGTTTAGGAACAATAATGCCTCTGGCCGTACTTTCAGAGTTAGAGGCATAAAATATTTTGAGGATTGAAAACTTTTATGATGCAACATAGTAGGAAAATAACCATGAAAGCAGAATACTAATGTGAACAAATTGCAAAGGGTTATTTCTATGTCTGTATGAGAATAACACTTCAAGTTTCTTGTGAAAAGAAGTTTATCCACTTTGATTACCAGTTTGTAAATGTTTACTCTTAAAAACTAAACTTCATAACATACAGCTATCATATGTTTATTCTCACATTTACAAATTCAACAAGGAAATGACTTCAAAAGTGTTAAATAATAGATGAAAATCGTATCTGAAATTAAAAACAACTTACTTGGTTCCATCTGGAGATTTCTTGTCACCACTTCCATTGACATCTTCTCTCTCGTCTCTGTCTCTGTCTCCATCTCTGTCTCCTCGTCTTTTCTCCCTCCGATCTCCATCTCCTTGGATCTCTGTTCCTTCCTTCAGCTTGCTCAGCTCCGCCTGGATCCGCTCCTGCTCTTGCTGGAAATGAAAACAAAAGTTAAAATAATTGGTGAAAGTACACAAATCTAACAAGTATATAAACATTTTGATCTCATAATGATTGCTTTTCATCACTGTTTTTGTTTTGTCTTCTTTTATAAGTCACTTCGATTGTCCCCGTCTCCCAAAAAGTAAAACTTCTAGTTCATAAATCACTAATTCTTTATACACCATTCTCTTCAAGAAAACTGCCATTTTCAACACAAATAACAATTTCCTTTCCAACTGTTATAGCATTGTTCGATCTTCAATGTACGTGTGTGAAGCTAAGTATTGTTTATTTTCACCATAAAATGAGCTGATATATGTGCAGTATTCAACGATTTCTGTGTACTAAAGATTAAGAAAAATATCAACTTTCTCACTTTTTTAAAGGTAGAGACCAGTTCTGGTCATGCGATTGCATTGTGAAAGAAACATTGTGGAATTGATCAGAAAAGGTTGATCAAGTATTGGTGTGTACTGCAAGGTTCTGGAATCATCAAAATGATAAGAAATTTGGCCCAGTCTTGGTAAAGTTACAAGCACTGTACAGAGAAAGATGTATATAGGACTATATACGCGATCACGATATCTATCCAGTCCGGATAGATATGATAATTTACCAATATATAAATTAGTAGGCGGTTTCCCGGCAAAATTTATATCGTCAAGTATTAGTCAAAACATATTCTTTCACATGATTGGTAATAAGAGCTTCCATTTCATTTTTTGAGAGGGGGGCGTTTCCAAAAATGGTCTATACCTTTAAAGATACTATGTCCCTTTTGCAGCCAACATCAAATTCTGTAGAACTTTGCAGGAATTATGAATATGTCATGTATGTCCTATCTGTGAAATTTAAACGTTAGCAGTGTCCTAATATTCAAATTATGCAAGGAAACCCGTTTACTTGCTAGACTTCACTGTCAGACACTATTGAGTGACTGACTGGCTTTTTCATCTTTGGTAATAACATACATAAAATGAGCTGTAAAGGGTACATGAGCATTTGTCTACATCAATAACCCACTTCTTGTAATGGCCAAAATTAAACTGATTGAATCTTTGCGCAGCATAAACGTACGACCATTCGGTACAATGGTCTGAAAAATCAGACTATTACTTACTGGCTCTATAGCTCCTAAGTCGATTCGACAACTAATAGTCGTTATTTTCCCACTTAAAGACATTTTCAAGCCCCCTTTTTTTAGGGAAGTTCTAAATTAGTATTGTCTTTCAAATGCCGTTGGAATTTAACCTTTTCATTTTTGGGGCCTGCAAATGGGACATAGTACCTTTAAAGATGAATCAGAGACATCATTTCCTGTTTTATTGAGAGTAACAGAGTTTTACATAGCATTACTAATCATCACCATACTCCTCTAAACTTTCACTCCTCCTTTTTTCCAATTTTCAGCTTCCATTTTGATGAAACTGATACGAGGAATTAACTCCCTTCATAGAGAACAATTTCTCACCTGTCTCTTCTTGATTTCCTCTTTCTTCTGTTCAAGGAATGGAGCTGGGATGCCTGCAATGTTTTCCTGAGCACTGGTAAGGAGTTCCCATAGCTCTGACATGAATGCCAAGGCATTCTTAGCATTCAGGAATCCTGTCAGGTTAATCTGCATATCCTTTGGATCAGGATGCTGTAAGGAACACAGAAGAAACAAGACGTGTCAGTCATTCTACATCACAGACTCAATATGAAATCATAGCAACAATAATGTGTAAGCAGAAAACTCCCAAAGCATATCCATGCATAAATTATCATATTCATTATCATTAATAAGCATTATCATCATTATCACTGCTAATCATTTGTTTGTCCCACACTGTACGGTTGGACATTAAATTTCCCCCTGTATCATGTCAACTCTCCAATGGCTGGTCTCATCCAAACATATTTTATGCCCTCAGCATTTACACATGGATTTGTCTTGGGAAAATTACTACACACAGTGTTGTCTCTGCAGTGTCTGCACAAGATGTTATCTACCAAGGAAAGTTTAAGTTCTGTACAAGAACAATCTCTCAATACATACAGATATACTTTTCTCCTTGCATGTTACACACACTTACCTGATTTTCAAAGATTTTTCCCAATCTTTTTCGAAATGAGAGCAACAAGCAGCACTTTCCTTTTTCAATCCCCAACTTCCGATACAAACAGGAATTAATTGTCAACAAACTGTCAGTCTCCTATTAAAGCTATTACTGTACTCGTGAATTTACCTAGTCTTTCATTATGAACATCAAGAGAATCAAACTTGGCTAATTTCCTTCTTTAAACTGTCCTTCATCATATTTCAGTGACAATTACTCCACAGACAATCTCTAATACTGAGTTCCAAACATTGGCTAACTGAATTCAAAACTAACATCCCACACCCAAAACTACACATTGTCCCTAAATTTAATCCTAAAACCAAATAGCAACCCAAGTCCTAACTTTATATTTTTGATAAAATACAGACAAAATAACTGCTGCCAAGGCAAATGTCAGATAACATAAATCTTCTTAACTTAAAAGAAAAATTGAAGCAAATGATGATTTATAAGAGGCTAAATTGTTCACATCACTAAAAGTTGCAAACTGGTTAAAAGTCTGTTAACTTCACTGCCGAAAAAAATAGAAAGCCTTGTGTACTATTAAAGTGTGATTGAATTTGCTGCAATCACCATCAAAACAACTTGTTTTACAGTTCTGCATGGATAAAGTCCCAGAAAGAATCATAAAGATGATACTAAAAACCTTTATCCTTATATGCCACTTAATTCATGAACTAAGAACTTACCTTTCACAGCTTCAGACCACAATCTCATATGCATACATATATTTCGAAATAAATCAATGAATTGTTATTATGTACCAATATCCCACTTTTTAAATAGAGATATAAAATACTAAATCTGACCATTAAAAATAAAATAAATAATTAAAATAAAAAACATGAGCAGAAACATGTCTGATATTATACATGACCATCATGACCATAATATGGCTAGTCATCTTTCAAAATGTTTGAAGGATAATTTAAAGGATGTTTAAAAGATATGCAAAGCATTGTTGCAATTAGTTAAACTAAAAAGCATGCAAATTTATATAATATAATAACAGTGATAAATGTATATGTAAACATTTCTTTTTAGAATATAATTCAATATTTTGAGTTTTGTTTTGCTTAACTTATTGAACATCAAAGCCTAGAAATATAATTTTTTTTTTAATCAGGTCTAAATGCAATAAGTCAAAACAATGAACATAAAGACCTGCATGGTGACACCCAACATAAAGGTGAAAGTGGCTTATTCTATCTACACTGCATTGTTTTGAAACACAAACCAAGCCACTGATGAGAGAATACATGTCTCAATATGCCTGTACCGTGTGAAAGACAGAGAGAGAAATCCTTGTTGCACTTGTTGACTTTCTTTTACCCTTTCCGCTGATGAGCTACGAAACCTTCTCACTGCCCGCCCGCCCTCATTAATATGGGGCGCTTGCATCGCATCGTAGGGGGAGATGTGTGATCGAATATTTAATCAAACAATCTGAGCGTAAGAGATGAAAGTCAGCGTATCAGCTTACCAGGATAAAACATGACATTATGCTACAAGGATCATTAACAAACATCAAAACCTATCACAAAACTTCCTTTGTTTTTACAAATCAATTACATCAATAAAACTCTTTGCTTGTATTTATATTTTGTCCTTAATGATGGATTAACAAGTCTCTTTATGGCATTTCCTGTTAATTGTTTGATCTGGAATTATTTCTGTTACATCTTTCTCTCACTATCAGAGAATTATTTCCAGTGGTCATGTTTTCAAGCTGTTTTAATATCATGTTTGTTTCATCAACATGTTCTATGATGTTAAAATGTTTGAAAGGACATGGTGTTTCTGTTTTTATGTTTTTGTAAAGGAGATTTGTTTTTCAAACAATAGAACTTGAATTGTAAACCATTATGAATTTGTAATCATAACCACATTTGAATTTATAATTTGGATATGATCGTATTGATCAACCTTTTATCCAGTGAGGCATTGAAGTCCATGCTTTATGTTGACATCACTTATAAATATAGCATGGTTTCCTATTCACTCAATAATCATATTTTGTCTTTTGTATTCAATTCTGAGGGAATGGAAAGGAAACCTGAAACAGTGATCAAAATTTGAAGGAATTGAAATATGAGAACAGACTAAAGACAATAATAAAAATTCTTTAAAGTCATGAGCAAATCACAACTAAAATGAACATGATTTATGAGCTCTTTGTACTTATTCATGAAAGAGAAATTCTGCAATATTTCAAAAAGTTATTTTCTTGTCATATCCATCACTTTTTTTGCTGAGAACAATTAAAAGTACAATAGCATGGTAGGAACTCATGAAATGCTGAAAAGGAAAAGCTATGTGATACTTACTTCTCTGGTGCTACAAGTAACACATCATCATGACAGACAGATAAACAAACACTTTGCTATCTGAATTGTTTGATTTGGATTACCTTTTGTTATTTCTCCAGCGGTATCTCATCATCAGCTGCCAAGGAAAGTGCTTGTGCGACAGTCTGACTGGATTCATTGCAACAAAAAACATTTTTAACTTCAGAAAATCTCTATATTATTTCCACCCGAAGACATCAGTTGTAGGCTGATCAGTTGCATGGACGGATTTTTCTCAATTAAGAGGGTTAATACAAGGTAAATTTATTTTTTAAGCCATACATGTATCAGTCACACAGGGCCCTTTTCCAAGCAGCTAAGCATGATGCATGTGCTTTTCTACACTTACCCAATTTTCTATTGAAGGAAATCTCACCCAAATTTTATTTGTTACATATTTTTATATATTTTCTCAGCTATGATTTTTCATCATTAAGAAGGACAAGTTTCGTTATTGCTATTCAAAAGTCTTTCCAACTAAAGCTTGGTGCATGATACATGTACAACTTCAACTGGTACATCACATTGTCAAGAAAATGGCTGCGCCCATGTCATGCTAAAAGGCATTGCATCGTGCCAATGATATCTTCATTTATATATCTCTTGTACATTTTCGTAAGGAATATTGTACATCAAAGGGCAGGAATACATCTCATTTTTCAGAATACCTACACTTATTCTTTTGGGTGAGGTTTCCTTAAGTTTCAGCTTGCTGGTAGGGACTCTGTATGGGCTTGTTTTTTTCTCTCTCTCAAGGCCCTGCCAAAAGCATACACATCACAAGAATATCCAACCCCACCCCCAGGAAAATGCACATGTTACCTTACTTACCATTTCTTAGTACAAAGCTCCTTCCTGGATTAAAAAAAAAGTAGTGCATCTTTTCCCATAAGGCAACATTTTGTTTTTCTATTCTCTCTCCCCCTCCCTTAAGAATACTCCAGAAACCTAAAGATGACCTTGGCTGCAGAGATTCAGTTCCTGTGCTTTGGGGTTGCATCACTTCGGATACAGTGCCTTTAATTATTTCTAACTGAATATGACACTACTACACTTTGCTTGAAATATGCAATAGATTTCAATCTCCTCCGCCTCCGTCCTGCCTACCTGCATGCTGTCTTGGGCCTTGTAGTTGTACATGAATGAATCATCCAGTCAGTGGTAACCTCCTCATGGTTTGGTCAGAATGAAAACAAAAACACTTTCCAATTGAAAATTGTATAAGGCAATGACTAAATACCTGAATAAGTTGACCTAAAACAATACAAAAACCTAATGAGTTCTTACCATAACTACTGCACAGGTAATATGATAATTGATAAAATCATTTTCCACACACCATCACTTAGATAAGATAGATCTACAAAAGGCAATTGCAGGCACTTACTTCTTCTTCCAATTGGTTGAAGATAAACTCGATGAGGACATCATCTTCCACTCCAAGCATCTCGGTGACTTTAGTTGTAATCCATGGTTTCAGTGTGTCCAAGTTCACTTTGCTCATGCTCACCTGGATAAGACAAAGAGAATTTGATATAAACTTGAGGATATTTCAATGGATAAGAGAAAAAGAAACACAAAAACAGAGTGTGTAGGACAGACGTGATAAAAATGATAAGAATAACAACTGTTTTCATTTAGTGAATATTGAATTTTAATATAATGACTCCAATCATACACTTGGGTTGTGGGAGATGACTATACATCTAGATAAAAATGTCTGGTCTGAGGGAGGACATACACACCTGGCTGAGATTTGAACCCTCAACCCTTCGATTGAGAGTAAGGTGAATAAACATTTTTAAAAGAAGACAACTAAGACAAGAACAATTTATCTTCTCTATCTCCTTGTCAAGACATGACGACATATGCCTGATCAGTACATCATTGTCATTGGTTACTATCTAGTTAGATCAAAAACTTCAGAAGAGAAACAATGTTCTATCTCCAAGATTGAAAATAGAGGCTGCATGTGACCACTCCTTCCATATGATTGAACCAAAATTCAATTTAAAACTTTATCAGTTCTCGACTGGTAAAAACATGTAGACTTTTACATACAAAGACAATTCAAATACCTAATACCTCCAGCCATACTTAGAATCTATACATTAAATGAAGTGGCTCATTCTCATTTTCTTTTCATTTCTATTCTTTGCCCGTTTCCAATCATCTCAGTTGAAATACATACCTTTTTCTCCAGAATAGGGTTGAATTTGAGCGATCTCAACAGCTTCTTCTTCTTATTTGTGAAGCGATTGTCCTGGTCGGCACTGGTGCCCTAAAAGAAATAAGAATCACAGGAAAAACAAGAGTAACTAAGAGTATAAAGAAATAACAAAACCAAACGCGACGTCTCTAGGAATTGCTTACAGAGCTGAAAAAAATATGCCAATAAAAAGGAGTCCACCTTCTACATTACCTGTTGCAATTTATTTTGTTGAAAAAGTTGTAGAATTAAAAAATCTGATCTGATGCAAAGTCTTGCAGTGTAGGCTTAAAATTTAATGACCCACACCCTTCATTTGATAAATGCGGATACATGCACATCAATACGAATACCTCTGAGCACCACTAAATTGCACCACATCATGCATGGATACTCTTCAGCCTCAGGTACAGTGAGGCACTGCTGGCCAAGAAGACTTATCAAACAAAACTTGGTAGAAGCTAAAGCCCTAGCAGGTATGGAAGGGGGCCACGTAGAAATTTAGCTGCCAGTTAAGCTCCCATCCTGCGCATGCGCTTTACGTTCGACCGGTCTCAGCCTAATTTGCATACTGCAACAAGGGCCCTTTGATTGGCTATCAAGTGCGAGGAGAAAGCTTGCGATTTTTCATTTGATCTGATACCAAACTTGTGATATTCCAGTCAAACCTCGATTTTGTACGATTTTTTCAGCATCCTTAAAAAGTTAAGTTATTTTACTTATTAAGTTTAAGCCTTTAATACCTATGTGTGATAAATTCTCATTTCCGTCATATTTAAGGTAAAAACTTGCAAGTTGTACTGAAATGTTTGATTATTCTATTGCATGTGTGTACCTATGCTTAGTGTGCGTCATTAATATTAGTAGTGCGTCACGTCACCTGTATAATGCATGACGTGTCAGTGTGTTTGGTACCGTTAAAGTCATTGCGCTCTCTGCTTTTAGTTGGCCCTCTCTCAGTGAAAGTCAAAACCGCTCAAGCGATCAGCCAATGGGAGCGCATTAACTCAGTATACAGGGCTAAGTGCGTAAAATTCTATGTGGGGCCTGTTGTTTGTAATCTGGAACTCACCAACATTGTTGCGAATTGCAGACTTCATAGTTTTTTATGGTGAAATTGAGCTTTAAATTGTCTTAATTGTTTACATTTTGGGGGGATTGGAAAATTCAGTCATATGAGACAAGTCGATGTCACTATGATACATTTCCCAGAGCTACCAATTGTCACGCATTATGCATGACGTCACGCATCAGAGAATCTGAAACCGCTCTCACGCATATACGCGCATGACGCGTGCATGTGATTTCGAAACGTACGCCATACGCACGCTATACCCTCGCGCGCGCAAATGTCACGCATAGCTGATCTTTGAACTTGGCATCTCTGATTTCGGCGCTAATGCGCTTTCATAGCCATACTTTGACCCGTAACTCCGGCGTGGAGCTACCCTACTAAAATATACCCCAAATCAAGGAAATACGGATCAATTGTTTAAATAAGGGCCGTAATTTAAAAGTCCCAATGTTTCTTACCTGTTTCGTGTCAATTTTCTAATATTTTTTAAAGTATTTTCCGGAAAAACGTTGACATTAGTACTGTATACACTTTCTCACAGGTTTCACGGCAAACCGCTGCACACTGCTGCACAATACTTAACATGTGTAAGCCAATAGTGCCTGAAGTTATCTACCGTAATATGAGGATCTGAGTTGCCAATTTAAGTATATTGAAAATGTATTAAATAAAATGGAATAGTCTTGATTACAGAGTGGTCTTATTCGTTATTATTATGTTGGTGGGGGGAGGGGTGGGGGGGGTGCGCTTCTAGGGAGTGGGCCTTGCCCCCCACAAAAAAATTAAAAGAAAGAGAGAGAGGGAGAGAGAGAGAGAGAGAGAGAGAAGGAAGGAAAAGAGGAAAGGGAAGGTTGTGATTACACCGCCAACAAGTTTCGGATCGGGGAGGGGGGACCCCCCCTCCCCGCTAAAAAAATAAAAGAGGGAGAAAGAGAAGGAAAGGAAGGGAAAGAGGAAAGGGAAAGAAAGAAGAGGAAGAAGAAAAGAAAAGAAGGGGGATATCAGTTGAGATTATAACGCCAACAAGTTTCGGATCGGGGAGGGGGGACAGAGAAAGAGGAAAGGGAAAGAAAGAAGAGAAAGAACAAAAGAAACGGGGGCGATAGGGCCTTGCCTCCCTCAGCCAAAAAAGAGAGAGAGAATTAAGAAAGGAAAGGGAAAGAAAAAAGGAAAAGAGGAAATAAAGGGAAGGACACAAAGAGGAAGAAGAAAAGAAAAGAAGGGGGATATCAGTTGAGATTATAACGCCAACAAGTTTCGGATCGGGGAGGGGGGACAGAGAAAGAGGAAAGGGAAAGAAAGAAGAGAAAGAAGAAAAGAAACGGGGGCGATAGGGCCTTGCCTCCCCCTCAAAAAAAAGAGAGAGAATTAAGAAAGGAAAGGGAAAGAAAAAGGAAAAGAGGAAATAAAGGGAAGGACACAAAGAGGAAGAAGAAAAGAAAAGAAGGGGATATCAGTTGAGATTATAACGCCAACAAGTTTCGATCAGGAGGGGGACCCCCGCTAAAAAAATAAAAGAGGGAGAAAGAGAAGGAAAGGAAGGGAAAGAGGAAAGGGAAAGAAAGAAGAGGAAGAAGAAAAGAAAAGAAGGGGGATATCAGTTGAGATTATAACGCCAACAAGTTTCGGATCAGAGGACACCCCGCCAAAAAAATAAAAGAGGGAGAAAATGAAGGAAAGGAAGGGAAAGAGGAAAGGGAAAGAAAGAAGAGAAAGAAGAAAAGAAACGGGGGCGATAGGGCCTTGCCTCCCCTCAGCCACAAAAAAGAGAGAGAGAATTAAGAAAGGAAAGGGAAAGAAAAAAGAAAAAAGGAAAAGAGGAAATAAAGGGAAGGACACAAAGAGGAAGAAGAAAAGAAAAGAAAAGAAGGGGGATACCAGTTGAGATTATAACGCCAACAAGTTTTGGATCGGGGGCAAAGGTCCTTGCCTCTCCCTTCATCATCACCGTCATAACGCTCCTCTCCATCACCGTCGTCATCATCATCACTCTCACCGTCGTCATCAACATCACTATGACATCCACCATATAATTATGACGCATATCCGAGTTTTGATAAAGATGTATCATCGTATATTTAGTTAAATGATGGGTTGATTGCGTTTATTTCTCTCTATTGAACGTATGACTGAAACTATTGCAACTTTAATTACATATGTGACCTCTGCAATAGGTGTCAGGTGTGATGATGATGGTGAGTGATGATGACGATGACGGGGATGATGATGGTTAGGTGATATTAATTCTGGTGATGATGAAATCCCGATTAAGTTGACACATCTAGGAAATGCCTTTATTCAACGATGAAAACAAATAACACACGAAAATACATATACACTTTTTTGTTTTCAGTGTATACTAATTATAAAATATGATACTGTCCTCTGTTTAATACATGCTTTTGCAAGCGAACCATCATTCGTCTTAACATGCCTTCAAGGAAGCTCGCCGTGTTTGTAAGCATCGTTAGTGGGCTTATACGGAGATGATACATTTGAAGGCTTTAATTGAATGATTAGATGATGATGATGATGATGAAGATGTTGATGGTGACAATGCAATAAGTTAATCATGACCTTGATGGTGTGGGGAAGCGGGTGAAAAAGATAGGCGATGGTCATGGTATCATTCCTATGTTTCTACTTAAAATCATATACTGGTAATAGATTGGCTGACGCGTATATAATGTTTGTTCACGTGATATAATTTGACGCGCGGCACCGATCTTTTGTGATGGGTCGGCTATTAAGCGCATACTTTGAAGTACGGTATCGTTTGTTCTTGGAGCAAACCCTAATCTTTGTTAATGCATCACTGTTCGTTCTGATGTCACTGTGCACTTCTGATTGGTTGATAGTTCATGCACACGGGATTGGTGGGCATCTGATCCATCTAGGACGGCTAGGTATGCGATGATTATTATATGTCATTATATTCAATGATCGTTCTAAGCTTCTCGTACCACCAAAAGACACCGACCATGGCAGCAGCCAATCCTCGCCAGCCTCCTGCTCGGCTTCCTATACCAGACCAGTTTACAAACATTTCATGTTATAAACTGGGCAGCATGTTTTTCACGTTCCCTGACCAGACCCCGAGACGGGACGCTACCATCGCCTGGTGCAGGGAGAATGGCTTGTTGTCAACTGAGATGACTTGCCCCAAATAATCTTCGCACCTCGAGCTCTGGCAGATTATAGGGTTGTCGCACACCTGGGCTTCCAGCGCTGGGAGGGCACGAGGGGCTTCGCAGGAAACCATCATGCAAGACGTCTGCGTCTCGCCTCATGCGGTCATCGACTGGAAACAGTTCTTCAGGGACGTTTGCGTCAGGTACTTTGCCAACAATAACGACCAGATCGGCGGACCTGGCGTGGTTGTCGAGGTAGATGAATTGCTGTTTGCACGGCGCATGAACAACGTGGGACGCCAGATACAACAAAGATGGGTGCTAGGCGGTTATGAGCAGGCACGACAGATAGGCTTCATGGTGGAGGTTCCATCCCGTGATGCAGCCACACTGCTCCCTATAATAGCACAGTGGGTTGCTCTGGGCTCAATAATATGGACTGACATGTGGCGTGACAGGCGTTTGTATGAATAGGGTAGAGGCCATGTGGGCCCGGGCGAAGGCCAAGTTCAAGGCGTCACAAGGACCAACCAACCCCGACATGATTGGGGATTACTTCAAAGAATTCATGTGGTTCCAGCGTTTCGGTGACTCGCCATTCTACCAGCTGTGGCTACAGATTGCGAACAAGTATCGTGTGTAGCTCCTAATGAGCCCTAGCTAACTGCTCTTTCAGTGTGTTCAGAGTTTTGTTAAAAGATGTTTCATTTATGTATAAGTAATGTTTACTATTTACATGTAGTAATCTTATGTTACATAAGATATATATATTATCATTCAGTTATTATTTCTAATGAACAATAAAATGGAGGGGGGCAGGGGTTAACAAACACAGGAATAGAACGAGTATCGTGTATAGCTCTTAATGAGCTCTAACTGCTATTTTAGTGTGTTCAGAGTTTTGTTAAAAGATGTTTCATTTATGTATAAGTAATGTTTACTATTTAGTAATCTTATGTTACATAAGATATATATATTATCATTCAGTTATTATTCCTAATGAACAATAAAAAGGAGGGGGGCAGGGGTTGGTTAACAAACAAAGGAATAATTGGAGGAAATTATGAAGAATCAAAAGTAGAAAGTTTAGTTTTGTTAAATTCATGTTGCAACAGTATATCTTTATATGACATTTATATTAATTATATGCATTTGGTTGATATTTGTAGTTTTGTGACTCCTAGATATTTTGAATAAAACATCATTGAAAACAACAACAAATTCATTATGGGTTTAAACATAAACTTGTAAGACAAGTGGGTAAGATATTTCTTAAATCAAATTAACGGTTAGCATTCAGCCATAATCTACATGTATACAAGTCATACATTGATGTAAATTTGAGTTTTTATGTATCACGTTTGTTAAAAAATAAAGTCCATCGTCTATTTAGTTAAATGCTCCATTGATTGCGTTTTTTCTCTCGATTGAATGTATGAATAAAACTATTGCAATTTTAATTGCAAATGCGACCTCTGTTAGGTGTCAGGTGTGATGATGATGATGATGATGATGATAACGATGATGATGACGATGATGATAAAGGGAGAGGCAAGGACCTTTTGCCCCCCCCCCGATCCAAAACTTGTTGGCGTTATAGTCTCAACTGATATCCCCCTTCTTTTCTTTTCTCCTTCCTCTTTTTGTCCTTCCCTTTATTTCCTCTTTTCCTTTCCTTTTCCTTTCTTAATTCTCTCTCTTTTTTGTGGCCGAGGGGAGGCAAGGCCCCATCGCCCCCGTTTCTTTTCTTCTTTCTCTTCTTTCTTTCCCTTTCCTCTTTCCCTTCCTTTCCTTCTCTCTCTCTCTCTCTCCCTCTTTTATTTTTTTAGCAAAGGGGGTGGTGGTGTAAAGGAGAGGCAAGGACCTCCCTGATCCAAAACTTGTTGGCGGTATAATCTCAACTGATATTCCCCTTCTTTTCTTTTCTCCTTTTGTCCTTCCCTTTATTTCCTCTTTTCCTTTTTCCTTTCCTTTTCCTTTCTTAATTCTCTCTCTCTTTGTTTTGGCTGGGGAGGCAAGGCCCCATCGCCCGTTTCTTTCTTCTTCCTCTTCTTTCTTTCCCTTTCCTCTTTCCCTTCCTTTCCTTCTCTTTC
Organism: Mesocentrotus franciscanus; assembly: GCA_037976565.1. Lineage (NCBI taxonomy): Eukaryota > Metazoa > Echinodermata > Echinoidea > Camarodonta > Strongylocentrotidae > Mesocentrotus > Mesocentrotus franciscanus. The sequence goes on along the minus strand of CP137671.1, from coordinate 37,721,908 downwards.
TCCCTCTTTTATTTTTAGCGGGGTCCCCCAATCCGAAACTTGTTGGCGGTGTAATCGCAACCGATATCCCCCTTCTTAACTTTTCTTCTTCCTCTTTTTATCCTTCCCTTTCTCTCCTCTTTTCCTTCCTTCTCTCTCTCTCTCTCTCTCTCTCTCTTTCTTTTAATTTTTTTTTTGTGGGGACAAGGCCCACTCCTTGAACCGCACCTTTCCCCCCCCCCACCAACATAATAATATTAACAAATAAGACCACTCGGTAATCAAGACTATTCCATTTTATTTAATACATTTTCAATATACTTAAATTGGCAACTCAGATCCTCATATTACGGTAGATAACTTCAGGCACCATTGTCTTACACATGTTAAGTATTGTGCAGCGGTGTGCAGCGGTTTGCCGTGAAACCTGTGAGAAAGTGTATACTAATGTCAACGTTTTCCGGAAAATACTTAAAAAATATTAGAAAATTGACACGAAACAGGTAAGAAACATGGGGACTTTTAAATTACGGCCCTTATTTAAACAATTGATACGTATTTCCTTGAATTGGGGTGTATTTTAGTAGGGTAACTCCACGCCGGAGTTACGGGTCAAAGTATGGCTATGAAAGCGCATTAGCGCCCTGATTTCCTACATGTATTTTGACATATGTATTTGTGATATCACAAGGCCAGGTGACTGACTCGCAATCTACTCTACAACAAGGCACGGGCCCGAGCTCCACCAACGGCCACCTCAGCCAAGCTCCGTCCCAGTTGAGGGCGGATCTCGCCTCGGCTCGAATCGGCTTACAGTTACACATGCACAGTGAAGCACACACAAAGTCATGGACACTCACACTCACAGGCACAGACTAGTCACCCGGATCTCACAATGTTACAAACAAAATTGCGAAAATTTCAGGCATAAATACTGCAAAATCACCCTCCCCATGTATGCTAAACCTTCGACAATACATAAACAAACTATAGAATTGAAAATCAATTCTTAAAGTGGGAAAACTTACACGGAAAAATCCTGCGTCTGTCATGGTGCCCAATCCGATGTGCACGCTTTCTGACGATTTTCAGGTGACATGCATGATGCTACGATTTCTTGACGTAGATGGCGTCGATTTCCTTACGTTTAAGCGATTGATCCAAATCATAGAGATATATTAAGTATATATCTCTATGATCCAAATCAATCGCAAATTTGCAGTCTCCTATCTCTTCAATTGTACATAATTGCGATTGATATCAACTCTTTGTAAGACGGGGCTCAGCTCTAGATGTTTGATATTAATTTGTGGTACTTACAGTAATACAGCGTGTAAATTAGACTAGTCATTGACAATATTTTTACATATCAAGTTGCAGTAAGAAGAAAAAGGAAGTGAATAAATTAAAGCATAATTACTTGACAAAAACAGTTATCCTTTATTTCATATATTCATATAGATAAAAGAAACAATTTATGGCAAAAATAGTCAATTCTGATTCAATTGCCAAATAAAACCAAACGAAAAGAAAAGAAAGGCCCAAATTCACAAAAGAGGATTAAATTTAAACCATCGACTAAAAATATATAATAGATTTGCTTTATTATTGTTAGTTTCCTTTTGAGGGTGCAGCTAATTGCCCCCACCGGGGTTTTGCAGTATTGTAGATCTCTGTAAAAAGCAACAATCAGTAGGGCCTACTCATCAGCAGGGTATATCTCACAAGTGGAAATAAATAATAGTTCATACAAAATTAATAGATGCTGACGCCTGCATCAGTGAGAAACGAGGGCACAATAATATTATTTCAAGACTATCCACTATTTTGTAGGAAAGAGTATGATTATTTTTACGAATAACCCTGTCCCCTATATATATATACATGCAGGAGCAACGTAAACTGTAAAAACAGCCATATATTTGACTTAAATACATAAAATATACTGTGGACCCATCTTCTCATAGTAATCTTCACAGAAAGCTATGCAAACTATCATGAAGATGAACTAAAGATTGCAAGCGGTGTGAGAAAGATACATGAGGATAAATCCAAATCCAAATTATTCCAAATTGCTTTTTTAAAAACTTCATATATTATAAGACGCCCCTCACTTTTGTGTTTGCAGACATTTTAGACCATTAGATATACCCATTGTTTCAACCGTCGCAAACACGAACGAAAAGCGGGGAAAGGGAGAGAGAGAGAGAGAGAGAGAGACTAGGGAGAGATAGAGAGAGAGATAGAGAGAGAGAGATTTCTTTTAACTAAAGGAAAATAGGGGCACATGCATGGCGAGGATCGAGGGGGGTAATGTTGGAGTATAAAACTCGGGGAGTCCGGGGGGGGGGGTGGGTTATATCCCTATAAAAGGGTCTATATTCTTTTTTTTTTGTATGTACATGTATAAGCTGGCCCCGACATGAGGATAAATCCAAATTATTCCAAATCGTATTTGTTTAACTTCATAATTATATAAGCCACCCCTCATTCTTAATGTGTTACGGTTTTCAAACATTTTTGACCATCAGACACGCATTGTTTCGACTGCATGCATTGGCGCGAACACGGCATGCTGGCCCAGACAGCTAAGCTGGCCCCAACATGAGGATAAATCCAAATCTAAATTATTCCAACTCGCTTTTTTTATAAATTTCATATAAACAATTATAGCTCCCCTCATTTTTGTGTTTGCAGACAAATGTTGACCATTCACTGACATCCATTGTTTCGACTGGCACAAACGCGGCAAGCCTGGCCCCGACTTGAAGATAAATCCAAATCCAAATCATTCCTAATCGCTTTTTTTTTTTAAACTTCATATATAAGACACCCCTCATTTTTGTGTTTGCAAACATTTTAGACCATCAGAAACCCATTTTTAACTGTCGCAAACCCAGCAATCAAAAAGAACTTCAGCGACACCGTCTTACAACCGTTTGCAAAGGCTAATTACGACTGTTTTGCCAACGTGCGACAAGAAAAACTGTTTGCGATAATGAAAACTGTTTGCGAACGTTCTTGCAACCTCAACCTTTTACGAACCCTGGCGATACCCCCAAATCGCTGCGTTCGCAAGCATTCGCCGCTCAGTGAGATATAGGGCCTTTCCAGACAAGAAGAAAGAGTCTCCAGTCCTGTGCATATTATAGGGATAATGCATGAAACATTACAAATTCCGCCCCGTTGTTGGTATGTCAGGAAGGGTCTTTTAATCCCTTTTGCAATCATGCAGAGTAACAAAAACCTTCCTTATTGACATTTAATAGACTGCTGAACCAGCTTCATTAATTTTGTTATAACTTAATTGAATTCGGCATTTTTTAAAATTCCTTTGTGCTATGTCAGGAAACACACTGCATACTGATTCTTTAAATAAGAGCCAGAAAAGAAAAAAAGAACAGAAATAAAGATCTGTATCCCGATTGCGTACTTTAAATTAGTGCTAAAATTCTTGCAATCATGCGAGAAAGGCTTTTGAAATAAGTCTATTCAAGGTTTCAAGTTTCAAGTTTATTTTGTTTCACATTTCACAAAAAAGAATTTACATAATTGACAAGATTAGAACATAATATGAAATACACTAAAAGTATCACATTATATAATCAATTCTTTGAAAAGACGTCGAAATTAATTGTATTGAATGAGTAGGTTATACAGGGTGAAATGTGAGGAACCAAAAGCTCAGCTTGTAGATTATAGGTTCCCCTAAATAAAACTAATATTTGATTGAAGTGGTTGCAATGGTGAAGGACGTAACAATAATAATAGGTGGGCAAGAAGGCCTTAACATACAATGTAATATACAAAGTGAAACAAGCAAAAATAGCAAACAAATTAATTTGTTACCAAAGAAATGTCACGTTAGTCACTTTAAAATATTGAGGTCATTTAACGAGGTCATTGATCGAAATAAGTCTATAGGTCTATAGATGTCAAACAAAAAAAACAAAAAAAAAAAAAGGGCGCGGAGTATCAAATTCAAATATAATTTGTCGCTTGGCCACTTTCTATTTTTACGACAGTATCACTACTTTTGCGGAAAACAATTATGCTCCCATGCATCTCCGAGTTCAGATTCTTATTTTCAAAACTAAATAATCAAATACACATACACAAATATAAAATATGAAATAAAAAAAAAATTAAAAAGAAGAAGCGAAGGCGGGGGACTTTCTTCTGAAAACACTACACACCGTAAGTGACCGGCGTCTGAATGGCGGCCGGAGATGTCAACACCTTGTTACTGGTACTCGACTCGTGGCATGCAAGACCACTTCTGAGGTTACTCGGGGATTTCCCCCAGTACAGTACACATGTGAACATGCGCGCGGCTATTATGAGATCAGCTTTGGCACCGTCTTCCGTGTTTGCATGTGTGTCGATGCATCGGTAAGTTTCTACTTCCTGTCATGGAATAATGTTCTTTCATAGACAGGACGAAGAATTAGAGCAAAACGTGGACCTTAAATATAATTCTACCTTAGGCTTAGTTCGGTCAGGGAGGTGAGACTATACTCTCTGGTTCGGTTCAGTTCATGCCAAGCCAAAGGCAATGTTCTGTGTGTAGGCCTATGTGTAACTTCGCCTGTACTTATCTTGGACGTCATAGTGTCGTGTAGTACTTAGCCACTAGTTCTGTGATTTTCTTTTCCCTGATTGTCAGCTACTGTACAATTTCCGTAAGTTAAACAGTTTTGTTTCAAATTCATATTTGAAAATTTGTAACAATAGTGTATACTATAGCTTATAGTTGTAGTTTATAGAAAATCTAATGTTTTAAATGTATTGTTGTAAAGTTGATTGCTTTGTACAAACGCTTTTGTGTAGGTATGTGTGTATGCAATATTTTGTGTGGGTGTATGTGTGTGTGTGTGCGTGTGTGATATGGTGACTGAATCATATCCAGGGCTGTCAACCCTCCCGCATTTGGAGGGAGTCTCACGCCACCACGCTCACCCCAAAGTTGACAGCCCTGCATATCTAATAACTGATTTTTATTTTTTTTAAGTGGGGGCCCTATTTATAAGCAATTTGCTTTTTTGTGGTCCTGACCATATATTTTCTTTGTATTTTGTATATGTTTTATGTATTCTATTTTCTATTGGATGTTTAATTTGCTTTTACATATATATGGTTCAATCAATTAAATTCAATTCAAATTTTGTGTTTTTATGTTTGTGCATGTCTATTGACTTTTCCTGAACAGTGTGTTTTGTGATCGGATCATCCTTGTAAAAAAATTGTAATTCAATGTCACAGTTGACCTGGCTTGGTAGTACAGAGCCTATAACTTTTAGTAGGTGTCTGCAAAAGCCACCTATTATTTTGTAATAGTGTTTTGAAAGTTGTATTATTCATGCAATGTTGAATTTGAAATCTGTATACATGCATGGACCCCATTGAAGACGATCTGTTAGGATGGCCGGCGCGGCCGCAGCCACTGAAATGTATACAAAGTGAAAACTAAAATACAAGTTTTTGTGTTCTTCAAACAAATTTTTAGGTGAACTACTTCTCAGCGATGATCCTCCAACAAGTTTTATATTCACTTGCCCTGGTTGGGATATTCAAGTTGGTCACAGGAGGGCGTTCTTCTACCGGGGGCAGCAAAGTAGATCCATCGGATGGGGCTGCACCATGGCCTGGACATCTAGAACCATTAGGAGCCAAGGCTGTCAAAAAAACGGTTCCTGTTTTAGAAAGTATGTTTTAATGAGAGGTGTCTCTGTGTGTGGTGTAGACACTAGTCTATAGAGATGTGAAGTTTATGGATTTAAATCCTGTCATGGCACTTGTATCTTAAGGGAAGGAACTTTATCTACAGGTTAAATACTTCTGTGTTACTTCTCTTGTTTACCAAACCTACTAGCTAAGAAGGGATGAATTCCAATTTTGGGCCTTTATGGCATTGTGGAATTACTACCAGTATTAAGTCAATAATCTTCAGTTAAGATTAAGTCATGGGATATGTTATAATTTCACCCCTCCTGAGGAAAAAAAAATTATTGGAAGAAAAAAATAATCACAATAATGACTGTTATTGATGTACTTTTATACAATATTTGGTTGACATGAATTATGCAAATTTCCCTGAATGTCATTCCTCTTTCAGGTTTCCCATCTCCAGAGACATTCTATGTGGATTACATCTTGGCTTCATTACCAGTGGTCTTCCAGAATGGGGCCAAACTGTCTCCAGCCTTCAAGTCCTGGTCTGACAGGGATCTTAGACATAGACCAGAGGCAGAGACAACAATCATTGATGTTGAGACCAGGAAGAAAGAAGATCGCAAGCAGCCTATGCAGAGGATGAAGTTTACTGAGTTTCTGGAGCGATATGAGACAGAGGATGAATACATGGTGGATTCATTGCCACAATTTCTCAGGTGTGTGTTTTATAGCAGGGTGCCATTCTTTTCAATTGCCTAAATATCTAAAGCATTTATTAATTTATTATATATGAAGAGGAATATGACAGAGGACATTCACATGGTGCAAAGAGTGAAAAAAATTATTATGTGATTTTTTTGTTGTTGAAAATGTGATGATGCTTCAGTAGGATTTTAATAAAGAGGATGATTTGTATATGATTGAACTATCATGATATCAAAAGTTGTGTTAGAGCCAGACTAGGTAAGCAGTCAAAATGCGGTCCGAAATCAAAGTTTTGAAGTTTCGACTCTTTGATTGCAGACTGGGAACAGTCGACTTGTCTTTGTTCAGTTTGCTTGGAGTCGTGGTCTAGATTGTCAATAAACTGATAAAAGGGATAAACAGATTGTTTTCTTTGGTTAAAATTGTTTCTTGTGTCCTGTTGCAGGGAAGATGTTATTGTACCTCCGCCATTGGTCTGTGATGAAATACTACAAAGAATATCTGATGTGGTGAGCTCATCTGTTTACTCTCTCTATATGTTTGAATGCCAAAATTATATTTATTTGTATATATAAGTGTGTGTGTGTGGGGGGGGGGGGTGAGAGTCCATGCTAACTGGAAAGTGAGTGTCTTGTACACTCTTCAAATATGACAAATTCACTGACAATTGAGAAAATACTTCCCATACTGTATAATATTAGTGAAGTTTTAGTTGTTGCAGTTGAAACATCGGGGAAAGTAAACTGAAGATATTTCCATTCTCCTCACCTTTTGGCTGATATTAAAACTAAATTGTATATTTCAGGGGTGATATGCAGGATTTATACTTAACCAAATACAGTGTAATTGTATTCTCTTTGATATTATAGTAGTTGCAATGTATATAGCACTTTTTCCACTGTATACAATACTGCTTTGACTATAAAGGATGTTCAAATACTGCATGCTTTGTTGATTCAAATAGTTGATTCATGTTTTATAAATATCAAATGCTGTATGTTGTGTTGATTAGTATAACAATGCATTATCCCTTGTATTCACAGTTTAAACAAATCTTATCCCCCCACAGGTTATGTGGTTCAGTAGTGGTGGTACCAAGTCACTCCTTCATAATGATGATACAGATAATATCAACTGCCTCTTTAGTGGACAGAAAGAAATCCTTTTCCTCAACTACACACAGTATAGACATCAGGTAGGTGTTCAACTCATTTTTATCTTTTCTCCAGATCCTTTTGCCAAATTTTCTTGATCTAGTGCAGCAAAGAAGAGAGAAAATTCATGATTTATGATTTATTTATCTTTTTTCTTGTTGAGACTTTTAACATTACCTTCCTTCTCTATATTTTCTTCTTTCTCACGTTGGTTTTATATTCATGTATTTCCCACTTCGGAACAGTCCATTGTTGTTACCCAACCCCCAATCTTTTTCTTTCATTTTTTTGTTTTAATTTGTATTATAGTTTTAAGCTTGATCATCCTAAAGATGTTTAATATTGGTTATGCTGTAAAGGCAGCTTTGAATCTGCTATACACTTGAATTATATGATGGACCTATTCACTTTTAAGACCTTTATATTTCTGACCAGTTTCATCTTGATCATCCAGAAGGAAGTTATTCCAGTGTTGATGTGGAGAGAGTAGACATGATCAAATATCCTGGCTTGAGGAATGTTGAGTTCTACAAAGCAAAACTATTTCCCGGTGATTGTATCTATATCCCATATAAATGGTAAGTATCTTAAGTAATTTTTTTCATTCCTTTAAGAAATCCACCACTTGTATAAGTCAATGAATTAAAATCATGTTTCCACATGATTTGTTTTCACCCTATTGATGCTGTATTATGTCTAAGATGTCATTTGTTATGCCCTGCATCTACCAGTTTATATTTGGTTTTGTCTTAGACTATTATGTCTCCTTTGTTAATCAAGTGTGAGTGATCATAAAGTCATGTTTGTTTTTTCAAACATGATTCTTGACATGATTTTTATGTGCTTCTCTTGACCATATATGAAAGTGGTAATGAATTATATAGCAATCTCAAAGATAGAGTATCGTCTGCCAAGAGCCAGAAGGCAGTAAAAGGTGGTATGTAACCATGGTTTTGTGTGGGTTCCTATTGTGGCAAGAAATAGTTAGGTTGGAATTTGCTGAAAGAAAATCTAAATCCTTGTACACTGTAGTATACTGATGTGAAGTGAGCAGAGACTATTTTTGCAGACTAATAATAAGTGGTGAAATATGGCGATTAGCCGATTAATGTCCTTACTACCAATCCCTACCACTTTATTCTCCTTCCTCCATTCATTCTTATTGAATAAATAATTCTCGCTACCGCATATAGCAATATATACAATCCCATATTGCATTGCGCCTCCGATACCTCGGCACACTAACTTCCGGGGATTCTACAACATGTATTCTGCTTTATTAAGATATGCTAATAATTTATATCTGCAATTCTTCATCTTGCTCAATAGTTTAAAAATTTGAAAAAAACACAAGCAGTAGGCATGTAATTATATTAGTTAAAAGTAATATACCAGCATTGGCAAACGCCAGCTCTTGGAAAAATTATCTCTCAAAAACTTGGCATGCTGCAACACAAGTGGTTTTTTTTCCCCAAGCCATTATTGTATGCTATTTTCAGTAATTTTCAAGAATTTCCTGTAATACAGCAGAGCAGTGTAATACAGCAGTGCCATATTTGAAAATATCAAAGGTCTATATTTGTAATAAATTTACATCAATATAGAATGAGACAAAATGTTTAGTCCTATTGACAGTGAAGTGTGAGTCCAATACAGTGAGACCCGTATTGACAGGAACTTCATGTGACTTCAAAATCCTGGCAAATTCCCTAGTAAAAATAGAGCGCCACTTTTGTTGGCTTGTTTTCAGCTATATGCGGTAGGGAGAATTGGTCCTGCAAAATCAAGAACATTATTCAACCCTATTCAATGTGATGAATTCTGAATAGTCCTAAGTTTCCTTGTAAACTTTAACCCTTAACCCTTTTTTCCACCTTCCAGGATGCATCAGGTGAACTCTATTGGTCGTAATATAGCGGTCAATGTTTGGTTTGACCATTCCTGTGAGCATGTTCCGAGTCCAGAGATTTGTGGTCCTACAGATAGAAAGCTGTCCATAGCTGATGTACAGCTGGCCGTGGAGAAACCAAACGGATTTGTAGAAGACTTTGAAGAGAATGCACCCCCAGCAGAGTAAGATATGGCAACAAACGCAGAAACCCCACAAGTACCCCTAACCCAAATCCTTAACTCTGACCCTGATGCTGAGGGCATGGGAAATGGCTTCCCCACTCCTTCCTCACCTGACATACCCCTTTCCTTCACTTTCCTCACCCTTTCCCAACCCCCAACCACCACTTTCCCACCCGTTGACTTCAACCCCTTCTCCACTGCTTCCCAATTCCTTCCTGACCCCTTCCCCATCCCCACTCCCACCGACCTTTCCCCAACCATTCTCCACTCCTTTGTCACATATACATGTGTACATGTATCATTAGATCGTTGGCGCATGTCACCCTGCTATATCTATACATATTGTCAGCATATGCATGTGTATAGGCTGCTCCAAACATAGAAATGCTTGTTAGATTACTGGATAAACTTATGCAATTTTTTTTCTGACACTTTTTTAAAGTGAGTTAACATTTAAAAATTTTGTCCAGAAATTTATTTTCTTTTCCTTTAGTACCATATTGTTTGTACTTGTACATGTATTATGAATTCCTTCGTGATAATTCTCTTTTTTCTCTCTCTCTCTCTCTCTTTAGGGAAGAGTTAATAAAAACTCTGAAAAATGAAAAATTACAACAATTTACTCAACAAGACTTCACTGTTGTATTGCAAAAAGTAAGTACCCGGTATTAATCTTCAATGTGATATTACATGTGCATGTATTTTGAATCTATGATAAGAACTGGTGGCAGTATAATGTCATAGTGTCTTTAATGTTCTTTATATGGGCATGCATCAGGGGGTGTGTGTGTGGTGGGGGGTGGGATGCTTGGCTCTCCAGAACCATTAGTTTGTATTAATATATCTTTAGACCTTGGACCAGAGTTGGGTTAGGGTTACTTGTATGATGGGTTATTGTTTATTGTTTTCAATTTCTTCAGAAAATAAAGGATTTCTGCAATGACAACTGGGTTGGTCGGAATTTGGTTTCCCAGGAATTCACTGAATTATGATAAATTTGGTTGTGATGATGATCTATGTTTTCTCTTCTCCCCCCTCCCCGCCCCCAAACATTTCTTTACAGAGGTTCCCAATGTTAAATGGCCTGACATGGACTGAAGAGTGCGATGAACTCTCTGAAGAAGTAAGTTAATGACGTGGGCAAATCCAGGGTACTTTATCCCATATGATACCAACCACATCTAAGATTTCAGTTTATCTCATAACTGTGTCAAACTGAAAGCTTGAATCAAACAAAACTTCAAATAATATAAAATGGTGTTTTTATGTCATTTCATTTTCACAATAGCATAATCAAATTCATTAATATGTGGTAATGTATGGATTTTGACTTGCACTAAATGAGCCATAAAACAATTTTGAAGATTAATGACAAAATTCAAACACTAAGAAATAAAAAGATAGAGAGAGAGAGAGAGAGAGAGATTATAATGAATTTTGTTTAAAAGAACTATGTACCAATTCATTTGAGCATGAAGTAAGAGTGAGACATAAAAAAATACAGATAAAATTGAAAATTTAGCAAGGAAAAGAGCTAGGTAGAGGAGCATAGAATTAAATGATACATCCAACCCCATTTAGTATTTATTATTACTTTGTTTTTCTCAATGCAGGCATTTGAGTTAATGGACTTGACAAAAGATGGTATACTGGACAAAGAGGATTTTACAAGACTTAAAGATATGGTAAGGATGCATCGTCTGTTCAGAGCCCGAAGGATGTTAATTGTGTTAAAGTGTATGAGTTAGAGCTAATCTTGAGCTCTGGTATGGGAATCGTATGTCGCGTTAAGAGAACATGGCTATAATTCATTCTGGATTGTTTATCCTGCAGTAGATTGATTTTTTGAACCAGTAACAAACAAAAAACTCACAAAAAACTTGCTGGAAATCATCTTCAATAAAAACCACAACTCTCATTTGCACATAGTGACCTGTGTTTATAAGCAAGGCATAGTGTCGGGCCTACTTACCTTGATTTCCTTATCTTTCTATGCTCATTACTCAGCCCCTATACATTTTCTACCAAAATCGTTCGGCACGTGTCATATATTTGTAATCTTGTACATTCAGTGTAAGTTTTGTTGGATTCTGTGAGAATTTATTTTCTATCGTTACCAGAACTCGAGCTTATCTTTAATACCCTTAACTTCTGGCTCCTAGCAGATATATGTTTATATACAGATGACCGTTATCCTTTAAATATGATATTCAAGTGTTGTAGATTTCTTTCTTTCATTGTTACTTTTTTCATTCTAATTGCATAATGGTAGAATGTATGACAATAAATAAAACTTCACTTTTAGTCGAACTGAGCATAATTCTTTGTCAAAAAGCATACATCAAAGGTTTCACATCAAATTGTACCATAGTTATTTACTTTGTGTACCTATTTGCTTTGATTTTGAATAAAGGGATAACCTAGATAAGTATTTATACTTTTGTTATCCCTCCACTTCATTTGATTGTAAATGTATCATTTTGTACACTTTTATTTCATGTTTTGTGGAGAACAAAAATAACAAAAATATTATCAATATGTTAACCTGTTGACTGCTGGATTGTCTCCTTCCTATAGACGCACTACAGGGACTGTGTGGTTCCCAAAGACATTGGGTTAAATGAACCACATGAATTTATTTTCTTAAAGCGTATGTTAGAATATTAGTTGTTGGTTTGTTTTTACCTGACTGCTATTAAAAAAAGCATGTGTATGCTTTTAAGTATTAAACCAACCAGGGGACCAGCAGATTTGAGTCATCTCTGAGGGACTTGGTAATGTGCATTAATGTACGTCTTACCACAGGGCACTAGCATGTCGACTTGTTTTTGAACCTCGGATCTCCTGGTTATAAGACCAATGCTCCACCACTGAGCCATCACGCCAAAGGTTTATGGGTCAAGAAGATTGTAATATTATGTTATCATATTGTTATGATATTATCATGTTAACCCTTGATGTTTCCACCAGTTCTGTGCATGGTGTGAGCCACTTATCCCCATTGTGCCCGGGTTATTTAACTTCAAATTCTGCTTAATCACTTTGTACCATAATTGTTTTTTTCTTCAATATATGTTTTATCAATTTATACCATATTTCTTTTCTTCTTTCCATATTTAGGATGACATGTTCAGTTTCCAATTAGAATCCAAACTATTCATGCTTTCTGACATAGGACATGAACAGCAGGTACAGGAGAGACTGGTAAGCTTGCATTATATTATATTATGATCTTTAACAACAACAAATAAGTAATGTGTAAGAGGAAATATAAAGTCTGAACAGGATCCCAAATTATACAGCTAGTATTTCACTTTTCACATTATATTTGTTTTTTGACGTTCAGCATTATTAACAAACCCATTCAAGCAATCACTGTAAAAAGGTATAGCTTTTTATCTACTGATTGTTTTATCATTTTTATATTTAAAAATGAAATCAGGAAATGAATGAATGAATGAATACAGAGATGAAAGTTAGAAAGGTCTCTGTGAAATTAATTAAACATGTGGTTATGCCACTAAACTAAATAAAAACTAATTCTTCTATACATCTGCCGATGTCATTAAACTCAGTAATTTGTATTTTACCACACTTTGTTACAGCCTGATGCTATATAACTTTTTGATCACTTCTATTCTATACATTGGATTCCTTAATGACATGTGTTTTTTAAACTTGTAAACCAAAAGGTATAACCTGGTAAGTGTTGTTGATTTTTTTTCCAGCGAATTTATGAGATGGACATAAAGAAGAAGCCAGCGGCATCTGAGGATCCAAACATTCTCATTCAAAAAGTAGAGCCTCTCAATCTAGATGACATCGATTGGGGAGATGATGAGAAGAAAGATAGTAAGAAAACAGATGGTGAGAAAACAGATGGTGAGAAGAAAAAGGATGGTGTGAAAAAGGAAGAAAAGAAAGTGGAAGATAAACGAAAGGAGGAGCAATCAGCTGATCAAGAAATCAAACACCCTGGAGATGGTGATGTTGATTCAGGTGTGGATTTGAAAATTGAACTGTAGATGCTGGTGTTGTACAAATGATTCATGCAAATAAGTTTCTCATACCAATCTATCAGTTTGAATTGAACCTGTGTGCATCTATCCCTTACAATACGTGCACACAGGCTCATCAAGAAGTGATAGATATTACAACCACTCACGAAGACATGCTTCATTTGCTCTATACAATGAATCTTCTTGATCTTTCTTCTTTGATATTTGATTTTGAAAAGGATATTGCAGATTGGTGAATGTCATAAGAAAAATAAATCCCAAGTTCAACAGGCCCACACATGTAGTATAAGCACACCTACAATATATCTCTACAGCCATACATGTACTGCATGCTAGAGTTTTACCAGATCTTAGCACTTATGACTTACCAACTCAGTGAATTACTTTTAAGTCCTTATTACTTGCTTTGGTTTCGTAACTGGTCTGTTTCATTACCGCAGTGTACAGCTGCATGCATACTTCTGAATGCATTCAGCTGTACAGGATGACTAATATAAGCTTCTTTTTTTTGTTATCAATTTGCTTTAAAGAGAAGTGGACCTTGTGTGATAGGAGATTTTTTACATAAACCACAGTGAATTGATGGCAGGCTTATTATAGATACTTCCTTTATAAAATGGTGTGCAAATGATGATGAGTGCATGCTTTATATGAATACTTTGGAATGCATTCAGCTGTATAAGATGACTAATATAAGCTTTTTTTTTTATGCCTCAGCTACAAAGTAGCCGGAGGCATTATGTTTTCTGGTTGTCCGTACGTCCTGTTCTCGTGATCACGTTATCTCAAGAACCGATGGATGGATTACCGCCAAACTTGGGTCATGTATGTATCTTGAAGAGCCAATGAACTGATTAGATTTTGGGGTCACGAGGCCAAATCTCACAGGGCTTATTATGTATGCAAAAATAGCTTGTGATCGCGTTATCTCAAGAACCGATTGATGGATTAGCGCCAAACTTAGGTCATGTATGTATCTTGCAGAGCCAATGAACATATTAGATTTTGGGGTCATGAGGTCAAAGGTCAAAGGTCATGGGGCTCATTATGTATGCAAAAATAGCTTGTGAATGCATTTTGACGGATGGATTACTATCAAACTCGGGACATGTATGCATCTTGCAGAGCCAATTAATGAACTGATTAGATTTTAGGGTCATGAGGTCAAAGTTCAAAGGGTCATACATGTATATGAAAAATAGCTTTTAATATTCTGAGAACCTGTTAATGGATTACAATCAAAGTTGAAATTGCTTCTGTTTTGGTTTGTAAAATTGCTCTATGGCGGAGGCATCATTTTTGACTGCGCGCATCTAGTTTGTTATCAATTTGCTGAGAGAATTTTTTAAAACCTGTAAACGTCTTTCTCATATGTGTATTTGCTAAGATATGTAAGTCATGATGTACCAGTAGAAGGGTAAAAATGGATATGGAAGCAATTGATGAACTCAGAAATAAAACCCCTTACAAAGTTTTGAATATTTTTTGCCAACATCATGCTTTATTTCCTTAATTGTCCAAATTTTGAGAGTGACACTATTACTTCAGCTATCATAACTAAATATTCAGAAATTGGACAAATGATCTATCAGGCACACAATGAAGTAACTGTTACAGGCATTTTGTTCTCAGTCAAGTAATTTCCAGTAGTCGTATAAATTAATTCCATTCTGAATGTATATGTAAGCCATTTATACAAACATCTCATATGAAGACAATTTGCTTATGATTTACTCCTATTTTCAGTCTTCATAGTTTCTTAATCTCTTTATATTGGCCATATATTTATGCAATAACCTTGTCTTTCCATAGAAATACACATATGTGTCTTATGCTATATTTGTGGTAGAATGAGTTCTTATGCAATTTTTGAATTATATGTATATTTAAAGTTTTTGATTAATCTGGTATTTTGATTGTGGTTCTTGTTTAAATCATGACTTTTCCCCCATATCAGTTGGTGTATATGCTTGGAGTGTATATAAGAGTATGTTTTAATGTTGGATTAATTAGAGAAGGAAACAAAGAAACTCTGTTTCATTATTTTATTTTTGCATGGCATGCACAATGCAGAATTTGACATTGTTCTTTGAAATATTTATGTATACATGTATTACATGTATATTGAAGAAGGGGAAGATATAGTCCAGAATCTGGCCAATTTAATTTTTGAACAATCTCCACCAACATAACGGAATCTTCCTCTACTTTCTGCTAGCCAAATATTTTGCGTGATCCCAGAATTTCTACACCTGCAAAAAAGGGTGGGTGTACCATCGATGTGTACGGGTTCGTGGATCACGCCATCTTCGGTTTGCAGCAGGTAGGGGATGGGAGAGATCGCAAAATATAATATTACCGTCCAGATTCTTGAATGAGGGGGAAATGCAGTAAGAGATACAGTATGCTCCAATAGGGATACCAAGGACTTATATTGTTTTGTCATTTGAGAGCCAGACAGGCATTATCTTCATATTATTTATATTGTTCTCAAAGACGATTTTATCATCTCAAAGTTCGCTTTCTGGTTGAATTACCAATGGATCTAGTAATTGTCAATAATTTTAGTGTATAATTTTATCCTGTTTTTCACCAAGTCTGTCAGTTCATGTCATAAAAAAGAGTCATATCTGGAAGTTAAAAAAACACATAAAATACAGTGCATTCTGTATAAGAAAAAGAGATGGAAGTATATGGCACTCAAGTGTATCAAGTGCTTGAAATGTATTGTAATCCAGACTTTGGTTACTGGCATTATATTTGAATGGCTTGTACTGTGGACTCTCTCTTGCCACAATCTATGTTAAAAACCATCATGGATTATTATTACCAGTTTGTATTCAATTTGTATTCAGTTGTGTATGCATTGGCTACTAGTATCATTAATGTTGCTAGTAGGAAACATACACTTACAGCAATCATTTGACTCTGAAATGACCTTAATAATAATAAGTGTACCTAGCTTTTGTTTATTTTAAAGAATTTCCTGAACATAATTTGTCTGTTTAATTTTCACCAAATGTATGCCAAGAAGAGGTTTGTGATAAGCCGACCACAGTCCTTTCCCTTTTTTACACTCAACATCATTAGTAGACAAATTGTTTTACTTTCTCCTCATTATAATATAGGGTTGAATAACTTCATAATTTACTTCTAAATGAGTGGAGTGATAATGAAAATAATCTGATGTATTGGATAACAATGGGCAAGTGTGAGTACAGTCATATATACGAGTAGAAGAATAAAGTAACATTGGATAATGTATATTGTGTCACAATGAATATTCAGTTTTTCATGTCTGTTTCAGTGTCGAATGTATCATCTTTAATTCTCAAAACAATCTAAATCTACTTTAAAAACTGCGCAACATCATACATCTTTAAAAATAAATAATACCCTGTATCTGAACTGCTCATAATACACACATCTACATTTGTTCCACATCGGATGTTTTTATTTTGTTTAATGCATCTTTTGTTCTGATTCTTCTCTCACTCCCTCCCTCCCACTGTCTGTCTCCCCCTTCTCTCTAGCTCGCTCTCCCTCCCCCCCTCTCTCTCTCTTCAAATCTTGTGCTTGTTCTTCTTACCTCCCTCCCTCTCTCTCTCTCTCTCATAGTACAGCTGTAGACTTATATATACTATATCTTTTATAAAGGAACAAGTGAGAGAGTGAATGAAAGTTGTGTAATTCACATTAATGCCAATTGGCTAATGTCCCTGCAGTCTTCAATTTAAGACATACTAGTCTGACTTAACTGTAACATTCTAAAAATCCTACCTAGTTTTCTGTGCTAAGAAATAAAAAACGAATCAGTACATTTTTCTTGTAATTGTGACTTTATTTGTCAGCAAATATAATCCAACTCTAAATATCTAATCTCGTATACATAGAAGGAATGAAAACGTGAGACAATAAATATTGCAAAATGTTTTAACAGCACAGAGTAAATTCACTAATGTCAAAATATAAGACAAAAACAAAACTACTGGTACGAACAGTTATAAATAAATGAGATCACTAAACACTATGCATGTATTAAAGTACGATTGTAAGTACATGAAATGTGATCGACATTATCACAAATTGTAGAGCAAAATAACGACAGATAGTTTTGGGATCAGAATTGAAAAAGAGTTCTGTCCAGTGTCAACAGAATGCCTTGAATTTTATAACGATATTGAAAGCCAGAGAATAGTAAAAATGAAAACAATAATAATTTGTTTACCCAGTTAACAGCTACATATACTTCTCCATCTTCCATAGAGGTAGTAAGAAGTCTTAATAAGATGTTCTTATCCTTCATATAACAAACTTTGTCATCAAATGTCAAATGAAACTTAATTTAAAAAGGTAAACAATATTACAAAGAAAACCGTTTATAGCATATGATTGCCACTATTGTATTTTTTATTTTATTTTGAGATACATTCAATGAATGTTAAATACATACAGTATGACTTCAAATGCGATATAATCATTTTGTTGCAATAATGTGTTTTCCTACGGCAGCAACATCTTTTGGTATGAGCTGAACAATACATTCACCATTCTCTGGCTTTTCTGTTTCCTGATTGTGCAGTACATGTGTGTTTTAAAGCCTGTCTGCGCTACTTGCGCCCTCTATCTAGCCAACAATGCTTAAGTGGTGACTGTTGATCCCCCATGGTCCCCTTTTTCTTATGTTAATTGAGAGCTGATTTGATGAGATAACCACCTGCCAGTGAACAGCAGGGTGGTCTAATCTCTCCTGGCCAAACTAGTGCACACAGGCTTTAAATAGCTCATAACCTATTAGATTAAATATCTTCAAAACTAGAAATGATCTAAATGAAACCTATTACAATATAAATACATTGTATATTCAGTATGTTAAGATAATGAAATTATGTTAAGGCAATTTGGAAGAGGTGACGCAATCTTAAAAGCCCAATAAATCAATTTCTCTTTTATTAAAGGAAACCACACTTACTGGTACATAAATCACTGAATTAGATAGACATGTTTATTACACTTGAATCTGTTTGACAGCTACCTTGAATTATCAACATTCAAGAGTTGATTTGAAATATGGCACATAGTAAATCCTCAGACTGGAAAAAAGAAGGAGAAAATGGACATAAAAAGTGAATGAGAAAGGAAAAGAGGCAGGCAAGAAAGAGAGACAGAGATATTGGAAATAAATTAAGAGAGAAGGAAAGAAGGAGAATAGGAAAACAAAAACAAACTAGAAGGAAAAGGAGAGAAAGAGCAAGAGGAAAAAAGCTAATCTTCACAAGAAGTTAAGTATCATTTCATGAAGCCATTATTATTAAAAATAACATGTAATATAAACTATTCATCATGCTGAAATGGCAATTATATTACTTGTTTTTTGTCATAGCACATTTGCGGATAAAAATCCCTTTGCAAGATTTGGACAATCATGTTACCAAATATTCAATTGCTTATTACTCAACTACCCCAATTGCACTAGAAAGATAAACAGATTATGACACAAAACTACATGTACTCTCACACTGCCAACAACACATGAACAGTTTACATACTATATATAATATATTTTTATACAAAATCCAAGTCATTAATACTTTGGTTTTTTGAGCACAGCTATGAATACCCTCTTCCAAAATCTACATACCGTACTTTACTTTAGTCACCAAATGCTGAATGCCAAGCATAAAAGTTCTCTACCATTAAGCAGTTGATGAAAAATTTCTCACTTTAAATGTTAAAAATGAACTACATGTATGCCAAGCCCCAAATGTGTTTTCTATTCAGCTCTAATTATAAATTTGAATCAAGAAAATACATTTGAGGATACTATTCTCTGCTAGTTGATATAATTTGGATTTTAATTCTAGCTACACTCACAATAGAGTGTATGGTTTATGAAATGGAGCATCACACTTTGACAAAACTACCAGTATTTTGGGGGTGAAATAACCGAACAAGCTGATAAGAAAACTATCAATTGTAATTACCGGTATGTTCCAACACTTAACTACCCAATCAAATCAATTCCACTGCTTTATAAAAACTGTTACAAGACAAGAAAACACAATAAAAATACTATCTCTAATCTCTCAATTATAAAATGATAGAAACTAAATATACATATAAATCAAACTACTAAGCCTAATGATTTCTGTTTATCCCATTTACACATATTAACATAAGATTGTACATTGTATCAAGTTTGTTGGGAGCCAGATCTTCAAATATTTTGCTCTGTATGTTAAGGGTTCTATGCCAATAAATCTATGTTATCTGATATAAGACTATCAGAATATGATTTTCAAATAGCGCCATCTATGTTGCATCCCTACAAGTACAACTAAAAGACATTTGCCATTAATTAAGCTGTTGTTAGTGTATTCAGTTGTATAGGCCTTCAGAAAGCTTTGTTTCTACATGTATGTACAATTACAGTATCATTTTCATACTTAAATACATAGACAGTACTACTAAAGTATGTTTTGATCTATATTATCCTCTCAAAAGTACAACATAAATTTGCTTTCCTAAGCAATCTGGAATACACACTAAGACTAGCCAATCATTATTGCTTTAGATGAAATCTGTTGTACATGATATACAAGTACACATAAAGGCATTGGTTGGAAACGTGCTGTAGGACTGACAACATCTTTAGGAGATTTTCACACAGATCAGGACTCTATAAAAAAGAGTGGAAACTAACCACCCAAAATCTGTCAACTATTTGGCATTCACCATTATCGAACATCTGTCTATGAAGACTCTTCTTATGTTGTGAAACAATAGATTGATTTGTACACAGCTGTTACAGAAGCTGGTTGGAGCGTATAAAAGGCACAATTAAACAACTCTACTGTACCATCTGTACAGCCATTACCTATATTCCTTTCTTGAAAAATGGTTCATTCATTTCAGTTATATCGATCATCATCCAAGATGATTTTAAAAACATGCAAGAAAATTAGTAGACTGTGCATTAATGTAGAGGGAGGTATTCACAGTTTATACGCTGTAGCATATTGTCTGTTACTCTGTTACAAGCTTGAAGGGTATTAACTCTTTTGATCCAGGATACGAGTTAAGCCATTGACTACTGAACTCTGTCATTCTCATAGGCTACATACAAGGACCACCTGCTTCCCATAGGCAATGGGTTAATATTCATCTGGCTCTTAACATACAATATATCATAGACATTTTGTTTGATTAGAAGCTATCACATTCACTGTAAATCAAAAGCATTACCGGTATCTTTAAGATCATTACTGATCACCTACAATAAGTTAAACATTAAAATCATGTTTGTATACTATGATGGTTCTAAAATACACAATATATTTAGTACATCTGTATTTACGTATTTCGAATTTAAAACGCCATTGCAGCAGCCACGGATATAATTCTTCATAGATGTTTTCTCTAAAATGTAAGTAGCTTTACCCATGTGTTATGCAACCAATCTGACCAACAAAATCTTGAAGGACCGCTGCACATAGATCACAATCATTTTGTCAATGAAACAGACGCCAAACATATTAATTAATCAATATGAAATTATGTACTAATGTAAAAAGTTAAAACTGCTTCAGCCGCTGAAAAAGAAAACAGTGAAAACAACTCAATCTAACCACTGTCTACATAACCTTCAAAATTAAACGTGATTTCAACTAGTGTCAGTGCCAACAATCTGGAATCTGGGAATCTCTCAATAGACCAGGGTAGATCCTTTCTAATATCTTATATCCTACCTAAGGCATAGGTTATCAGAGGAAATGGTAATGGATACTTTGATACAGGATATAAATAGCAGACTGTAATTTTGAAAACAATATAGGATGGGTACTACTGGTTTCTATCTACTAAGAACTTAATTCTATTCAAATTGATTGATCAGTCCTCAATTCTTTCATATTAGAATTAAGTACAAAATAATTTATATCTAAGTACAGTATCTTTAAGTGATCTTTTCAGATAGATACATTCTTAATTAATTACATTGCAACTGTATAATATTACAAAAATAATGAATATTCTTTATTTAAATACTAGTTATTCCAAATGGAAGTCTTTATGTCCCCTTTAAACTACATGTATTTCAATTTCATGAAATAAGTGTTACACTGTGAATGGTTCATATTATTGAGAAATCATGAAAAGTGGAAAGTAAATGTACTGTCTATGATTGATATCTTTAACACGTAGTCAAGTACCATATGCTCTAGAACATGATATACAAGTGATATACCATTTGTACTACATCATAAAAATGAATAAAAAGCGATAAAAATATACTGAGCCTACTTTTAAATATTGATTTGAACTAAAATACATTACACACTTTTACCATTTCTATACAAATTAGATAATCCTTCTACAGCAATATATCACTAACTATCACATAATCAGCAGAAACAAAGATTTTTACTTCAAATCAATGAAAATCTTTGATTGAATTGAATCACTTTGTGCTTTCAAGTGTTAGGACATCTGTTGATAGAAAAACACTGCCAAGCATATTTGATCTATTGTGTGCTGCAAAGCAGGCGTGTCATGATTTGATTGATTTTCACTTGTTTGTTTTTTGAGCGGGACACCTTTCAATTACAAAATGAGGCCATCTAAAGGTTCAATCATACATATATACTGATAGCTAAATGCATGTACTTGCACAAGCCTCATATGTCAAGCATTTATGTCATACATTGCATGTTTCTTTCTCTACTTTAATTGTTTGTCTGTTTGTCTGTCTGTCTGTTTGTTTGTTATAACTATGTATGTATCGTTAATGTTGGGGTCTACATACTAGAAGCCATCTGCTCTTGTTTGTTGACCCCTCATTCTCATAATTTGTTTTGTCTAACTGCTCTGTATTGTTTTCTATTGATGATGCTTAGTTGTTTATATATTTTATCTATGTTGTTTTTATTGAGAGTGAAAATACAGACTGAACTGAACTGATTTAGTAAATACATGTCATACATTCATGTAAGTAGTGTACAAATGGACAGGTACTGGAAGAAATCTATGAAATTCCAGCACTTCCACGGATCCATGTAAGTACAATGCATTAGAATCACATATGGACGGATCTGATGGGAAATAACTCCATGATAATGGGCTGGAGTCTATGGTAAATCCCTGTTAAACTTAATCAGATTGTATCCAACGGATTAAGGTTTTAAAATAGAGGGAAACAGCTTCCATCATGAACAATTCCAGCACGTGTAATAAAGCCTATAATATCCCTCATACTGTACATGTACATCTTCTTTCCTATTTTCAACATGTTCCTAACAGTCCATTGTAACCTACTAAAACAATAATAAACGTCACCATTTTTATTTTCTAGTGGCTATTAATATTGAATACATCATTAAAGTCCATATCTTTAACGAGTTTGAATAAAAAATACTTAAGATGTGATGTGATTCATCAAATCCAGTTCAAACTTTTTAACACTAGAATTATGAAAAGGCAATCATCATCAAACAATCACTGGACAAATAATAATATATGAACTTGACCACAAAATGCCATCAAAAATATCTTTCTGAGTATCTGATTCACAAAATCACAAACCTTGATATAAATAGTTTTAACCAACAATAAATCAATAATGAATGTATTAAACATACCCAGACAAATAACACATATCCCCCCCCCCAGTTGTTACAAATTACAAAATATCTAAAGAAATTACTGAGATAAGACAAAGGTAGATTTTGTTTTTTCTATAGTGTTTGGTAATTCTTATCTTGCCTTGACTGGTAAAATTTAAATCCACAGAATCCAATACCAAGAACGGCTACAGCTAGGATGATACCGCCAAAGAAACTACCGGCACTGAAACCTTTGCTGTTACCACTATCCGCTGCCTTTTCAGTGGTACCAGCAGCAGGACTTTCTGTTGGTTTCTTTGTCATGGGGGCATCAGTAACAGGTGTCTTGGTAGATGGTGCTTTGGTAGAGGGTGCCTCGGTAGCGGGTGCTTCGGTCTTTGAGGCATTGGTGGCGGTGCTGGCAGCATTGGTGTCAGGTTCCATGGCTGTCGTCATGGCATCGGTAACGAGCTCTGTAAAAGGGAAACAGAGATATTCAACATTGGTATGGGTCAGGAATAAGTGACAAAGATAGATGTTTAATGAATGACATTACATAACAAAACTCTTGCTTCATGTAGCTAACACTGCTGAAGTCAATAAGACAGGTGAGTGTAAGTATGTACAGATACATAGTTTGTTGTGCACCGGCATGAGAAAAGTGAGGACACATGTACGGCACTTTACACTTACCGGGAAACCCATTCAACAAGAAGTATGGTTACTCCCCCCCTCCTGCCTATTATCATACAGAAAGATCCAAGGATTATCATCACATTACATTTGATACTGTTCAGTGGAATATCAAGAAATATATTTAGAGATTGGATTATTTTCCCATGTATTTTATCCACAAATGAAGAAAACTGAAGAAAAATGAAGAAAAAAGAAGGAAAAAAACGTTGATATGACCATTTTAATGCTAGTGACACAAGGAAGACTCCTTAATCAACATATGAAATAAATTGAAAAATGTCATATATTGTACAGGACACATTACAAGGTATCGCCCACAAACACAACGCCACATCAAGTTGCACTCAATAATAGCCTACACTCAATTCTTTCCCTTAAACTATAAATAATGGGATGGGGAGCTATGGTTTCACAGTAGGTTCTGCCTTATGTTGGATGTGCCACTGCACCTTCTACATGTAGTAGGTTGAAAACATAATGTGTACTATCATACATGTAGTATAGGTTAAAATATTCAAGTCGATGGGATTCTGCTTGTAGTAAAAAGAGGATAAATAAGAATCAAACTTGAAATCTCATACCTGTACCAGTAGGTCCAATAGTAGTAGTATTTTCCTGGGCTGAACATGTGACTGAAAGAACAAGAAAATAAAAAGGAAAAGAAACTCACTCACTGACCATCAAAAGGCATTATATAATAACATTGGCTTGCACACATGCATATTACTGTGGTTGATGTTGCATCACGATATTTAAAGAGAAGGTTGAGTTCTGGGGAGAAGTGAAAACAAAAATTGTGAGCATTTTTATTGTTTAAATACAAGTGTAGAAGAACATCAGAGAAAAAATGTTCCCTCAAAAGCATGGCTCTTCAAATGCCTTCATATTCTAAATATGACAAGTAACAGCTTAAAAATGAGGCCCGTTTTTTATGCCACATGTTTGTGTAGTCTCATATACATCTTTCTGTGTACAGTGCTTGTTACTTTACCAAGACTGGGCCAAAATTCTTATCATTTTGATGACTCCAGAACTTTGCAGTACACACCAATACTTATATGCTACATGATCAACTTTTTCTGATCGATTCCACACCATTTCTTTCACCATGCAATCGTATGACCAGAACTCTACTTTATCTTTAAATTGTAAAATACTTCAGTGGTTGGATGTACAATGTACTGTACATGTACATTACTATTATCATACATAAATGAAACTCCACATTTTTTTTTCTTGTCATATAATGTACTGCATGAAAGATTTATTTATCTTCTCCCCCCTCCCTTTTTTTGTAGGGGGGATTAGCACCCACTTACTCACACATGCACACATCCATTTGAACATTTGAACCATTCATAGACTACTGTACATGTACATACAGCTAACTTAAGAATGAAAGCTGGACTAGTGGAATTTTGTAAATTGTCTCATGTAATTATTCTTACAATTGCTTGTCGCATGCTCAAGTAACATAAACCAGGACAAAACAAAGTTTTAAAACAATCAAACCTTGGTATTAAAGGGTAAGAATATTTATGTTGTTATCTGTACATGTTCATGTGCAAGCTAGCACATCAACTCCATCCCAGTGCATGCATGGAAGCCAATGGAAACCCATCTCATCACACATTCAGCCAACATAAATCTTAAGTCCCGTTCAGAGATCAGAAATGACAATGTAAACTGCTTCCATAATCTACTGTAGCAAACCTCTGCAGAGGAATACATGGTAAGACTCGCAGGAGACAATATTTAGGAGGTTTAAACCCCCCCGCCCCAAAGAAATATATACATGTATCTGTCCGCAAAAACAGCTCCTTCCCCTACTCACCAAGTGCGCATGTATTATAGAAATCGATACAGATACAGAAAAGATGAAGTGCTTTAAAGTAGACATTGATTAAAATAGACATTGCATGTCAAATGAAAGTGAAACGTGTCATATCTTTTCCCTAAAAATACATATGTGACCACAATCAGACATTTAAAATTGAATCTTGGTATCCCCCAATAAACGAAACAGAAACCGAAATCATACAAACTGGGCACTTTAAACATAATGCCACTTCCGGATTCACACAATGCCGTATCAACACACGCTAGACAATCGATAGCAGCCATATTATCATCAATTTTAATGATTTATTATCCATAAAATGAGTGAAATTAGGCTAGACAGTAACTTGGATCTGCAGTATTCATCGTCTGAATCCAGTGACGATACTGATGGTATCGATGGGCCAGTTTTCAAATTATTACCTGGCAGGAATTAATTCCTTGAAATGCTAGAGTGCCGTAATGGCCGCCTTGCTAAAGCCAGGGTAATAATCGGGGCAGCGCCAGGAGTGTCACAACGTGACGGACATGTGCGCTATATAAGAAGCCACCATTATTATTATTATTATTTACATTTCGACTATGTTTGATCATGAGTGGGTAAATTCCACCGACATAATGTACCACAGCGAATTACAAACTTGCTTACCAGACTAGATGGCAGAGATCGCAGTAGGAAGCCTATGGAGAATATGAGTGTTAGGAGTAATTTCCATAGAAAAAAAGGCTAAAATAGGTAATATTTACAACAAAGAATGTTGTGAAATTTGTTTCAAGAAGCCTCCACTGACCATTGTACGGAACATACACTGAGCTCAGTGTTTATGTTTTGGGGATATGCTACAATCGCCTACGTCACATTATTTTGGGCATTTTATTGGTTTTATTTGGGCAAGAAAATGAATGATGATTTAAAAAAAAAATTTTTTTTAACAACTTAATTATTTAAGTATTTTTAAAAATCTGAAATAAATTTTCCAAATTCCTGAGGCCATAAGCTTTCCATTGATACATAGTTATATTTTTATAGAATGGCTACTTTAAGATGATCTTATCTAATTTTGCCGAGGTGGCATTTTTTTAACGTCATTTATTCTCTATAGTCTGAATGAACCCTTGAGAGAGACGAGCCATATGATACCCCCATTACGTATCAAGTACATGAGTCAGTACATACAGTATCCGAGGGTAATAAGAGCACAGGGTAGGTAGCTCATATTTACAGGATGAAGCAAAGGTGATTGACATATATCTGGAAGTACCATCCAGGAAATTAGAATGGCTACCTGTCAAAATAATGGATACCTCCGCATTACAAGGGCATACATGTACATGTATTCAGAAATATTATAATAAGTAGAATTAGATTGTTCATGTGCAAACCAGTACTGGTAGATACATTGTAGGCTACTGTCCTGCACATACTGTAGTGATATGCTTCATATACATGTACATTGTAGAAGCATGAATTCTATTTATGTAGCTACGTTTTATTAATGTCAATTAGTTATTTTTATTGAAAAGTGTAAAATATAGATTGGTCTAAATATTGCAAATCTGTTAAATGTCACTGACTGTTTTAGTGATTTTGAGAATACCGGTAAGTATTATCTCATACCTCAGAAAAATGAGATGCATGTTTTCAATAAGAAATACTTCAAAATGGAGAATGATACTGTTCATGTGCACACCATTTACATACACATGTATGCAACCTTCCTCTGTTATCAATGAACATTTGAATATATTGCTAGTAATTTTAAATGTACATGTGCATGACTATGAAGTGGAAAGAATATGTTGGGGTTATATGAGTTCTGCTTTCAGAATTGCTGATCACTATGCTTATGAATGCAAGATCTATCATTCAAAGTATATTTAACCCATTGCCTACTGGAACCGAGCGGGTCCTGTATTAAACCTATGTGATATAATATAATCCAGTAGTCTAGAGGTTGAGTGTACCAGTACTAGTATTCAATCAATTAGAATGCATATATGTACATACACTAGCACCATACCCATGAACACTGACCTTTTTAGATAAGTAATTACAGCCCCTCTCACTTCCATTACCACAAATTGCAGTATTTGATACTAAGAGCATTAAGGGAGCAGCCAAATGGAAACCCCACACCACGGTGATTTCCTCTGCATATCAA
Source organism: Mesocentrotus franciscanus (assembly GCA_037976565.1). Lineage (NCBI taxonomy): Eukaryota > Metazoa > Echinodermata > Echinoidea > Camarodonta > Strongylocentrotidae > Mesocentrotus > Mesocentrotus franciscanus. The sequence continues at coordinate 37,694,009 of CP137671.1, read as the reverse complement.
TGGCATTTTTTATGACACCTTACCTAGGATACTGGGCACTAGCCGCACCAGCGTTCCACAAAACCGTTTTAAGTAAACGTACACCCACAACCCATTGACATTTTACAACTGTAACATGCATTTCAATAGGATGTCGTTGCCACCGTACTTACGACGGTTTTGTGAAACGATGCACAGGGCTCCAATCTTACCTCTTTTCACTGGGGGATCAGGACTGACATGTTGAAGGTCAGTGTTCATGAGCCCCCATCTGTAAGTTTTGGGGGATAGAAGATCAAATTTTTGGAGCCCATTTGAGATTGTATGACACATCTAGGCCAGTGACAATTGCTCCTCAACCAATGTCCTAACACAAACAGAATTCTTAACTTCATCCCTGGGACAAACACTAAACCAAACCCTAACCTACACCAAAAAAACAAATCGCAAGTTTACAACCCTAACCATAAATGCGCGCAAGGAGAATTTGTCCCCAAAGCATACAGTATGTCGGAGCACCCTACGTGCATAGAGTACTAGTACCTGTTTAATAGTGTTGAGCACTGCATGACATGCATAGAAGTAAAGGTATATATATTTTAGATATACCCGGTAGCTCATTTCTCTGAAGGTTCATTATTCTGCATATTTGTCTATTCTACGCTAGGGCTGTGCATAACCGTGTAATGAGGTACTCGAGTACACTCCTAAATGTAGGCTTACAGGCGAGTACTCGAATACTCGGACGCCATGTTTTTTTTGTTGATTTTTTTTTTTTGTTGAATTTTGTTAAATTTTTTGAATTTTTAGTTTTTTTTGCCAACACCATACTACGAACAGTACGAAGGTTCGTCTCTGAAAACCCACGCGATTTTACTTCAAGTTGCTATTGAAAGCGCCTATTTGTGCTTTTGAATTTTTGACAAATAATTGAAACAATGTTATTTTTAAAACTAAAGATGACAGACAAATATTCCTCCGAGTCCAAACAGAAATCCAGAGATTTGGTCCCAGTTTCTGAGTGGTGAGTTGACAGTGACACCCTGTGTATGATTGAGCTGGGAAACATTTTTACCCACGGTACCATGCCGGTGCTCTTCTGGCACGGGTGACCGTCGGCCTGGACAGTGCCAGGTGAACGGGAAAAAAAAAAAAAAAATGGCGGCCGAGTATCCGAGTACGAGAAATCGTACTCGAGTAGTTGTCAACAGTGCGAGTACTCGAGTATTCGAGTACTCGTTGCAGCCTTATTCCACGCTTCATTTATATTCTATAGGCTGATTTATCAACCCAACATTTAATTAGTCTGTAGGTTTGTAAAAACGGAATAGTAGGGTTTGTATTAATTTGAAATAAAACCTAGGGCTCATTACTTCAAGAGTGAAATAAGGCTCATAATTCTGAAAATCAAATCAGGTTTCTCCTTCTGAAAATAAAAACAAAGAACCTACATGTAATCTTCTAGTCTGGCTTCAATACTACATTTATCCAATTTCTGCTTTCTCTAAAATAGTCTGATTTTTAAAAACTTAGTCTGGGAAAGAGACTATCAAATCGACAAAATGATTTGATATTTGAGAACGAGTACTGAGAAAATGAAAATGGGATCCTTTTTGAGCACTGCTCTAAAATCCATGTGAAAATCACATTAAATGACATCTCAAAATCTGATCATCTTCATGGCGATGCATGTATGGTCTTAGATGGATAGCTCTATTATCAAATGACATGCTTCACATGATAAAGCACATCCACAGTGATTTCCCTGAAGAGATACATGTAGTCCTTAATTGGATGCATGCGTTCACATGCCTGGCATGTGGGCAGATTCGTTAAATCTGTTTTCAATGGAAGCTAGGAGAGCTACTGATTTTTTTTCTCATAAAAACATATATCTACATCAATTTCACAGAAGAACTACATTCATCATCAATCTACGGTAATTACTGACTTCATTTAATCTGACTAAGAATACATTTGTGCATCCAATGCTGGAATCTAATGGAGATGTGGATATAGTATGGATTTCATTGCATTCTACATGCATTCCCAGCACGTCATTACTATCCATGTTCTCATTTTTCTCAGAGACAAAAAGAGAGCAGGTCTGGAGAATGAAAACTATCCTTTCCAATGGGTGCCATGCAATGAGAAGTAATGATATGTACAGTGTACATTTACTCTAGACTCAGACTCATTGAGAGAGAGAGACAGAGTGAAAATTTGCTCCTGGAGACCAGACTATGATCAGAGCACTCCCATGAAATATGCATCTTCTCTGGATAGTAGATAGCAGCCATCCAGACATTTCTAGTCCTGTTCTCATTAGACCAAGTTGTCAAAATATCCTCCAACATTCTGATCCCAAGAAATAAGCCTACAAAAAACATGGTACCTCCAGTGATTTCACAATGAAGGTACATGGTGTAGCAGGCTATTTCATGCTTAAGTACCGTATGCTTCGGATATTAGCCCCAGCTATTAAATCCTAAGCAAAATAGGACTTGCTCATGAAATAGCCAGCCATTTGGCCAATTAGCACGCTAATTTGCAGACGAAGATGCACTAGGACTATTGTATGCAAGTATTGATTGCTCGGGCGAATAGAAACAGTGAACTTCTATCTCGGACGTTTACCTCAAGAAGGTTTGGTTGGTCTAAGATCTTCAGCTTAAACTAGTTTGGGCTAATGGAGAGGCATCTCTTGTGTCGGTATGTTTCGTCAGAGCTCCCTAATCCATTCATCTTTCAGCCGAAAATCCGATCAATACATGAATGTTCAAATTGCAGACACTATGCCCGTGCCATAGCCTTGCATTAACGAACTGCCAGGAAATTCAGTCTATGTTTTCAGGACCACATGCATGCACATGCACATGCACTGGATTAATGTCCTTTGGCAAGACATTAATCAACATTTGCCACACTTGACCCAGGTGATGTAAATGGGTACCTGGCAGGAACTAACTCCTTGAAATGCTAGAGCGCTGTAATGGCGGCCATGCTAAAGCCAGGGTAATAATTGCGGAGCGCCAGGAGTGTCAAGTCTGACAGACATGAGTGCTATACAAGAACCCACGATTATCATTATCATTCCTACTGTACTGCAGAGAGACTGATTCTATAATCTATAATTTCCTCTCTTCTCAGTTGAATACATGTAAGCATTTGAATACTCTGTATCCTCACCACAAAAAATTATAAAGCACATGTACAATGTCACTACTGTATGTGCTTTCCAAAATACACAAAGTGCAGAAACCACTTCACTATATTATGTACATCCACCCCCCTAAAAAAAAATGGTACTAACAAAAGAGGCTTATAAAAAGAGCTTCATTCAATTTAAATAATGCATCTAAATATAAATGTAAAGTAGTAATGAAGCGATGGGAGGAAAAAAATCACAAAAATTGTACCAGCATACATATCACATTTTCTTCTAACTCTGCCCTGAATAAGCTGTATGTTTTGAAGAGCCTCCAAGTCTACAGTAGTTTGCTAGATACATGTACATTGTACTGTATCTAGGCTGTAATCATGGTCTACTCCATGGTCTCTAAGCTAAATATGATATATTATGGAAGACATCATCTTCAACATTTATGGTTACATCTAGTTATATATTTATGTTAATATACCTTAAAGGTCAATACAGGCATGCATGAGAATGGATAAACCGCTTAAAAAAACCTCACTACATAATGAGAGAAGCTTCTCCTCTCAGCAAGAGTAAATGCATGGGGATAATTTGGAATGTACGCCAACTTTTTTTCCTTTTTTACTTTAATAGCCCCTAAATTATTGCTACGTATGTACTTGCCTTTTAAGTTGTAACACAAATTTTGTTGCAGCATTTCTACAGGCAGTTTACTATGGGTGCGTTCAAGCCATTTTTGAAGCTAGAATCACAAATCAAAATACCGTTACAAAACATGGTTACTGCGGGAGATCGTACAAACGATTTTCCATCAATGCTGATTCTTGCTCATTTCAAGCCCACCCAGGAAGAATAGATATAGATAGCGATAATATATATAATAGATAACGACGTCATAGAATCATGATTGAGATCTCTGTTGCGTTCAAGGGATTTTTAGCGACCGTGATTTTGCAGAATCAAGATACAAAATGCACCTTTTTCAGCGTTTCATGTTTGAGTTTTGAAACACATTTATTTTACGACCAACGAAGAATCGCATGAAATCGCTTGAAGGCAACCATGTTTTAAACTAAACGTCTTTGAAAACCATGATTCTAGGGTGAAAAAGTGTCGCTTAAATGCACCCTACATTTGTATGTCATGTCTAAATAGGGCTAACAAAGTGGAGTGGTGTTGTGCATGGTGACCCTGAGACTGTATTAGTTCTATCCAATCCAATCCAATCCAATATGTTTTTTCTTGCAGTTACAAAGTGCTGCACACATTGCTCCACACGTTTGAGGGACTTAGAGATAAAGTTCTGGTCATGGGATAGCATTGTGAAAGAAAAGGTGTGGATTCGATCAGAAAAAGTTGATCATGTAGCAAGTATCAGTGTGTACTGCAAGGTTCTGGAATCATCAAAATGAGAAGAAATTTGGCCCAGTCTTGGTAAAGTTACAAGCAAGGTGTACACAGAAAGATCTACATGTATATGGGACTACACAAACATGTGGCATAAAAGTGAGGCCCACATTTTAAAGCTGTTACGTGTCATATTTAGAATACGAAGGCATTTGAAGAGCCATGCTTTTTCAGGAACTTTTTTTTCTCTGCTGTTCTTCCACACTTCCATAAATACGGTATGGCATGTAACATCATAAAAATCGGGACAGATTTTTATGCCACATGTTCGTATAGTCCCATATACATCTTTCTGTGTACAGTGCTTGTTACTTTACCAAGACTGGGCCAAATTTCTTATCATTTTGATGATTCCAGAACCTTGCAGTACACACCGATACTTATATGCTAGATGATCAACCTTTTCTGATCGATTCCACATCGTTTCTTTCACAATGCAATCGCATGACCAGAACTCAACTTTATCTTTTTTAATAAAGGTAATGCAAAGTTTTGGGAAATTTTGAAATTGGATGGATATAGTAAATCCTTAAATTTTTGATACATTTGAATGCCCCTGTGGATGTATTATAAGCACTAACAAAATTAGCCCCTAAAACACTTCTGCTTTCGAGCAAATTGAATAATAAAAAATTAAAAATTTACCGGTGCTCCCGGTAAATTTCATTTATTTCAAATAGTGCCTAAGGGGCTAAGGGCATTCCATGGTAGCTGCGACCATGAAAATCTCAGAATATGCAGTTCTGATATATACATGTAATTTCCAAACGGGAATAGCAAATTGGTCGATTGTAGTCAAGAAACATTTTTTAAAGCTAAAGTAATATCAGTCTTGAGAGGGCGCTATACAACATAGAGAGTTTATTATTTACAATTTCATCACTTTAGACTCGATTTCAACCGCGACAACGATCATTGAATATTGTAAAATCGCATACAGGTATGCTTCCAATATGTTCATTTGAACTAAATTCATGACCCTACCGGTATACCGAAACTTTGTAATACCTTTATTAGTACACTGTACTTTCAAAACGTAGGCTACATGTATATGCATCATGCATTTGTATTAATGGCTTCCCACCCACTTTTGGTACATGTCATAATGTACTGTACATATAAACCATTCGAACTTCATAAACTTGTACATGTACCTGTCCTGTACCCCTACCTCTTTCCCGTTATTTACAAGCCAAGAGCCCCCAGCTTTAAAAGATGCATAGAAGTTTATCCCTGTTTATACCACCCCTCCCACTGCAGTGCAGGTGTGTGGTACAGAAAGCAAGAGATCTAATTTCCTGTTGATTGAACCTTCATCTTGGACTGTTCAGACTGTTCTGCATCAACTGACTCATTTTCCTTTCCAAAAAGGCAAGGCCAAACATGCCCTGTACACATCCACAATATTATTCATAAAGCACACACTACTGTATCCAGTAGAGATTTATTATTAGCTTCAAGGTGCTTTAGTGTGATGAAATTACTTCACTGATTTGTTTATGGGCAAATGTCAACCCAGCTGAGTTATTGAAAGTTTGAAACCATGGGTGTGCATATCACATGCATGCATGTTGATTCAAGATAACACCTTTTGACTCGTTCTTGTTTACACTTCCTATAAACCCAAACACTGCCCCACCCCAGACACTGCCCCACCCCCTTCAAGAAAAAGAAATTAAATTGTTTCTAGATGCAATTTCACGTATAAAATTTATCTCTTGATAAATACAGTCTTATCCAATAACTGAGCCCTTAGCACAGTATGCATGCAGGCCTCTCTGAAGTAGCCCATTTTGACCAACTCTTATTAGCAGTGACCCTTATACTGCCCAATACATGTACCGGGCATTCTTTTTGACCATGCTGCAGGACAGTGGATCTGTTCTTAGAGCATTCTCAAATAAAGTAAAACCCAGTAACCTGCCAATACATGTAGGCTCAAGGCTATTTTTAACAGGAATGACCCATTGATTATGCACAGGATGCACCCCTTCAAGTGGTTGACATAAATATGAAAGTGAAACCCCACAATAATTGTATGGACAATTTCTAGACTCTGATCATAATGGAGGGAATTATGTAAGAATTCTCTACTGCTTTCAGCGAAACCAACTACACATGTACAGGTTGTACATGTATGGTGGTGAAGTGAACTGGTGATGAAGATAATAATAATAATTATTATAATAATAATATTAACAATAATTATATTGATGATCATGATGATGGTGATGATGATGATGATAATGATGGTGATGATGATTATGATGATGACTACCATAATATGAAATAAGAAAAATAATAATTCTCACTATCAGTATACTAGTACAAAGTAGTAGGCCTAAATGATTAACAGCATTTGGGGGAAATATTGTAATCTTTTCTCTTTCTCTCCCCTTCTCTCTCTCTCTCTCTCTCTCTCTCTCTCTTTCTTTCTCTCTCGCTCCCTCTTTCTTATCTCCCCCTCCCCCATTCTCTCTCCCCTTCATCCCCTCATCTCGACTTTTACCCTGGTATCACTACCAGTTCATTCATTGAAGCCAGGGTTTCACTTTCTGAAATGGCTCAACAACAACTCAAGTGTTTGCACTCATTCTCTTCATTTCTAAATGTCAAACCACAAAGTCCCATATCACATCCATGGATAATAACACACAGTGTATTGTATAGCATGTGCATAATTCTAGGCTGATAATCCAATATTTGCTCTTTGGCTTTATTGGTAAAAGTCTGAATGAGACTATGGGGAAGATTGAGTGACGCAAGAAAATGGAAAGTAATCTGTTTGGAAAGTAAATAATGTCCCAGACTGTCATCCAGGGAGATTTTTACATACAATTTCATATAAATTTTACTGTAATTAGGTGTGTATATACATGTACAGTATATATTGTACACTGCCATTGTCGCCTACGTTATTTGTGTATATACATGTACACTGTATGTACATTATTGCAATTTGAGAATCTCTCATTCAGTTCAAAATACACGTACGCTGTACATACATGTACACGTGTACATTACTAAAGCCTTCAAATAGGACATATCTCATTAGTACACATACACTGTACATGTACATTCAACAACAAAGATTTTAAGAAATCAACTTCCATTTCTTTTTTATGTTTTCAGGCTTATAAGCTTACAAAATTTGGTTCAACTATTCATTCCTCTTTTATGTCTTGATAATAATGTTTATACATGTACCTTCAATGAAGTTACTTTGAAAATGTACATTCAATACATTCTTTGTCTAAAATACAAAAGATGACATCAGTACCTTTCAAAGCATACTGACCTCTGTCAGCCATTACTCAAATAGAAAGGTTGTGAGGTGGTATTAAAATTTTTTTTTAAGAAGATGCTTAAAATTAACATGTGCAAGAGTGAATATCAAATAGTGAAGGCCTATGATATTATAATTTTAGCTGAAAAAAAAAAAGTGACAGAATAAGATGATTTCGACCAATTTTCAGAACAGAAGAATAGATTAAACAGGAATACTTTATATCAAGGATTATTTTGGGTTGATGCATAATTTGAATGTCACATTACCTCTGAATTTCATAATCTCTCATATATATTTACAGTGGGGGTTCAAAGAGGAACACTGGAGGCACAGTAAATGTATAGTCAAACCTGCCTAATAATAGTAGCCACTAAGCCACCTCTTTAGACAGGCCACCTGCCTATAGTGGTGGTCACCTTTATTGCCTCCCTCTAGGCTCTAGTAGGAAATGTGTGCTGAAGTACATGTCTAAAAAGATCACCTGTCTATAGTGGTCACCCTGATTGCCTCCCTCTAGTAGGAAATGTGTGCTGAAGTACATGTCTAAAAAGATCACCTGTCTATAGTGGCCACTTATTGTTTCCCTTGGGTGGCCTTAATAGACAGGTTTGACTGTACATGTATGTGCCCCTAGCAAAATGCTTAAAGGCACGAAGTTAACTATGGATGGACTTTACTACCAACTTATTGACACGTACATGTACATGTAGGAGAGACATGCAAAGCTTTAAATTTAAAAGAAAATCAATTAACATTAATTGATATTTGGATGAATTTTCATATATTTTGGTTGTTCTTTTTTAAACAAACTTATCAAAATATTATAATTCTTCATTCTACAATCTACATGTACATATATGCATACATTGGACATGGACCTAATGTACTGTACATGCAGTAACATACAGCATCTACATGTACATCTACAGTAGATAGATCTATCAAAACATTTTGGGCAATATTAGACTAACATTAGTAGGCAAGTAAAGGTACATGTAGAAGCCTAAAGTAGAAGCCTAAACTAGAAGCCCAACCAATGAAAGGTTTTTGTATCAATATTTTATGTGGTCAAGGCTATATGGAAATAGTCTAGTCTATGTGGAAATGGGCTTTTTGAAGAACAAGAAGCAGAAAATCTATTTACATACACATGTACATGTACAAGTAGTACATGTACAATGTACATGTATGTACAAAGAGTAACACAAAAACAAATGGCAAGAATTAAGGGGAATGTTCATCCTCATATTAGAATGGTTTTAAAATGAATGCAGAAAATACATACAGCATTACAGCTGTAGATCAAAGTGAAATCTTATTTAAAGTAAGAAGTTATGAATAAGTTTGCAATCAACCAAGCAAAATTGGTAACTTTGTGACATACTGTATGTACATGTACATGTATTGTACATGTATCTTTTATTGTCCTAATCTGTTTTTCTCTGTACTTAAAAAACCCCATAAATTATCTCTTTTTTCTCTCAGTTATACAATTTCAATCACTACACTGAATGATCTTTGCACATATTTAATCCCTTTATAAAACAAATTTTTCTTTCACAAATAACTACGAAAATTGAAAATTTATGAAATTTTCAGTACAGAGCAAAAAAAAGCGTGCAATATTTTCCAGTACTATCCAACGATTTTTTAGTGCCGTGCAGTAGTGCGCGTAGAGGTTAGAGCGCTTAATACTGCGTGTACACATGGGCCTATTCTTGCGCAGTACTATGCGTAAATGGGTACAGATAGAGGTGCGCTTGCTATATCTATACTTATGTGTGCGCACTAAATTGAGACTTATTAAAACTTGAGATTTATTTGTCAGCCATAAACTGTTTCGAAACAATCTTGAATTAATTATTTTTACATCAAATAACAAGGATCTAGGAGTTTCGTTGTATAAAACAAATGATGCATGTTTTCATTCGTTCATTATACGATCTATCCGCCCTCGTTGATGCTGTGTGGATCTATCGCACTCAGCCTAACGGCTTTGTGCAATAGATACACACAGCCTCAACTCGAGTGCGGATAGATCGTATAATGAACTCATGAGCATGCATCATTTGTATATTATTTGTACCAAGATTGATAACTTTCATGAAATATGAACAAATTTTAAAAAAATGATTTATTTATTAGTTCTCATATTAAGTTGTAAAAACATAATCCAAGTTTACTGACCTAAAATGACCTTTGACCTTGACTTTATGACCTGGAATTTGTGTCATATGATTTGTGATACTTGATTACCTTGGGTACAAGTTTCATTGAATTTGAACAAACACTTTTGAAATTATGCTAAAAATTCAAAATCTTGATGTTGATGCTACAACAAAGTCTAAGTTTGCAGACCTGAAATGACATTTGACCTTGACTTTATCACCTAAAAGACTAATCACATGATTGGTGATACTTGATAACACTTAGGCCAAAAAAAAAAATCATTTGGTTGTCCTCGATTGCTTTTCTGAAGTAGGGGCGGGTGGGCGGATTTTTTTTTTTTTTTTTTCCATTTCATTTTTTTCCCTCTTCAGTTGGACTCTTTACTTCCTATTTATTTTCATTTTTTGTTCAAATCAAGAGGCCAATATTATTATTATTTACACACAAAAATAATCCCCAAAAAAAGTCATGAATTGCCATGGCAATATTCAATTTCATTCTCACTGTTTCGGAGGTAGTTTTCGGCTATAGCGAGGCAGTTTTCGGCCGCATGTACAAAGTCAATGGGGAGCCCGCGTCGTTCGTTCACCAGCTGATCTATAGCGCTTGCGGTCGGCGTGTATCCCACGCCAGAGCTGGCCGCCCGAAAATTACCCCTGCATGCAGTGATCGTGTGTCGTTGCGCGCTATCCGACTGCAGTGATTGAATACGTGCTGTGAGACACTTTGAGTATGCTATACATGAAAAATCGCGATCTAAATCTGAAAATACTTGAAATACAGCTCAGGTTTTGGTACCCATCTTCCTTACAGACACGCGTAAGATATTTGATTTTTCAGATTTAGGTAGCATGACCGCCGATTACATTGCTAAAATGTGATATTTAAGGATACATTTTCCATTGCAAATGAGGATCTCCTGTGACTCTGAAATGTTTTGTATGTGTGTGATAATTATGCTACGGTATGTATTTTAAAGTGATTTCACCATGCGTACAACGGACCTGCCGAAAATTGCCATCTGGCCGAAAATCCCTCCTCTATATTATAATATAAAGACAGAATTGCGTACTGAAAGACCAAATTGGCGACGGGACACATTTTGATCCTTGCAACATGCATAAAATGATTAAAATTGCTCAAAAAAACTTTAAAAATTGCTCAAAAAAACTTTAAAAATTGCTCAAAAAAAAAAATAAAATATTTCAAAAAAAAAAATAAAATACGAGCGGGCCGAAAATGACGAGCGGGCGGTCGAGGACAACCAAATGATTTTTTTTTTTTGGCCTTATGTTCAAGTTTCATGGAATAGGAATGTATACTTTCGAAATTATGATAAAAATTCCAAATCTTAACCTTTGGTTAAGTTTTGATGTTGATGCCACAATGTAGCCTAGGTTTGTTGACCTGAAATGACCTTTGACTTTGACTTTGACTTTGCGACCTGAAATTCTACTCACATGATTGGGATTTTGTATAACCCCTATGTTCAAGTTTCATGGAAGAGGAATGTATACTTTCAAAATTATGTTAAAAATTCAAAATCTTAGGCCAAATAAAAAACAAAACATGTTTAGCGTCCTGCCTTTTTGAAAAATAGGAAGGAGGAGGCTCTTTTTTTTTTTTTTTTTTTAAATGGCCGCTCAAAATGGCCGCTCAAAATGGCCGCTTACATTTTCCCAGAGAGTCGGGCTATTTTTCAAGACGACCCCGGCATTTTTTTTTTTAATCAGAAATAGGGTCTAGATAGTTTTATCAGTGTTTTTCATGTTTTTTTTCTTAATTTTTTTTAATTTTGTTTTATTTTGTTTTAATTTAATTTTTGTTTTTGTTTTTGTTTTTCAAAAAAAAAAAAAAAGGAAGGCGGCCCCCAAATAGGAAGCGGGCGGGGATGCTAAACATGTATATTTTTTTTAATGGCCTTAACCTTTGGTTAAGTTTTTGATGTTGACGCCGCCGCCACCGCCGCCGTCACCGGAAAAGCGGCGCCTATGTCTTGCTTTTGCTATATAATATCAAAAATCTACAGAGTCAGGCAAGAGATGGGGGTAATGGGGGTAATGGGGGTAATGGAATATGAATATGATGAGGCTTGTTCTTGAAATTTCAAATTTGCCCCACCCCCTTCGCCAACATTAGTCATTAGCGAGCTTTCGATTTAGGCACCCGACGTGGGCTACGACGCGTGACGTCATATTTATCAACTGCGCATGTGCGAGCTTCTGGGCCCACGTTCCCTTCCAAATCACACGACGGGAGTCGGGGGCAATTTCCGTGAATCCCGTCGTCGTGAAAACGGCAACGTGGGTGCAGTTTCCTCGGTATCCCTGTTGTTATCATTCTATCATTTTTTCTTTCTGTCTTAATTTCCTTATGTTTTTCTTTGTTTCTTCCTTCTATCACTTTCTCTTATGTTATTCTTTATTTTTATCATTCTATCACTTTCTCTTTCTGTCTTTCCTTATGTTATTCTTTGTTTCTTCATTCTATCACCTTCTCTTATGTTATTCTTTATTTTTATCATTCTATCACTTTCTCTTTCTGTCTTTCCTTATGTTATTCTTTGTTTCTTCCTTCTATCACCTTCTCTTATGTTATTCTTTATTTTTATCATTCTATCACTTTCTGTCTTTCCTTATGTTATTCTTTGTTTCTTCCTTCTATCACCTTCTCTTATGTTATTCTTTATTTTTTATCATTCTATCACTTTCTCTTAATATTCTGTCTTTCCTTATGTTATTCTTTGTTTCTTCCTTCTATCACCTTCTCTTATGTTAGTCTTTTTTTTAATCATTCTATCACATTCTCTTTCCTTATGTTTTTCTTTGTTTCTTCCTTCTATCACCTTCTCTTATGTTATTCTTTATTTTTATCATTCTATCACTTTCTCTTTCTGTCTTTCCTTATGCTATTCTTTGTTTCTTCCTTCTATCACCTTCTCTTATGTTATTCTTTATTTTTATCATTCTATCACTTTCTCTTTCTGTCTTTCCTTATGTTATTCTTTGTTTCTTCCTTCTATTACCTTCTCTTATGTTATTCTTTATTTTTATCATTCTATCACATTCTCTTTCCTTATGTTTTTCTTTGTTTCTTCCTTCTATCACCTTCTCTTAAGTTATTCTTTATTTTTATCATTCTATCACTTTCTGTCTTTCCTTATGTTATTCTTTGTTTCTTCCTTCTATCACCTTCTCTTATGTTATTCTTTATTTTTATCATTCTATCTCTTTCTCTCATCCTTATATTATTCTTCGTATCAGATTTTCGCGCACTGTAAATTTAGTACCTGACTTAGTCACCTGATCTCAAAAATTGGTCACGTGACCGACGAAAGCCCCGTCGTGAAAAAGTCGAAAGCACTTCCGCGAAGGGAACGGACGTGAGCTGCGCAACGTCTCCACGCTCCAGTAACTCGTAGTAGCCCACGTCGGGTGCCTAAATCGAAAGCTCGCTATTAATCATTATGCCCCACAAGTCACAGACACAGTCACAAATTTAATAATAGGGTCAGGATTCGATTTTCTTGCTAAAATACATTGGCTTTAACTCAAAGAACAACAGCAATATGTGGCTCTGCAATGCTGCATAGTAATATAGATCTGCATCGTATCGCTCGTCTCCGAGTCTGATCTCATTCATTCGCGTCCACTCTCATTAACTGTCTGAGGCTGAGCTGAGTGAGGCTTTCCTCGGGCCATGTCAACGACATTCCCCGTGTTCACCGGGCTAGCCAAGGCGCAATACAGCGCCCCAACAGCACTACGACTACGACTACCAGTGGCACTTACATCAAAAGGTTATACTCACCCAAGACAAGCATCAAAGAAGAAGCAAAATATAGAAATCTCAGATCCATCCTGTCAGATTTCAATAAGTATTCTGTCGAAAAATTAAGTAGGAGCGTATAGAATCAAATCGCACGTAAAGGTCCTTATCAATTATGTCTTGCCTCTCAAAAATTCTGTCTGATCCTTTGCTGCGCTATATAGCTATGTAAATGATTATCAGCTGATCCTGAGCTCAGAGCTGAGCTGAAGGTAGCACATCAAAGTACAGTACAGGTACAGCTCACCCATAATGTGTGGAATTGCCAATTTGATGAGTGTACAGATCGCATTTTACATACAACCGCTCTACTATGCACCCGTAATGGACGCATTGTGTGTCAGTGTATCAGTTCTGTAAGCTTTTTCTATGACACGAATACTCAGCTAATCTTCTTTTGAAATGCATCAACAAATCCCCTCACCAAGTCATATACATTTTCTGTGGGAATATGGTATAGTTAAGACGTATGTAATTAGTGTTATTTCTTTTATATATATATATAATGTTATTATCAAAGTATACAAAAAAACAATACCGATTTTGTAGATCCCATTATCAGGGGTGGTATTCTGAACATTGTTGTAAGTTTTGTGTTATCTTTTGTTGTATCTCCCAGAGATAACACAGCGCTAATATTGTTGTAAGTTGGTATTCTGAAAATCATTTTATCCCTGTGTTATCTCTTGAAGGACCGCCTCTATCTTATCTTTGACCACTGCTGACACGCCCATTTTTATGGACCCTACCAATCAAAATCTATTTTATATAAGCATGATAAGTAGGTCAACCAATAGGAATTCTTTATGCCATATCTAATGATGCGCCTAGCGCATACCAATCTTGGGCGTAATTAGTAAATTGAGTGCTTGTTACGCGCGTCATCATATGCGCTGTGGCATGTGGATCACTAAGACAAGTCACGCTTCCAATTAGTGGTTATAGATGAGAGCATTAAAATCGTCATATTCTAGCATGTAATTTCTTAGAAAGTTCTCATCTGTGATGTCTGCGGTCAACACACAATCTTTTTCTAACTGACTATTGGCACGAAGTTGGTTCTGGGCAAGGAATATTGCCGCTATTATATCACCCCGAAAGATACAACAACCCCCTACCTGTTCTATTCAAGCGCACAAAAGTTTGAGCGCAGGCGCGACCAAAGAAATGAGAGAAAAGATACAACAAAAGATACAACAAAAGTTACAACAATGTTCAGAATACCAACTTTATCTTATCTTCAAAGATACAACAATATTAGAGATAACACAGGGTTCAGAATACGGCCCCAGATGAACAAGCTTTTCAGCTTTCATAGGTCATCCTAGCTGTCAAGTTGTTATTATGATCATCCGTTTTCATTGCAAAATATATTATTACTCTTTGTATTTATGTTTCATTGAACTATAAACTAATGAATTAAAAAAATAAAAAATAAATAAAAATGTTTAAAAACCGAAATTAGAACTGGAAGGGAAAGGGCATTTCAATCATTTAGTAAATTAAAGTCCGATATGAAAACAACATATGCTATACCGATAGTTTTTTGTACTCTTTAAACAAAAATTAAAGCTTACTTTTGTCCCATGTCATTTGTTTATACACGATTTAATTATAATTTCCATCTAACATTATGATATTTTTTACCCGAAGTCATATATTTCACGGTATGTGTGACTCTCCAGTCAAGTCAAGTCAGGCTGGACTAAAAAAAAAAGGTGGGATACAAAGTTTGCGGGTGCATGGGTTCCCGGATGCGTTTATTTTTTCCGTAATGTAGCCATCCTAGAACTGCATATTAATATTTGAATATATGAATATTTGCGTTGGTACGGTGAGGTGGAGATCAAATTCAAAATTAAATCGGCCAGATTCTGGACTAAATTAACCAGTATTATATGTCGCAATGATTATGGACAAGTTACGACCTGGGTAGTCATTCGTTTACGGTAAGCCTCCCAATTGTGTCGCAATGTCACTTATTTAAAGTAAACTTAGCTCAGTGCATTTGTAATTTTTGTATGAAATCTCATATTTGATAAATTATCGCATCAGATTCTGTGTGCGTGCGTATCATGAATGTTGATGACTAGCGCATGACGCAGGCGCGGATCCAGGGGGCAGGGCCTTGGCCCCCGCCAAAAAAAAAAAGAGAGAGAGAGAGAAGGAAAAGAAGGGAAAGGGAAAGAGGAGAGAAAGGGAAAGAAAGAAGAGGAAGCAGAAAAGAAAAGGGGGAAAGAAGGAGATCGGGGGCCGAAGGGCCTTGCCTCCTAGCCTGTTGCCCCCCCCCCCCAGCAAAAAAATAAGAGAGAAGGAAGACAAGGGAAAGAAATTTAACGAAAAGAGGAGATAAAGGGTAGGAAATAAAGAGGAAGGAGAAAAGAAAAGCAGGGGATATCAATTGCAATTTTCCCGCCCTAAATTGTGGACCGGGGGACGGGGGCCAAAAGGCCCTTGCCCCCGCCCAAAAAAAGGGGGAAGGGAAAGGAGAGCTAAAAGGGAACAAAAAAGAGGAAGAAGAAAAGAAAAGGATGAAAAGAAGGGAGATCAGTTGCGATTAATTCGGCCAACAACGTCCGGATGGGGGGACCGAAAGGCCATTGCCCCCAGCAAACTTAAAAGAGATAGAGGAAGTGAAGGGAAAGGGGAGCCCACGCCAATAATATTAGTGACCTGCCAGTGTCACAAAATAAGGTATCAAAATTAAGCTCATCTGACCGTAATTAAATGCCTAAAACCCCTGAGCTTCCGGGGCTCTGCCCCCTGGACTCCACCTAGGGCCCTAAGGCGGGCCCCTGGATGCTCATCTGACGGTAATTTAATGCTTAAACCCCTGAGCTTCCCGGGGGCTCCACCCCCTGGACCCCACGCCAATTAGTGTCCTGCCAGTGTCACAAATAAGGTATAAAAATATGCTCATCTGATCGTTATTGAATGCCCGTACGCCCTGACCTTCAGGGGCTCCGCCCCTTGACCCCCACCAGGGCTTTTCCCCTAGACCCCACGCCAATTGACGCTACGCTCTACCTGATCGTACTTTAGCCTCCCCCACCCGCTTTGAAAAAACGTTCAGCAGGGCTTCCATGTAAGAGTGGTGGTGATGCGGATTTTTTTTTCTGCCCCCAAACGATTTTGCTCATTACGCCACTGCTTTAGTCACCATTACGTACCAATATTTGGCTCGCACAATTTCAAATTTGGGCCCCCCCCCCCTAAGAAATCCTGGATCCGCGCCTGGCATGACGTATAGGTCCTATTGAGCCAATCAAATGCAGCGACAGGATGGCTACCTTACGGAAAAAATAGACGCTTCCCGGATAGGTTTATTATAGCTGACGTCTATGGATCGGGGGAGCTTTTGGGGAGGCAGTGATGGTGCTGTCGGGTAAAACAAAATGGAGGGGTAGTGGCTGACATCAGTCGTCAGCTAGCTGCGCCTGTCTACTACTGCTGCTAGTGCTGGTGCTGCTACTACTACAAGTACTACTACGACCAGTGGCGGATCCAGGGGCCGGGGCCCGGCCTCCCTAGAAAAAAACAGGTAAAAACACCCTTTTTGAAAAAAGAAGTTGGGCCCCCCTGGCGCCCAAGGGGTGGCGGTGTAAAAAAACCCTTCCCATAGGGAAAAAATTTTTTCGGGTGCCAAAAAAATTGTGCTCACTACCCTGGCCCCTAAAGGGGGTGGCAGTGGAAAAAGAAATTACCCTTTTTTTCGGGTGCCAACAAAATTTTTTTTGCTCACTACCCCCACTGAGCGAAAAATCGACCGGCACGATTTTCAAATTTTCGCACGAAGTGGGCCCCTTTTTAGGCCCCCTCCCTTGCCGCCGGCTGGATCCGCCCCTGACTACGACAACTACTACTACTACTACGGCTGCTCAGGGAGGTGAAAGACCGGGAGTGGAAACTCTTGTAATTTATTCACACGCATTCGTGAGTCCTAAAGCGTAACAATGGGATGTGTAACATTCCACTTGGCTTTGAAGTTCCATGCTCCGAGCCGCGCTTCCACTGCGGGGAATTTTGGAGGCCAGGCGCCAGTTTCACATTTATTATAAAAATTTAATTTACCGGCTAAATTTCAGTGTAAATTATAAACTTTATATGGGGATTGTATTGGGAATAGTGCATCAAACAATTTTTCAAATTTAGTACTCCGCCCTTCCTATAATTTGTGTGCCAGAGTTGGTAAATGAAAAATTAGATCCTGACAAAAACTCAATATTTTAGGATAATGTGCTAATTTGTGCATGTTTTAATGTCCCGTTATTTAATCCATGATTTACAATCTTCGATAACTTTATATAAGTTTGCTAATGCGTGTTTTCGCGTGTTTTTTGTATTTTTGCAGTTGGAAAAAGGATGAAATTACACAAGTTTGTGTTCGCTTGTTCTACTCATTACACATTCAACAATTGATGAGAAATCATTGTAAGGGACAGCGAACAGTTGTTGGGGTACCATTTTCTGATGTAGGAATTCTAAATCCTGAATTTCATGCGCTCTTTTATCTCACCACCAGGGGGGTGTTTCACAAAACTTGTCATCAGTGACAAATGACAGTTTTTGTTGTAAGCTACTGAAATCCTTGCTTCTGATTGGTTATCAGCAGATTTGTCACTGATTTTTGTCATTTGTCATTGAAAAAAGGCTTTGTGAAACACCCCCCTGGTCAACAGTTGCAGATTAGCGCATAACTTTTCGGCGGCTTGGAGCATGGGGTCAAAGGAGAGCGGCTTGATTTTTTTTCTCCTTTCTTTCACCTCCCTGGGCTGCTGCTGCTATTATATAACTACATTTATTTTACATCGATATTTTTGAAGAATCAGACCTATTTACAAGCGTGCGTCCTAAACTTCATTCTGTTCGAGGATCATCTTGCATGCTGCCATCTCGTGACATAAACAGTTAAACATGCCTCCCATGTCTTTAAAGGAAAATAAAACACAATAAAGCGGCGTTGTGGCGTGCGCCTGTAATCCAGCTAACAGTGGAAGTTACAAACTGATTCAGCCGAGGACGCAGGTTCGAAACTGAGTCACGTCTTTCGGATGGTGACGTTAAAGGTCGGTCCCCAGACGTAAATAATCATATCTGATTGATACACGTCTGTAAAAACCCAATCACACACACACAAACATTAGCTGATAATCTTATATTCCAAACCGTCGGTCAGCCTAAAGCTTGAAAATACTCTCATTTGATTACTCAAAACAATCTCTCCAAATTTTGCTGGTTAATCTTCTCCCATGGGATTCGCCATCTTGATTGAATAGACCGGTTTACTAACATATAATAATAATAATAATAATAATAATAATAATAATAATAATAATAATAATAATAATAATAATAATAATAATAATAATAATAGTAATAATAATAATAACTTCTATTTATATAGCGCTTTTCATAAGAGATTTATATCAAAGCGCTTTACAATATTAATGCAAGTAAAACTAAACAGAAAAATGACAAGAGAACAAAAGTGAAATTATCAAACATAAGATAACAAGGTAAGGTAACAATTTAGATTAGATTGGTTTTTAATTTGATCCAAACAAAGTAATATCAGAGATGCAACGAATAGAGGCTGAAGAGAATTCCACAAACGTGGAGCAGAGCATGAAAAGGACCTATCACCAAAGTATTTTGTTTTTGCTTTTTTAACGGTCAAGAGAGTTTGATTTGCAGAACGAAGGGGCCTATTGGGGGTGTATAACTGTATCATTTCAGAAAGATAATTTGGAGCATGACCATGTATAGACTTGAAAGTTAAAAGAAGAACTTTGAATTGGACGAATTGGATGAATATTCAAATTTATGGATGTTTCCATTAAGTTCCTGGGGATCTATAGTGACGAGTTATTTTATCACAACCTGTTATTAATGAATAAACTACAATACTTGGAATCCAGTCTGCATGCATACATAACTTTATGTCGGACAAGCCTCGAGCAAGCTTTCAGGTTGTCAAGAACAACCTTTGTTTAAAAAATATGCATACATTTGAATATGTTAGTAAACCGGTCTATTAGTGATAATGAGAACATTATTGACCTGCATGAAATGGACAAGGTGTTGCATAATGAAGGGCTATATTGTGCAACCAGGGCCAAACCAGGGCCATCGATGCAAATTGGGAGCCATCTTATTACCCCCTGCATCTCATAATGGTGATTTCTGTCGAGCAGTTCTATGTATGTCTTAATTTGTCACTCTTATGAATAATGGGCAGAACTTTTTCTGACCTAGCAACAATTTATGAATGCCAAATATTGCTTATCAAAAGACTGCTCAAGTGTTCCAAACAGCTGATCAACCAAACATTTTGTCACAGTATATCAATTATATTTAAGGAATATCCATTCATCTGAATGCATTACCCAAAATGGTTTATTATTAGGAAACCATTGCTAAGGCTTAAGGGCTGCATTTCACAGAATGATGATCGAGTGTATATAGTCAAAATGCGAGTCAGTGGGTATCTCACAATTTGTACTTCTCTGACATCACTAAATCTTTATGTTTGCGGGGGAACTATTGAAGAATAAAATGGATCAAGTTCCACGTGCTTCCTGGCCATGTGTAACCCAACTCTCGAGTGTTTATTTTAGTGCACCTGTTTTTCCGCTTCTGCTTCTTATCTTTGTAAGATTTCATAACATTGATTTAATATCAGTACTAAATAATGGCAAGAATATAAAGAGAAGAAGGGTAACGGGGGTGGGGCATAATTTATGGTAAGAAGAACTAGGCGTTGTGGCGTGCGCCTGCATGCGTGCGCCTGTAATCCAGCTAACAGTGGAAGTTACAAACTGATTCAGCCGAGGACGCAGGTTCGAAACTGAGTCACGTCTTTCGGATGGTGACGTTAAAGGTCGGTCCCCAGACGTAAATAATCATATCTGATTGATACACGTCTGTAAAAACCCAATACACACACACGAAGCGCTCACCGCCCCCTTGCCCCCTATAGGCCTACAGTATTAACTTCTCCTCATTATCAGGCCTATATACAACAAAATTATCCTTGTTACCATCCATTTAATTAATTAGAACAGGCATATCAAAGGACCGAGCTGACTTGGGGGTGGGAGGGGATGGTGGTATTTGCACCCCCTCCGTGTCCAAACTGTTTATATTACATATTGACAACTGTCTTTTTCCCCTCTATCTTGTCATCTCCTCCTCCACCCCCCTCTATCTCATTATCTCACATAGTTCATCTTTCCCTGTTCATTACGTCCACATAATTATTTCTCACCATCTCATCTCTCTCTCTCTCTCTCTCTCTCTCTCACCCTGTTTCACATTATTTCCGCGATGATTATCTCATTGCATGCACACAAAAAGCACCCAGGACTCCCCGATAGTTTTTTTCCAACAAAGTTACCCCCGCCATTTGCCCCCGTATTCCTTTTTTTTTTAAAGAAATCCATTTTCCTTTCATCAACAACAGCACTAATTATGATATAACTCGCCGAATTGGAAAAAAGATTATGCCTACTTTTTAATGTCGAACGGGCCGGGACTTGACTTTATTTGATTTATGGGGTGTATTGGATCCATTTCGCTTGTATCTTTCCGGCTATCTCGCTTTCTCTCTCTCTCTCTCTCTCTCTCTCACCTTTTATGTAATTATTTTTTTCTTAAATTACCGATACGAAGTGCTATGTCAATTAGACCAGTGCGTAGCACCCTGACATAATAATGAATAGATGTCTGGTCTATGTAATTAAGTACGCATTGTTTTTACCTAACAGGGCATCAATGAATAGGGAAGCTTGGCAATTCATTTCTGGCAAGGCAAGTCAATATTATGGACTAAAAAAAGAAAAGAAAAGAAAGAAAAAAGATAAAGGTATAGCTAGGAATCGAACCCATTATCAGTCTTTGCACTGTGAAGCGATCGCTCATCCACAAGACCACTCTGCCTCGTTGCTATTATTTTAGTACGCTTCTATATTATTTTGATAACACTTTCTGATGTTAATAACTTTACAATAAAGATGCAGATTTACTAATTTTACGCTTTCGGGATACATGACGATTATTATTTTCATAGTCCGATGTTGTCAAGATTGCCCGTCAAAAACTTTCTTTCAGTAACTAATTACGACAGCGAATCTTTTTATTATTATTTAATACTTAGATTACCGAAACGAATTAGTGTTGTTTCAATAGGCCAGTGCGTATATTACAGCACCCTGACAAAGGCCAAAAGTATGCGTGGTATTTTCTATATCATGACATCGATGAATAGGGAAGCTTGGCTATTCAATTTTGTTATCAATAGCTAGCATCAGGGATATTTGAATAGTTACGTAACAAACTATTCATGTCTTTCTGACATAGCATCAATGAATGTATTGACAAGGATACGAACCTCCCTTCTTCGGAGAGGCATGCATGCATTATTATCTTCGTCTTTTATTCAAATGCAAGTTCAATACACAAAATAATACTAGTAGGCCAAGCTGCAGAGTGAATGAGAGAAGAAAATAATATATATGCGAGAGTTTCAATGCTTTAAAAAAGACAGTAGGCCTAATGAAAAAGGCTTACACATAGGGCTACTATGCAAGATAAAAAAAACAGGAAGTAGGTGTTAGCACTGATAGAGCAGGCAATTGGGATACAGATCTTTATTTCTTTTCTTTTTCCAGGCTGTTATTTAAAGAATCAGTATGCAGTGTGTTTCCTGACAAAGCACCAAGGACTTTTTTAAATACCGAATTCAATTCAGTTATAACAAGTGAAGCTGCTTCAGCACTCTATATCAATAGGGAACATTTTTGGTACTCTGCAAGATTACAAAAGGGGTTAAAAGAGCCTTCCTGACATACCAACAATGGGCGAATTTTGTTAATGTATTATCCCTATTAGCACATGAGAGGCTCTTTTTCCTTGTCTGCGGAGGACAAGCAATTTCAATATCCCAACAGGAAACTAGGCTGGGGCTGTATAGTAGTGCCATTTCAAGAAAGGTAAACAACTTCAAGACATTTCAAATTTATGCTTGGAAATTGAAATTAAAATATTTTTTCAAAATTTTTCAAAATTAACAAATAGGATATGCATAAAGTTAAAATATTTACTTTGTAGGATTTGGGCGCAAACTCAATCGGGGGCCAGCTCAACTGTCGGGGCCGGCTCAGCTGTCAGCTCCAGCTTATACATTAACAAAGAATATAGACCCTTTTAAAGAGATGGCCTCCCCCAGGACTCCCTGATATTTTTTCCAGCATTACCCCCCCCCCGTCTCCCCCCCCACACCGCCATTTGCCCCCATATTCCATTTTTCCCACTGCACTTCTTGTAGCTACTTGCTCCCTCTATATAGAAAGCAATGCCTAAGCGGTGCCTGTTGGTCCCCCATGATCCTCTTTTTCTTATGTTAATTGAGAGCTGAGTTGATGAGATAACCACCTCAGTGATCACTCTGGGTGGTCTAATCTCTCTTGGCCAAACTAGTGCAGACGGGCTTTAAAGATACTATGTCCCTTTTGCAGCCAACATCAAATTCTGTAGAACTTTGCAGGAATTATGAATATGTCATGTATGTCCTATCTGTGAAATTTAAACGTTAGCAGTGTCCTAATATTCAAATTATGCAAGGAAACCCGTTTACTTGCTAGACTTCACTGTCAGACACTATTGAGTGACTGACTGGCTTTTTTCATCTTTGGTAATAACATACATAAAATGAGCTGTAAAGGGTACATGAGCATTTGTCTACATCAATAACCCACTTCTTGTAATGGCCAAAATTAAACTGATTGAATCTTTGCGCAGCATAAAACGTACGACCATTCGGTACAATGGTCTGAAAAATCAGACTATTACTTACTGGCTCTATAGCTCCTAAGTCGATTCGACAACTAATAGTCGTTATTTTCCCACTTAAAGACATTTTCAAGCCCCCTTTTTTGTAGGGAAGTTCTAAATTAGTATTGTCTTTCAAATGCCGTTGGAATTTAACCTTTTCATTTTTTTGGCCTGCAAATGGGACATAGTAGGCTACCTTTAAAGAAATCCATGCATTGACATGTCTTCCTATTGACACTTTTGCCTTACATCATCAACAACAACAACAATACTTATGATATAACTCGCCTAATTAGAGAAAACAAGATTATTAGCCAATAAAGTCAATTGTATGGAGTTTAAATAAAAATTGGATACAGTCATGAGTAAATGGGAATCGAACCCGTTATCTTTATATTGTGAAGCGATCACTTATACACAAAACCGCTATATGCCTCACTTCTTTTATCTAACTCGCTTCTTTTTGTTAACATTTTCTGATGTTCACGCCTTTACATAAAATGCACTGAATTTTTAAAACTCATTTTACGCTTTCGGGATACATGATGATTATTATCATTATAATCCGATGTTATCAAGATTGCCCGGCAACAATTTTCTTTCTTATTATTTTATAGAAATAAACTGAGCTGACTTATAACATACCTCCAAGATGAGAATTCTGAATAAAAAGAAAACAAAACAGAGAAGGAAAAACACAGCATAAAAAGTGTGGGAGTTTTACATCCTTGCAACTGCTTGTGTGACGATTGCTTGAAAAAAAAAGGGGAAGAAAAAGATTTTAAAACTTGGTCTGTGTATGCATGGTTTCGGTCATGTAGAGATATGTGAAAATTGCAATATCTATGGTCTCGGCGATACTGCAAAGAATTGGGTGATTTCTTTTTCGTAGTACGGATCAGTGGATGTGGCCGGTGCCGGTGTCAAATGGGTACCCACGTTTGGTCATTGCACTGTACTGATCTGTACGGAAAACATAGAGATAGATCAGGTCCATGGATAGATTATATATAAATATATATATATATATATACAACGCAATGTATATCTATGACGGAAAAAAGTTTCCATACAGATCAGTGTGTCATATTCCGATACTTATTTGTTACTTTTTATGTTGCAGTTATCTCAAATCTTAGCTTTAAACCTAATCTGATTATATAAATAATTAAAAATAATAATTAATCTTTGAAATATATTAATAAAAACAATAATAAAAAAATATAATTTTTAGCTTTCGAGTATTCATGTTACAGTGCATACGGTAAGTTTTCACATGGTTTATTAAATCGGCAATGCTAACTACGTAATTCAATGTCAAAGTAGAAAAATAGTTGTCCTATCTTTTTAAAACCGCGGAAGAAGAAAACATTTGCAAAATCTGCGACTGTGTTATCATCACACCTGATGTGATATTTTTTCACTTTTGGAAATTGTTGCCATAAGAATAACAAAGAATGCGTAACTTCGGTGGAAGGCTCGTTAACGACTTTGTTAGATGGGCGGTGTTGGTAAGAATAATGGTCCCATGTATTGCATTCAATGTAGCGTTATTCACTGTTACAGTGTTAGTGTTAACTTGTCTTTGTTTTTAATTCAGTTTCATTTTGTCTGTGAAGTATGATGATAGTGATGATGATAATGATGTTTGATGATGATTATAATAATAATAATAATGGTCTTCTCGTGAAATGAGGCACTGGCATCGCTATCGCGTGTGCACACAGTTGTTGTTGGTTTTTATGGCGTTTTCCATCGTCGTTGGATGATTTTCGCCAGGCAATGTGAGAGGGCGTCGTTTCTGGTCCTCTCTTGGTTTTTTTTGCTCATTAATAATGTCAGTAAATTTTTAGTAGTTATTTTCTGTATTGTTATATTGCATGTTATTTCAAAGAATAAATTAGGAAGGAAAGGATGAAGTGGTTGAATATTAGTTGTGTTTAGTTCATTATGTTAAGACGTTAGTTTGAAGCCTCTCTTCATTATAATATAAACCCGCAATTTATACCGAGGATAGTACCACTTATATCGAGGATAGTACCACTGTCACGACCTTAATAATAACTATGATGCTAATAAGTAGATAATACAGCGAAATGTAATTAATATTCTATTTTATAGCTGAGTATCAGTATCACAGTTCGTTGTACCTTCCACTGCCTTTAAAAAAAGCTACCACCTTTCCTATACATTCCTCACTTCCTAGTAAATGATATAGATTTTGATTTTTAGTCTTGAGTGCTTTGTACATTCTCCTTCTTTGTCTTTCGTATTTTGGGCATAATAATAAAAAGTGATAAATTGTTTCTATCGTCTGGCATTCTTCACATAGTCCAGTGTCGTGTTTTCTATTTAGATATCTTTCGTCCTTTCGGTTCAAACCTTTGATTTTGAAAACATTATTTACATTTTTATTGATGCTATACAAGTGTCTTCCTTTCTCTGCTTTATCCCAGAGGTTTTGCCACATGGATTTGTAGTAAATGTCTGATTCACTTATGAACTCACTTTTGCTTTGGTTTACTATGATATCTGTGTGTTGTTTGTTCGAAGCTTGTTTTGCCAACAAATCAGCTCGTTCGTTTCCTGCTAAGCCGCAGTGGGCTGGTACCCATTCAAGGTTTACATCAATCCCAAAGTTTTTTGTATATCTCAACTACGATGCTGGATTCTTTTACATTCTTGATGGCTTCTAAAGCTGAGACTGAATCTGTCAAAATCACAACTGCAATTGGATGATATTCATCTATCCATTCAAGTGCCATTAATATAGCTACATGTACCAGTTCAGCTCTCATGATGGATATATTTGATGTTTTAAAGCATTTACAAATGCTAATTTTTGGGATATAGTAAGCTGCTCCCGTATACCCTTCCTGTTGTTTTGAAGCATCTGTATAGATTCTTAAACAGTGATTCCATTTTTTCTTAATGACTTCTACAGCATAATTTCTTGATTCTATTGATGGAGAAAACTTCTTAGAAACAAAATCCTTATTTCTGTAGATACATATGGCATCTTATAGTGCTAATAAGGTTTAGTCGTCATGCATTCAGTGAGTTTTTCAATATTCCCTATTTCCAAGTTCTGCAATCTTTTGACAAAAGGACCTTGGCCCATTTTCAAGAGTACCTTTCATATTGCCAACACCGTAATAAGACTTTTTTTGTAGGATGGTTACTTTTAGCAGCATGTAAATAAAAATGATATTTATCAATAAACATATTCCTCCTAAGTTGCAATGGCATTTCCCCGCATTCAACTTGTAAAGCTTGTAAAGAAGTTAAATGAGCTCCACCAGTAATAATTTTAAGAGCCTGGAATTGTATGGTGTCTAATTTTTTTTAAAGAGAATTACTCGCGCCATCATCAGCTTCACTTCCATAATCTAAAACAGATCGGATTAAGCCTTTATAAACATAGTGAAGTATTTCCGAGTTATTGCCCCATTTGGTACCAGCAATACACCTCATAAGATTAAGTCTTTTTTTGCATCTTATTGAAATTTCATTTATATGTTTACCCCACGTCAATCTCGAGTCGAACAATAGTCCAAGAAATTTGTATTCTTTTTCCAATTGAATGCTTTTGCTTAATATCTGTAAATCTATATTTTTCTTTTCTTTTCTGCCGAATACTACGGCTCTCGATTTTGTGGATGAGAGATGCATACCCCATCTATCACACCATTTTTCAATTAAGCCTAGAGCAGCTTGTAATTTTTTTGTACATATGTCATTTTTCGGTGGGAAAACCAAATACATATGTCGTCAGCATACAATGATATTTCAACAGTATCCTGAATTTGTCTTAGATCATTAATCATGAAATTGAAAATTAAGGGGCTTATCACGCTCCCTTGAGGTATGCCTATATTACATTTTTTCTGTTCTGATAAGTAGTTTCCCACTCTAACACGATTCACTCTGTTAGACATGAATGCATGAATCCATTTCAAAATCTTTCCTGTGAAGCCTTGTTTATATAATTCGTAAACTATGCCTTGTCTCCAGACTACGCCGTATGCCTTCTCTAGGTCAAGAAATATCACAACTGTATATTCTTTATTAGCCATTCCTTTTTGAATATCTGTTTATAATTTAAATAAATGGTCGGTTGTACATGTACTTCTATTCTTCATGAATCCCGATTTTATGGGAGTTATAGTATCCTCTTTTTCAATATACCATGAGAGTCTGTTTTTCACAAGTCTCTCCATTAGTTTACCCAGTGTTGGGGTTAGAGAGATTGGGCGTTAAGACGATGGGTTTGAGGCATCTTTTCCTTTTTTTAGTATAGGAGTTTGAATAGCCTCAGTCCATTGGCTAGGCAATATACCTCTATTCCATATTACATTGTACAGTTCTAAGATCATTTTGATAATTTCTTCCGGGAGATTGCTTACCATTTTGGAATGAATGCCGTTCTTCCCTGGAGCAGTGTTTTTTAATTCTAATAGAGCACTATTAAGCTCACTAAGGCGGAAATCTTCATTTTATACATTGTCCTCGTGGTTTTGCATGTTATTTATCATTTCTAAAAGTTTTGTTTCACTTTCTTTCCTCTTGACTACTTCTTCTTTCTCTATAGCTAAATCTAGAGAGTTAAAAACGTTCAAAAACATATTTGCTTTTTCAGTTGCTGTTTTACCAATTACCGTATCTTTCCAGCATCCATAATCACATTTGGTATTGTTTGGTTCGTACTTTTTTGAATGTCTTTGATCTTTTTCCACACGGTACCAATGTCAGCCGTCCGATTAAACTTCCTACAATAATCTCTCCGATATTCCCTTTTTGCTTTCCGGATGACTAATTGTGCAATCCTTTTTTTCTCCATATAAATCTGAAAATCCTCATATAGGTGAGTTTTATACATGAAACGATTTTTTGCAGCGTTTCTAATTTTGACCGATTTTGTACATTCCTTCGTCCACCAAGGTACCGGTTGCCTCGCTTTATGTTCGGTACTTACCTTTTGGGTTAATTTGTCTATGGAGACTAGAATAGTGCTTATTAGGATATCATACCTACTTTGCAGGTCTGCTTCCTGGTATTCCTTTTTGCAGTCCTTCATTTGGTTCTTTATCTCCATTTTATACTCTCTCAATGAATTTTGCTCTTTCATTACTTTGTGCATGCTTGCTATTTCTTTCTGTTTCGCTGGAGACTGCTTGTTCAGCCTGCACTGATGGGATTTTCTCATTGTTTTGGGGTTTTGCTCTTTCATTTCTTTGTGTAGGCTTGCTATTTCTTTCTGTCTCTCTAAAGACTACTTGCATGTATTTTCACAGCATCTTTATACTTGGCGCAGCCTAGATAGGCCGCCGACTGGTTTTGTTCACATCGACAGCACTTTGGGATTTCTTTGTTTTGACATTCATTGAATGCATGCTCTCCTCCACACCGCACACACCGTGCTTTGGAATGGCAACCATCAGCCACATGCCCAAATCGTTGGCACTTAACACAGCATGGTACTTGTGGCACGTATTCAAATACATGTACCTTGTACCTCTCAAAGGCAAAAATGAGTTCTGTTGGTATTTCTTTCAGTAAGACTGACCTAGTGTCTTTCATTTCCCCGTTGATTCTCTTTTTGAATCTCTTTGCATGGATTACTTTATCCTTCTTTAACCATTCCAACAACTCTTCTTCCTGAACTTCTGGATTTACTCTTATTACTGCTTTTTTCTTGTATTCGTCTGGGTTATATGGCGTAACCTTTACTGTCTTTCCTGCAAAATCTATAATGTTTTTCAGTTTCGCTACTTGTTTGTCATCTTTACAAATAATTTTCAGTCTTTTCCTCCTTCTTTCTACTTGGACTTGTCCTATTTCTTGATGTAAAAATTTTGCAATTTTTGTTGGAGTAATTTGTGCTATATTGTTGTTTACTCCTTCGACTATTACAATTAGATCTATTTCTTTGGTACTCAGTATTTTTCTCTTTTCTTTAGGAGATTCTACAAAGATGCTACTTGTTCTTGGTCTCTCTCTCTCTCTCTCTCAGTATTCCTATTCGTTTTCCCCCTATGAGATATGAAGGTCTGCCAACTCCCGCCCTCCTCATCCGTTGTTTCACCTCCCCCTCCTATTTCCATCACTGTTTCATTTCCAGTTCTTTTCACGGGACTTCTAGTACCCTTTGTATTATCTATCTTAATTATTGGTGACAGTGGTCCCAATCCTGACTAGGTGCTTTGGCTACAGATAGCCGTGGCAAAATCTTTGTATGCCTCCTCTCCCGAGGATTCCACAATTACAATAATTTAAACTATTCCAGCAATTGTAGCATTTAGAGGCCTAATATTACTCAGTTGGTTATTATTATCTGTTAATAGAAGTGTAATGAAAGTGCAAAGAAAAAAACGCCTATTTGGCCAGGTCTTACCCCCAGGTGCAAGTAACTCAAGTATACCAGTTCACTTTCAAGGCAACCTCTTGAGGTCCACGTGGCAAGGGAGTCCCGTTTGAAATTCCTGCCACTTCCCCCTGGATCACTCGGCTCGTTCTCTGAGTGTCCGCTCTTTCTTCTTAAAAATCAGTGGCTATTTAGTTAATGTGCAGACTGTGCAGGAAGACTTTCGCACCGACCGCTCTAGCGACTGCTCCTCAGCACGTCTAAGTGACACACACTGGAACACACACACATGAGTCATGAGTCTTGACTTGCATGTAGTAAAGAAACTAAAACTTTTTATTACTACTATTATCATTAAAAAAAGAAGTATTATTATTGCATGTAATTTTATATACTTTTACTAATAAAACTACACTCAATGAACTGCTAGTAGATCTATGTACAAAGTGATTTAGCAGTGGCTTATTTCACAAGAATGCCATAGATTAATCAATCAGGCTAATAATAATGATAAAAGTATATTAAAAAATAATAATATTAATATTATAATAATGATAATGATAATGATAATAATAATAAAAAAGGTCTGAACCATCATTTCAACGTCCATGAACATATGGCTACTTGTCCATTGAATCGAACAGGCAGTATAATTTCAGTAGGCATACTTTAATCCCATGAGTCATGACAGTGATATATTTGACTGCCCCCCCCCCCTTATGTTAATATTACATCAAAACCATGGCTATAAATAATACTCTAAATAAAACACCTCTGTCAATCACGGCCAATGTGTGCATTAACTTTCCTCTCCATTGCATCTAGTATTAGGGCTCTCAATAGGCAATTATTGAGCCAAAGAACAACATGTTGACAATGGACCTGAATGAGTTTATGTTCAGTCTGTATGGGGGTAAGCATTGAATCTCAGTTTCAGTCTCCTCCCCTTTTTCTCTTTCATGCACGTAGGCAACATGGGCTATTGTGAACCTGATTATATGGCTGGTGACATTCTTCAAGTACATGGATAACCCAAATTATATCTACACTAAATACCTCATGAAAGTAAGTAAATTCTCTCTCTCTCTCTCTCTCTCTCTCTCTCTTTCATTCCCTCCTCTTTCCTGCCTTTCTCCCTCCCTCCTTTTTATCTCCTTCTCTCCTCCCTCCCTCTCTCCCCATCTCCATTTTTGGTTTGTTTTGTCCATATCTGCCCTACCGATTGTATTTTTTGGTGATTATACCATTTCCTCTTCACTATTGTTATCTTCAGAATTGTAAGTGGTTCATTGTTGGTAGAAATATAAAGGGAAACGTATTACTAGTACCTGTCACAATAAATGGATATTATTCCAAGTAGTCACACACAGAGAAAAGACTTGTTTCTTCTTCTCCTTCTTCTTCTCCTTCTCCTTCTCCTTCTCCTTCTCCTTCTCCTTCTCCTTCTCCTTCTCCTTCTCCTTCTCCTTCTCCTTCTCCTTCTCCTTCTCCTTCTCCTTCTCCTTCTCCTTCTCCTTCTCCTTCTCCTTCTCCTTCTCCTTCTCCTTCTCCTTCTCCTTCTCCTTCTCCTTCTCCTTCTCCTTCTCCTTCTCCTTCTCCTTCTCCTTCTCCTTCTCCTTCTTCTTCTTCTTCTTCTTCTTCTTCTTCTTCTTCTTCTTCCTTCTCTTTTTATTTTAGTACTCATGCATTATTTATCCTTCCATGAATTAACCATTATGAGGCATCTATACATATTTCATCTTCTGAGAGCCACAAGGTTTTAGTATCCTTGACACAGATTGAGCACCCATCTTTCTCTCAACTGACCCCTTTCTACATGTCTGTGTACAGAATGGTCTACCCGTTGCCAGAGCCAGTGCTGCATGTCTCAACTTCAACAGCATGCTAATCCTGTTTCCAGTATGCAGAAATATGATCTCTTATCTCAGAGGGTCATGTGAATCCACAAAGGTATGTACATTCATGTTCCTTCTAGGCAAGACCAAGCCTAATATCATCTAGAATATTAATCCTGTTCACGTTATAGAAATTTGGTCATAAAAGTAGATAAGGAAATACATGTAGTTTAAACTTCATAGGCTGACATTTCTTTGTTCATTGGGTTTTCTAGAAATTATGAATTATTTTATATCTTTACACAGTGATACTGATACTGATACTACATTTATAATTCTATTGCTATGGTAGTCCACTGACTGGACTGTTTCCGTGTCGCCTGCCCAATCAGCTGAGCAAATAACACACCCTCAATGCTAAACCGGAGACGGTCCTTGCCTTCCATTCTCGCCCTCGACAGGTGTATTTTCTTGGAGGTCCCGCAATCTGTGTGGGAATGGGATGCATGTAAGGGAGGAGGACATAGATGATTGAATAATAACAAATATATAAAAACAGACAGAATCAGGACTAGGGCTATGGTAGGGTTGTCTTCTTCAGATTTCCAACATAACCACTGACATAACATTTATGTAGTCATGGACTTATTCTGATAATTTTACACATTTATGCAATGCCTAATATTACTTTGCAATAGCACCATTGTGCCATTGTTTTCTCTAGATTCCAACAAAAGAAGACCAAGATAGAGATCCATATCTTCTCTTGCTTTCTCTCCATTAGTTTAATAGACGCAACCTACGACGTCAGCTGGACAAGAATATCACCTTTCACAAGCTTATAGCATACGCAATAGGATTCTTTGTCATACTCCATGTGGTGGCGCACTGCTTCAACTTACAGAACCTTTACAATGGAAGGAAGGCATCGAGTGAAGATGACTGGCTAGCTAACAGACTCAGCCAACCATCCTTTGATCTCAATCCCTTCAAGACTATCCGTTCGGTATGCAATCTCTTATCAAATAGACGCTATTATACAAATGATGCATGCGCATGAGTTCATTATATGATCTATCCGCACTCGAGTTGAGGCTGTGTGTATCTATCGCACGAAGCCATTTTCCTGAGTGCGATAGATACACACAACATCAACGAGGGCGGATAGATCGTATAATGAACGAATGAAAACATGCATCATTTGTTTTATACAACGAAACTCCTAGATCCTTGTTATTTGATATAAAAATAATTAATTCAAGATTGTTTCGTGACAGTTTATGGCTGACAAATAAATCTCAAATTTTAATAAGTCTCAATTTAGTGCGCACACATTAGTATAGATATAGCAAGCGCACCTCTATCTATACCCATTTACGCATAGTGCTGCGCAAGAATAGGCCCATGTGTACACGCAGTATTAAGCGCTCTAACCTCTACGCGCACTACAGTAACTGCGCGGCACTGAAAAATCGTTGGATAGTACTGGAAAATATTGCACGCAATAGGCTCAGTAAATGAATCACACGTGACCGCGCATGACCAATCATTTGATTAAGATCTGGGAGTGAGT
This sequence comes from Mesocentrotus franciscanus, assembly GCA_037976565.1. Classification (NCBI taxonomy): domain Eukaryota; kingdom Metazoa; phylum Echinodermata; class Echinoidea; order Camarodonta; family Strongylocentrotidae; genus Mesocentrotus; species Mesocentrotus franciscanus. The sequence goes on along the minus strand of CP137671.1, from coordinate 37,660,574 downwards.
TGTATAACAATAACTATAGCAATACTGTTAATAAGAGAATCGGTATATTTAGATACCATACAAAGCGGTTAAAAAATACTACAAAATGCAGAAATGTGTTTGAAGAAGTTTAGAAGTAGGATGAAGTTCAGGGATCTTAATATCTTGAGACAGTTTTCTTAGAAAATATTGACAGGAAAGTAGGAAGTCAGTGTCCTTGTAACTTTTCATATAATTGAAATGAATAATTGAAATAGAGTTCAATAGAAATATTCATTAAAAACAAAAAACAAAGTGATGTTACAAACAGATGGGAACTGGGCCATGTAACACATAAATGTAAGTAAGCGATCAATTGCTATTTTTGCTATGGATCGCTGTGTACAGTTACTTAAGCATATGATCAGTCAGTTGATCATACAATCAATTGCTAAGCTTTGTGTTACCACACTGATAATGGTATCTTTAATGACATTTGAGGTTCTTTCTTAAGTTTAGAAGGTCATTTGTCTTTGGATTCCTGCTATTGTTTTAGTCCTTCCTTTTTTAATATTATTTACCAAGTTTTATGAAGTAATCTGAAAGTTTGTTTTCTTTGCACAGAGTGATGTTAGTGGACTAGGAGTTATAGGACCAGGTCTATCTCTGCTAGCAGGTTGGACCGGAGCAGTACTGTCTGTGACTTATATTCTTATGTTCTCCTCTGCTACAGAATTCATAAGGTAAGTCACTCGGGGAAACCATGCATCAAAGTCCTGATAATAATTAAATCTGTGCATAGTACCCCCTTGTTTAAGGTAGCGATCAAATTTTGTTAGGTTTTCAGTCTTGCATGTTTCATTTTTCTCTATCAGCTCCATTGTTTTTAATATATGGATCCACTGAATGCACCTATGGAAAGGTACTCCAAAAAAATGGAACTTTGAAATTGCCTACCTGGTTTTTACCGGAGTCCTGCAATAGTGGCTTCCCTGATTCAATATATTGATTACATGCATACATACACCACCGCTGCAAACTAAACTGTCTCCTGGAATTCAAACCTGTATGTTAGAGTCCCTGTCTTGCATTGTTTAGGAGAAAGTATAATGGCATGGTGAGGAGACGAATAGCATAGGTCATTTCCTAAATGGAATCGTTATGAGGGTAGAACTATATATACTTGCCCATTGATGCTGCTTCCCCATTTTGAAGTTATGTTTCAAAGTTTATTTGCTCATAGAAGGACCTACTCGGTCCTCATGCATGTCTAACAGGCTTTAGGGACTTTTCGATTTGCACGTTCACTAGAGGACTGCTTCGTATGCGGTCATTTTTTAAGCAGGGTTGATGAGGCACACTGACTGTTGTTTGTTACCTTTTCGATTTCACACGATGACGACGCTTGCTCAGTGAGCGCGAAATTCGATCGAATAGCTAAAGATCCAACACCAAATTCGGTGCATGGGACTGTACTTGAAAATTATGCTGCAACAGATTGGCGATGTTCATTTTATGACTTATTCTGCAACAATTTTGATTTAAGGAAAATTACAGTCAAGAGAATGTGTTAATTTGAGAGAATTTACACTTCCACCACTCTCCGAGAATTAGGTCAACTGGGTCTATTTTGTGACTTCAATGTGCTGTTTTGTATATTCAAAAGATTGCTTACGAACATTTACCGTCACAGTTTTCGACCGACGGCAAAACAAGGGTGAACGGTTGCTACGAACGATGAGCTCGTTGATGCGCGTGTGCACTGCTTCAAAAATGACCGCATACGTCGCAGTCCAGTAGTGAACGTGCAAATTGAAAAGTCCCTAATAACATGATGTAGCACCCAATGCCATTTTTTCCTTTCTTGATTTGTAGGAGATATTACTTTGAGACTTTCTGGCTAACCCATCACCTGTTTGTGATCTACTACGCAATGCTGCTGACACATGGCATGGGGTAAGTCTCTTCCTTATCTATACTATTTTCTCTATTTTGCTCACTTATCATTCGAAATTCTGAATTTGCAAAGGGATTTCCTTTTCATAAACAATCAGTTTGTATAGATTAAACCAACTTCTTATGTCGTCACAATTTTTTTTTTTTTTTTTTTGGGGGGGGGTATATAATACATATGATTATGAGCTTGTATGATTATGGATCCTGTTGACCCATTGGTTCAAAGATTGCAAATTAGCAAGGTTTTCTTAAAAGTTTCCATTTATGTACCCAATTTTATTTAGGCCATGCAATAGTTATTTTGTTGTTGATATTGTAAATATCTTAGATTTCAGATTTTAGATTATGCATTTGCCTGTTGAAACTGCCTCAGACACGACTGCAGCAAAGCCCTGCATGAATAGCAAGAAGCACAGTTTCTAGATGATGAGAAATAAGTTACAATAAACCCTCTATGTACTCACTGATCTTTATGTTACAAGATAAAGAAACATGAAGCGAATTGTGCTCTTCCCATTTAATTTTGCTGTGTCAATTTTAAGCACTTAAGCTTCATTTTCAATTGGATTCTTTGCATCTTGATTTAGTGGAGTGGTGAAGTACCAGACCAACATTGCTGAGCATGATCCTGTAGAATGCATGGTAGATGTAGAGACCTTTGATCAATGTGTGATTGATAACCCACCAGAGTTTACTGGTACACCTGGAGCTGTGAGTATAGTTATCATGTGGTGATGTAATGGTTTGGTTTAGCTGACCGCTAAGAAAGCATGTGTGTGCTTGTAAGTAAGCAACCAGGGGACTGACGGCTTTATTAAAGTCCTCTTTTAGGGAGTTGGTAATGAGTATTAATGCCTTACCATAGAGCATGATTGAATCCACTTGGGTTTGAACCTGGATCCTCCCAGCTATGACACTACTACTCTACCTCTGAGCCTTCTGCTTCCACTTGTTTGTTCACTTTTATTACCATAGCACTATAAAAAAAAGTTTTTAAAATGTGGTAAATCGTTCATGGTGGATAGCCCTTTTCATTGGCATTTACATTTAATGGCACTGTTCTTTCATGAGGTCCTATGCAAACAAACAAGTGTAATAAAACAATCAAATACATGTCTGAGGGAAATCTAGTTAATCTATCCAGGGAAATATCCTGTAGTCATCTGCTAATGATGAAAGGACACCTTAAGCCCTTCTGGGCTACCATGTTTTTGGAGATTTGTCCTAAATGAACTTTCAGATTGAAATTTTGACTTAGAATGCATGGTTTCATTGATGGATTAGGCATAAAATATCTTACATATAGTATAAACTTTACAGTAGAGGTAACTGTTTCTGGTTCTGGAAGAAAGATGCAGGCTTTCTTAGTCCAAACATTTGTTTTTGACTAAACTTCTTATGCAGGATTTACCATTCATAGCGTTGACGGAGTTTAGTCCATATCTTCATTTATTGGGTAAATAACTTTCAACATGTATCTTATGCCAAAATCCAAGCAAGATACCAATATATAGTTATATAATGTTTTGTCTTTTTGCAGAGTTGGAAGTGGTGTGTTGCACCCCTCTGTGTGTATTTCCTGGAGAGAATTCTCAGGATGGTTAGAACATGGCCAGATGTCACTATTGTTCAGGTAGCTATGAGTTTTCACTTCATATATAATAAACGCACATATATGTGGTGGTTTATGCATTTTGTTACTACGTCATTCCAACCGTTAGAGTTGTGATATGAAGTTTACATGATTGTCATTCATCATTGTTTACGTCTAGGCACAATGTACCCATTGATGCTGTGATAGCAACAATAAAGATGATATTGTCCAAACATCACTGATTTAGACTCTATGCAGAGTTCTGTACTTGCCAATGGTGCAGACCTGTAATGTCTTAGTTTTAATAGGTTTATTTTTGTTTTTACATGTTGACACTCGCCATGATAGGAATTTCTCTCAAGAGTAGACGTTTAAAATTGAATACCGGTAGGTTAAAAGTTATGATGCTGATTTATGTGACATACTGTACGCTCTGGTGATAATTGCTTGGCAGTCAAGTTCTAATGAATGGTAGTCAACTTCTGTACTTCATTCCTGGACCCAAATCATACCTAACCCTAAACCTAACCCAAAGCCCAATCGAGGTCCGAGCCCTAAACGCTATCTTTGATGAAATAATGCATCTAGCAAATGTTAGATCACCATGATGTCATATAAAATGTTTACTTTCTTGACTGATTTATCTCCATTGACACAGGTTGTCCAGCACCAATCTAAGGTGATAGAGTTAAGAATGAAGAAGCAAGGATTTAAGATGCTACCAGGCCAGTATATCTTCCTCAAATGCTCTCCAATCTCTAAGGTCCAATGGCATCCTTTCACATTGACATCGGTAAGCTCTGGTTCTCTTGACCGATTGACATCTTTCTTGCATTGCCTTCTTAATTGTATTCACTATTCAGTGTTTTATTCTTGAGCTTTTGTATTGCACCTGTGAACTCCATCCCACTACAGTATTAGTAAGAATAGTTGTTTCTGTAATGGCTGCATTCACATTACATACATATATCACAGAAGGGGCTCAAGACACCTTAAACGTACTCTATTTCACAGACTCTTGCCAAGATTCCGTATGGTGCTGAAAACATTCAAGTAATACATTTCTACCAGGTACCCATTTACTAACTAGACCAGGGTTGAAAGTGACAAATGTAGATTAAGGTCTTGTAAAATGATTTAAGTGAATAGTGTTTGATAATGTTTATTAACTTTTTGATTGATAGGCCCCTGAAGAGGACTATTTCTCACTGCATATCAGAAGAGTAGGAGACTGGACAGATGAGCTAGCGGTCAAGATGGGAGCTGACCAAGTAGAACCACTGCCTATCACACAACTACCAAGGTAAGGCGGGGCTGCATTCATGTTTTTAGGTTGAGATATAGTGGCAGCTCTGAAATCAATTCCATTTGGACCTTGATAGATTTAGGGCATAGAGAATTGACCATGAAATGTAAAGATTGCAGGGAAGAGAAGGGGAAGAAGAGTGCTCTATGTGTTGAGTTTGAAGAACTGGACAGCGGTAATGGTAAAGGCCACTAGGTGAAAATGTAAAAGTTCAAAACTGATAACTGTTGCCTGATATGATCACCCATAACTGTATAGATGGCAGTTAGAAAGGGAGAGAGAAAGCAAATCCATTAGGTGTCAATGTAGACACCCTAACTGTCTGCTGCCCTCTGCATTTAAAAAAAAGAAGATTATGGCAAATAAAAGTGTAATCCATCCTGAAAAAACCCTACTAACGTATTTGCCGGCGTAAAGGCCGCAGTATTTTTGGAAGAGAAAATATCAAAAGTCTGGGTGGGGCCAATGCGCCACAACAGTAAAAAAAAAAAATCGCAAGTCAAAACCATGAAAACAGCACAAATTCGTAGATATGGGACTACAATGACTATACTAGTTTATGTGCAATGGTACTGGACATTTCTAGACATGTCTTACCGACAATTTTGTGTTATATTGTTGGCATGAAGAGCAAAGTATTGTCAATCTCGTAAATAAACTTCATAACTTACCAAACAAAAACTACTGGTATATCTAGATCTAAGTTTGTGCCATCGCTAAAGCAATCCTCGCAGCCCGTGCGAGCCCAGCTATCTTTTTCGCAATACACGACTGTGACTTCGGCCGGAGAAGGCAGTATTTTTTAAATTTTTTATTTTATTTTTTTATTTATTTATTTATTTTTTTAAGTCTATGAAATGTCAAAATCGGGCCTGCGGCCTATGCGGCGCTGTGGCCTTATCGCCGGCAAATACGGTAAATCAATTTACCTAATTACAACAGAAAGATATATTCCCCTGCTTTTATATATGAGATCTTATGCAATGCTATTACCTAACATGAATTAAAAAGAGGATACAAATAGCTAACATGATCAACTCACTGCTATTTTACCTGTCAAATCAAACTGATTATTTTCTGTCTACAGAGTTCAAGTTGATGGGCCATTTGGTACGTCTTGTACTGACATCTTTGACTATGATGTAGTGATGTGTGTTAGCGCTGGCATCGGTGTGACTCCATATGCCTCTACACTCAAGTCACTATGGTAAGTGATACACTACCCTGTTTCTTAATATGTAACAATATTGGTGTGACTCTATATGCCTCTACACTCAAGTCACTATGGTAGGTGATACACTACCCCATCTCTTAATATGTAACAATATCGGTGTAAGTATGATAATAATAATAATAGTTTGTTCTTATATAGCGCATTTCAGGCCTGCAGGCCCTCTCAAAGCACTTTACAGATATATATTATTACCCCGGTCATCGGATTCAGGCATGTATGTATGTACAGTCTAGTGAATAGGGGGATGATGATTGGGAAGTCATTTCTCCCCATAGCAAAAGATAATTATGCATGTCTGTGTAACTGCATAACATAGTTTGTAACTAAACGTGACCTCGAAAGAGAAATAACAATGTATACCCCTTCCCCTTGTCCTTACATGGGTAATATATATATGTCAGTGAATAATCTCAATCTGCGAAAAATGCTTTTGTGTACTTTGAAATCACATACCTTACTATGTCAAAGTGATTTTTCTGGTGTCATCATTTTCAAAATTAGAAAATCAAAAGATGAAGTGGAATTCAAATGAATGAAACAGGTTTAATTGTTACTATGTATTTATTGATTATACCCTAGTCAAAGTAGTCGTACAAACAAGAATGACATCAGACCTATAAATAGACCAAACATGAGATGACATTACCCTGAATTGCTAAGAATCAGTCAGTTTGGTGTGGCTTTGAGTCTGTATGATGGTGTAACCAAGGTTTTGATGGCAAATTGTTGTAAAAGGTAAAGCCTTTTGTCTCTCTGTTTGCTCTCAGCCACAGATTACAAGCCGGTGATGAGACGCTTCACTTGAAGAGGATGTATTTCTACTGGATCTGCCGTGATACCCATGCCTTTGAATGGTTTGTTGATCTGCTCTCATCCTTGGAAGGCGTCTTGAGACGGATCGGTAGAGAACATCTACTCTCTTACTCCATCTATCTTACAAGAGGATGGGATTATACGCAGGTACAAAACATGGATTGAGTGATGGAATTTAGAGGGATTAATCAGACCTCAAAGAGAAAATAAAAAAGAAAGTCCTAAAAATATTAGGAACACTCTAATGGCTAATGTTTAGAGAGCATGGTAGAAAACATATATTTCATGTTCTGAAACAATGTTAATTTTTTTAAAGAAAATTTTTTTTTATATCATCATTTTCCTAATTACTTGACAAATCTTAATTGTTTTAATATGACACACCAATAATATTAAATATTCATGCAGTCTTTCTTAGAATCATTAAACCAGGGTCCTGTCACATAAATAGTTGAGATTGATTCCGATTGATATCAAGTCTTCCAATCAATTGTAAACTTACATACTCCTATCTCTTTAGTACAGAGTTGTAATTTATATCAAGCTGTGACTGATTTTAATCAATCTCAACTGTTTGTAAGACGAGGCCCTGAGCTTTCTTTGAATGTACCCTATGCTATAAAACTGAAAACTGTTACCTATTTTATTTTCATTTTGATAACAGGCTAAGATTAAATGAGGGCATTATTGAGAGGTCCCCATTATGATTATAGTAAACTGAATGACTATTATTAAATGATTATTCTTGATTGTATCTCTTGACTACAGGCTAAAACCTCAAAAACTGAGGTTTTCTTTGATTTTGAAACCAGTACCTCCTTTGAGTATTCCCTATTAAAGTAAACTGTTGTGATAATTTCAAATCAACTGATCATATCTTTTTTATCATATTTTTTTTAATGACAGGCCAAGAATATCTACATGCAAGAGGACAGAGAGATAGATGCAGTGACTGGATTGAGACAGAAGACCCACTATGGAAGACCCAAATGGGATTCTAACTTTTCATACATTGCTGAACAGAACCAAGGGTAAGCATGATTTGAAAGTTAATTATCCTATTCTTTTTATTTATCTTCCTTCTCCTCTTCTTCTGGTCTTTTTTTACTCTTCTGTTTTCTTCTTCTGCATATTGTTCCTCCTTGTTTTTTCCCTTTGTTTTGTTTTGTCACCTTTTTCTTCTTCATATCCTTTTAATTCTTTCTTCTTTTTCTTCTTCTTCATCTTATTCTCTTTTTGTTCTTTTTGTTCTTTTCATCATCGTTGTATCGCAGCAGGTATGTACTTAGAAATAGTGCTTGTAAATAGCACGGCATGAAAGCTGTAAATCATCTTTATTTTCTTCTCTTTACTTGTCTTTCTTTGCCTCTTTTTCTCATTCTCTTCTTTGTCTTTGTTTGCTTTGTCATCTTCTTCTCATGTTTCCGTGTTCTCAGATCTCAAATTTTATTTACAACCATCATTGTCTTCGTATTTTGCCTTCCATCATCTTTTCTTATGTCTTCTACTTTTATTGATATACAGTCAAACCTGCTTTAGTGACCACCTGTATAGAAAGACCACCTTTCTCTAAAGACCACATTTGTTGATTCCCTTGAATCTGGTACTTCATTGAAACCTGTACTAAAGGAACCTGTACATAAAGACCACTTGCCTATAAAGACCACTTTTCATGGTCCCCTTGAGCCGACTTTATATACAGGTTTCACTGTATATGTTTTTTATTACAAACTTCGGTGCTCCTGGACTTCGGTGCTCCTGGACTTCGCGAGCTCGATGATGAGACAATCAGCTGGCTAAATAAGGATCTTCCTATTTAAATGATGTACTCCTTGATATTCTTCGTACGAACGAACGAACGAACGATTACAAACTTCACTCATAAATGTTTGCCAGGATTCTTCCCAAATATATTGATGATATAATACCTTCATCCTCCTCTCTATTTGTCCCACAGTGCTACTATCGGTGTGTTTTTCTGTGGTCCTAAAAGTCTCTCCACCATCCTACATCAAAGTTGTAACAAGCACACCTCCGATGAGTCTGATGGTACTCGCTTTGTTTACTACAAGGAAAACTTCTAAGTGCAAGAAAGAAAGATGCAATGGTAACTTATTTTTGTATTTTTATAATTTTAGAGATGCCTACTTCCTGATTTTGTTTTATCTCTTTGTGTTATCTAGCATTTCTCTTAATGTCTATATGAAAGTCCATAGAAGAAAAATATTTTGAAGGTTACAACATACTTGTGATAGCTAACAATCTATTGGCACTATTAAATAATGTTGACAATTTTCCTGAAGGGAAAAAAGGGGTTTCGAGCATTTTGAAAAAGGTTAGAATAACATAATTTATTTTGATTAATTTTATCAACCTTAAATTTTAGTAGATATCATGGGTATGCTTTTTCATCTTTGTTTTGCAATATATGAGTTTTATTGTAACTTGTTGTTTTGCTGTGTAAGTTGTGCTGAGCCTTCAAAAAGTGCATCTTGCATTATTATTTTGTTATAAAAGATTATTTGCTGCCTTTTACATTCCATGTCTAGGATTATTTAATTTTCCTAGCTTGTATCATGTTCTTTCATTCAGGTGTTTCATTATAAAAAAAAACAATTTTCCAACTTATTAATTTTAGTGTAATTTTGTATTACAATTTGATTTGCAGCATATGTGTATAAATATATGTAGTAAGATTTATGTATAGATAGTATACCATGTAAAACTTTCTACAAGAAATTAATTTTGTGAAAAAGCTGTCGTTTCCCATCTTTCAATAAGCGTGATGCAGGATAACATTTCTTTCTTTCAGTACTCTTTCCTTCTATATATTTCATGCTAAGAATATATATTCATTTATATGTGTGTTGTGAATGACTATTTAAAGGGGAATCCACCCTGATATTAAATTGGTTTTAATAGAAGCAGAAAAAATAGGGAAGCAATTCAGTGAAAGTTTGAGAAAAACCGGACAACAAATAAGAAAGTTATGAATCTGTCAAAATCATGAAAATCATAGAATCTGTAAGACAAGTTGGCAATGTGGTCAGAATGTTGTGATGTCATCCCCTCACAATTCACCACTGATCTGAATGACAAAATGACCCAAAATCTCCATTTCTCTGAATGTTAATGGAATAGTAGACCTATCTTATATGGGGGTGCATGAAAGATCATGTTATCCGTGATATATGATCGAGATAGGCACACAGAAAATATATATTTTGATCAAAATGGAATTTAATGACATTTCTTGCATTCAACAAAGGATAAAATGTGAGGGGCTGACATCATATTTAGAGACTGAATTACAATTTGACTCACAGATTTGAAGTATTTCATGAAAAGTTATGGGTTTTAAAAATCCATAACTTTCTTATTCATTGTCCGATTTTTCTCAAATTTTCACCGATCTGTTCTTCTTATTTTTCTCCTAATATTAAAACAAACTTATTATCAGGGTGGAATTCCCGTTTAATGATATAGTTTAGATTTCAAAAAGAAAGATCATTGCCTCTGAGACATTTTAATATATGATTCACTCTGTGCCTCCTGAATGCATGAAATCTTAATCTGTGTTTACAGCATTCCTTCCATCTTGACTTTATAACTGCATTAATCAATTTTTATACTAATCAAGCTTTGCTTATAATATTGTGCGCTAGTTATTTCATTAGGACTAGATATATCTAGTACATGTATATGTGCGAATGAAAAGCATTCTGTGAAAAACTGAGAGAAGAAAATGAAAATGGTATTTTTGAGAAGGCGACATACTTGATGTTTCTTTCAATGAGAACTATTCAGGTGTTATGCATGGTTGCCTAAAGTTTAAAATTTTACTATTATAGTCTCTAGTGATATCATGGAAAGTGTATAACTTAATATTTGAAAAGCAAATATTTGTTTAGACATGTAATGTATATATGATACATTTTATTTTGTTATTCCATTTATGATGTATACAGTTATGTATTTATGCTCTTCTATCTATCCTAATAGAAAAGGAAAGAAATATCTTTGTGTCGATTTTTAATTCTTTACTACAAGTCAATTACTGGTGATTATGCTGAAGTAAATCATGTGCCATTTCTACAAGAAGACATCTTATTAATCAATTTGTGTTTGTTTGTTTGTTTTTAAATGGATTATGTGGACCTGATAGAACCATTTTAGATGAAAATCAGTTTAGAGCAAAAGTTCAAGAACATTTCAAAGATTTTTTAGTAAAGAAATGAGTGTGTAAATTGTTAGACTATGCAGTTTGATGCTATATTCATTTATCATTTTTACCTCTCTCATGCTAATAATTCAGAGATTTTAATTTATTAGTTACTTGAATGTATTAGAAACAATTTTCTTTCTTCATGTAACTTATTTGTTGCATAACCTAATCACAAATTTGCTGACTTGATTAAAATTATCATTTATTCTCTAAAACCTATTTTTTGTGTGTGCCATAGGCAGTTCAAACTATCCCAAATTAAGGATTTGTTTTTGATATATTTGTATTTACTATTTATAGACAAAAAAGGTTGTCTTTATTCTTGTAATGAAAAAACTGGTTAAGAATTAAAAATAAGAAATTATATAGTTAAATTGATTTCACTTTCATGATGTCTGTATCAAGATAGACATTTAAAAGAAGCAACTATGATTGAAAAGTTGTCTCATGAAGTGGTCTTTATGATTGCCTTTAATTTGATGTTAATGTAAGGGTAAAGAAAAGACAGTTTACATAATAATAATGTATGTATGATTGATATGAGTGCCAGAATACAATCCTCTTTTATTGAACCAAAGATGAGATTGGAAATATAGCAATATAGGATTTATTCTAAGTTTTATAAAGTGCAAAGAATGGTGAACTTCCACAGCATGAGTCGATTAATCTTTGTTACCATGAAGCAAGCCTATTGAAAATTGAAATTATATTAGAATTTTCTAATTTCATGATATATTTGTTTTTTAATGTTATATGATCATTGTTCCTTTTGAAATTACAAAAAAAATATATATATATTTTGTATAGTCAGCAGATTCAGGTATTTAGAAAACAGGTTGTGTGATCTTTCTATTGTAAAGGCCAGTAGAAAGACCGATCTATGTCTTTTTTTTAGATGTTTGTGGATTGTAAGAAATTGAAAGCAACTTTTTTACAGTCAGAATAATTAACTTTGTAATCGAAATCATTGATATTAAGATGAAAGCATAGATATTGTTTGGTTATGTATTTGAATGAAGTAAGGAGTGTTTAAAACAAATTATTCATTTTTTTTGGGGGGGGGGTGGGGGTAACATTCACTTATCAAAGTCTAGATATAAATCTAGAAACACAAATGATTTTGGATCAAGATAAGAGAAATTGATTCTTTATGTCAATTTTTGTTTCTACATGGAATTATCATTTATTAATTGCAAAAGATCATATTAATATTCTGATTTTGTTTCGTTTTTTTCTTGCCATTTGTTTTTACATTTATTTCCATGATCTTACTATACTTTTTTACTCATTGAAATGATAACCTTTCTATAAACAGTCAAGAAACTGAATTTACATACTCATAAGGGGGAATAAATATTCCAGTATAGCTTTTTTTTTATCTATATCGGAACATTTTTTGTACCATACAAGCATAAGTATATGAAATATTAGATGTTGTATGGAATGTATTTTTCAAATGAGGGCATTAAACACAGAAGAAAAAACGTGAAAATGGAATAGTGAATGACTAGATTTTGCCCACATTAATTTGAATTGGATTATTCCTGCTAATGGCAAGAATAACATTTACTTATTAAAATTATGTGTATGAAGCATTAAGGAAATTGACAATGTGTGTGTGATATAAGTATTCATCTGCACTGGTAAATTATGCAATTGAAGAAAATAAATATCAATTTAGCCGGAATATGGAGCAGCAACTTGTGTCCAGATTATCTATTTTTGTATTCCCTTTCTCAATAGATTCAAATAATGCAGGTCAGGTATGTGTTACTTGGTCATCTGTGCCTTTGTGAAAACTGCCACCTTAATCACTTCAAATACTTTGGGCTACTTCAAACCAACGTTTCTGTTTTGGCAATAACAAGCTAAATTTACCCAGGACAATGCAAATACATTGTGATCACCAGATAGAGCAAGCAGAACATTTCAATTTTTATTTGTCTTTTTATAAGTGTAGTAAAATAAGGATTTTGTGAAGTACTGCTGAGACAGTTGCACAGTCAATGTGTTTAAAAAAAATCAAATCAGAACTTATCAAGCATGTAGAATTACCAACTCAGGGTAAATGATGGATTCAAAATTGATGTATATGTATATATTTAATGTGGCTGAAATTGTTATGGATGCAGATCATGCTATTAGATGCCAAATTTTGATATAAGATGATGTACATGTCAATCAAATAATGCAGCCTTAATTTTGAAACTACTCTGCTGGGAAGTATAATCTACCAATCATGTTTCAGAGCCTTATGGTTTTTCTTTAATCAAGCTTGTGCAAAGTTGTTTTAATTATGTCTTTTAGGACTGACTTATTCTTTGTAGGGAAGATTTGTTTACTGCCTAATGACAATCGATAATAGTTATGTTTTCATTCTTATGTAGTGTTATTTTCATTTTATTACTAATTTTATGTACTGCTGAAATCGCTGTTTGCTTTGAAATCCCTTGACTATAGGTTAAGCTCAGATCATTTATTTTATGTCAGAAGACTGGTATTTGTAGATGACTTAACACTAAGAATGTGGTTGGGATAGAGAAAAGGGTATCATAAGGTTATGGCAAGTGTAGAGTTGGGATTAGTATAATCAGGATTTGTAATCAGGAAATGCATTAAATTATAATTCAGAATGTGACACAGTGACAGTCTTATTGATACTATATAACATTTTGACATGATCATTGCATTTGTTGAATTGTTTGGTTTATGATGAGAAAAAATATATACTGAAACTGAATGGCTTGTAAGGAAAAAAATACAATGTTTATTTTCAATATTGCAAAATGTTTTAATTTTTTTGAAAGGGAAGAGGCCTAAATCATAGATTTTTAGATATCATAAAAAGATAAGTAATAATAAATTCTTGAGATTGTCACTACCCTAATGATAAATTAATTTCCATCACATTTTGGACTGATTTTCAACATGTTTTTAATATCTCCTTTTTTATAATTGTCACAGACTCACAGGCAAACAAACAAGTTTTATGTATTTGTATTTCCATACTTATTTTTAGAATGCTGATGCCTCAAATACTGGTTAAGTATTATGCTTTTGAGTATGTCAATTCCAGCATTTCTTTTCTGCTATAAACTGTATGAAAAATGCATATAAAATGGTACTACATGGGTGTCTTATTCTTAAGGTAGCTGTCAAGGATTTATTTGTGTGTTATTGAAGCAACACTTTGAAAAAAACTGTATGGGTAGTATACAAGAAAGTTATTTTATGAATTAAAGAGATAGAACATTACATTTTGTCTTGTTTTACTTGTCTTCTTGCATTGTGTTTTTGTTGATCTCTGATTTGTCCCTGACTTTGATTTCCTTAAAATGTTCCGTCTCTCTTTAATGATTCCTGTATTTCATTTCTTTCCCCTTCTTTTCTCACAATCTCCTCCTCTCTTTCTCTCTCTCTCTCTCTCTCTCTCTCTCTCACCTTCTCCCTTTCTCTCTCACTCTCTCTGCTCATATTCCTTTTTTCTATCCCTTTCCTGTTCTGTCTTTTCCCCATTTCCTTTCTTTTCTTTATTTTTTTGTCATTCAATGGGGTGGTGAGGGGTTGTACTTAATAGGTCATTGTACCCCCCTCTACAATTCTCAGTCTTTCCTCACAACTGATTTCCACAATTTAAGTCTTATCCTCTTCCTAGGCAATGAGTGTAATCACCTATCCATTAGAAAAAATGCTTTCAATATTATTATTGTAATTTTTTGTCAATTTAAATCATACCAAATCACATTCATTACACAAGCTGTATGCCTGCTTTCAGCATGTCCCACCGATCTTTGGTCAATATAGTGTAAGCCTGGATTTTTTGCAATGCTTTATTTAGCTATTCTATCAAAATTGTCTTTGTGAAAGGATTTCTTGAATGCAGTATGGATCACATCAAGGGCACCCATAGGCGGGTGCCACATTACCTCTTTTAAACGAGGAAGCATCATATAGCATTAAAGCCCAAGTCCACTCCAAAAATTACTTACTTTCAATAGAACCAGAAAAATCAGACAAACCAATCAAAAAAAGTTTGAGCAAAATCGGATAACTAATAAGAAAGTTATGAACTTTTAATGACATGAAAAACTTTGAAAATCACTACACAAATTGGCAACTCACTCATGAGTCTGTGACGTATAGTCCTCACTATCCACTAATTATTTTCTTTATATTGATAATATAAATTTCCTATTTTCACCCTAAGAATCTTATTTCTTCACACCAGCATCCAAGTTAGATTGTTAGTAATATGTTTTTGTGTGGATGCACAAATAAAGAGTAATTTTTGTCCAGTTAAATCATGAAAATTGAATTTTGATAAACTATTTATATAAAAATCAATAATTATGAAATACAATATTCAGAAAATAGTATCAATTCTTCAAAATTCATAAAAGTTTTTGTGAAATGTCATGCAAGCAATATGATACAAATCATATAACCTGGGCAAAGGCATGGGGAAATCAAGTTTTGGGGGATAAAAAGGGAAATTAATGGGATTTAACTATATAAAGCAATTGATAAGTTGTGAGGACATGACGTCACAAACTGATAACCATCTTGGCAATTTGTGTTGTGATTCTCATTGTTCCATAGTTTTACATACTATTTCAAAAATTCATAACTTTCTTATTAGTTATCCGATTTGCTCAAACTTTTTTTTGATTGGTTTGTCTGATTTTTCTGCTTTTATTGAAAGTAAGTTATTTTTGGAGTGGACTTGCCCTTTAAGTTATTCCTCCCCCTGGGTAGCTCATTACTCTACAATTCATTGAAATACCCATTTTTGAACACCAACAAATTAAAGAGGTGTTTAAGGGGAAGGGGGCTTCCTTTCATACCCCCTATTGGTCGCTCCATCTCTTTCTATTCTCCTCTTTGTGAACCACTTGCATGCCTTTGAAACATATACTTAATATCAGACACTTATTTTGAAAACAAAAATGATTGAATGCTTTGATAAATAAATTAATGAATAATGGATAATTTAATGAATGAAAAAAGAACTTATTTGCTGTTGATTTTCAAGCATTCATCACTCCTTTAATTCTTTGAACAAAATTGCCCATATTTTCCCTCGTCAGATAAAAGAAATCTCTGCAGCCCCGAGCACCACGTCAGAGTACAGTGCAGTTTATTGCAAAACACCGTCGGTGGCCCAGAAGGGATGAAGCATGAACTTTGCCCGTCTCCGCGGTCAGGATCGGCAGTGCATTACACCTGTTACGCTATACGAGCATTCCGCTTGGCGTACTTCGCAACCATGACGACCGCCAACTTTCTGCGGAATGATACATCACTTCGGCAATACGAATACTACGCGCAAAATATAACACCAAATTAATATTGAAACTTCATCTTTTTTAGAAAAACGCAGTCATCGAACTTGTTATAAAGTTCATTTACATACGTTTTGGAGGATATTTTTATATTTCTTCAAAATGAAATATCTTTATTCCAGATGTTAATGTCAAAGATGGTGAGAAGTTCGGCGGAAGAATCCACGAGTTTTATTGATCGACCCAATCAATTAGCATATCAATGAGCTCTACCCGATCTCGGCTAGCTAGCTGTACGAGCTACCGGTCTGCAGCGTAACTCGCGGCCGACCACACAGGCGAGGACTTTGAAGAATTACCGTATATATTCCGGTCTACGTCAACAAAACATTGGAATCTGCGAAACGTATCGCAGTGGAACTTGTGATCAACATTGTCAGAAACATAATGCATTTTTATGTGCTATTTTAGATATCTGTAGCTAGATTTTGGAAGTTTGTCAATAATGGCAGATACTGAACAGGCGGCTACCACTGCCACAGATGGAGGGCCAAGTGAAAAGGAGGCAAATAAGGCCGATTCTCCGAAACCAGATCAAGAAGTTGCACCTCCTTTGATTACCACTTCTAAACGTGAGTAGATCTAGAACTTAGAAGAAACCATATCGACATTGTGATTGTGAAAAATCAATGATATTCATCGCGGAGGTGAAATTATGTTGATATGGTTAATGACAGATGATAGACAAGTTCTGATAAAGATTGTCTATAAGTATATGGGGTAAGGGAAAATAATTAGAAAGAAATTCTGAACAAGAAACAAAAAGTTAGTTTGATCTAGATTCTAGATCTAGATCTAGAAAAAGTAGAAGATCTAGACCTAGATCTAAAAAAAATAATCTTACATTAAATTACTCATTCAAATCATAATCAAGTCATTTACATTAATTAGAAAAACTCTTTACAATAAGATTAAGAAACGCTTCAAATATAAACACTATGTTAACTGTTGTTCTAAGTTCATGACAATTTAAATGTTACTTACCAGTTACCATGCCTACATGTACCAAGATTATAACTTAAAGGGATTTGTTTCTTTGCAAAATTTTAGAAAATAACTTCATAAGGGACTATCCATGGTGTAAAACCCTATTGCTAATGCTATGACAGTATAATTGATAACACCTGAAAGTGTCGGATAATTAAAATGGAACTCATTTGCAATCTTAAAAGAGAGAAAATAATGAGGTTTTGAAGGCAAACTTAATAGTTGATGTTCTCTTTTTTTAGGCGCTGGCTGTCGACCTCAAGTTAGCTCTGAACTCTGATGATGTTTTATGTAGACCAGGTCGCCTTGACTTTTTTGTCCTCAATTTTTGTGATAATTTTGATTTCTGAAAATGAAACCTCTCAAACTAACTTTAGCCAGCTATACTCACTCACACATAAAAATAAGAGTGAGAGTCTGAGACTGATGACCTAATTTTTTATGGCTACAACTTGACTAGACCGAAAATTTCTGTCTCTTTCGTTCGTTAGCCTCTGAT
Organism: Mesocentrotus franciscanus; assembly: GCA_037976565.1. Taxonomy (NCBI): domain Eukaryota; kingdom Metazoa; phylum Echinodermata; class Echinoidea; order Camarodonta; family Strongylocentrotidae; genus Mesocentrotus; species Mesocentrotus franciscanus. The sequence goes on along the minus strand of CP137671.1, from coordinate 37,642,660 downwards.
TTGGGTAGGGTCGGCTCTCTAAAGAGAGGAGCCGACCCTACCCAAATCAGAGGCTAACGAACAGAGACAGAAATCTTTGGTCTACAACTTGACAAGCCATCAGATTTTTGGGGGCAATAACTTCCTTCCAGTGATTTAAAAAAAAAAAAAATTATGGGGGGGGGGATCCCATGCTGTTCAGGATTTATTTTAAAAAGGGGACAATATGGCTCGGTGTAAAAATGTCAGAGGAAAAAATGTCAGAGGTAAAAATGTCAGAGGTAAAAATGTCAGAGGTAAAAATGTCAGAGGTAAAAATGTCAGAGGTAAAAATGTCAGAGGTAAAAATGTCAGAGGAAAAAATGTCAGAGGAAAAAATGTCAGAGGTAAAAATGTCAGAGGTAAAAATGTCAGAGGTAAAAATGTCAGAGGTAAAAATGTGAAAACAAAAGCATGAGGCAAGTTTGTTATGGTTACACCCGGGTTATATATTAGGCTTATCAAAAAAGAACAGCGAGGGATATTCTGCAGTCGTTATTTCACCACTGCTTTATTTTCCACTTTTTGCCCGATTATTGCCGAAGGAAGACGGGGAGGGGGAAGGTATTCTTCTTCTGGGGCACGGTGACCCAGCTGCTCTCCCCCTTCCTCTTATATGCTTTGCTATATCCTTCCGTACAGTGGTCAATGCCTAGGCAGAGCAAAAATATATTGAATAAGGCAGACTAATGGGACTAATGGGACGCAGTTAAAATGTCCAACAATCTTTAAAAGTGAAGGAAAAGTGGGGGGATTCACAGATATCTGATCCTATTGTGGGGCTGTGATGACTTTTCTTTTATTTAATGATTACACCATGGAGCGACAACTCAGCCTATAAAACATGGCCAAACTTCTCGATTTTAGAAATCTTTTTCCCAGAAGTTTGCTCAGTGTACCAGTACCATTTGCTTATACAAAAGCATAATATATATAAATATTGAATAAGGCAGACTAATGGGACATGCATGGTTGCTACTCCGAGTTTCACGCCTTGCCAGCGATCATCAGACAACTGATAGCATTCTTAAAAGTACATGATTACCCTACAACCTTGGTACAATCACGCTCCAATAAGACTTAACTAATGAAATACAATTAGAATTACTCATGAGTAATTCTTATTGTATTGTATTCAGGTATTGTATTAGTATTATTGTATTGTATTAGTTAAGTCTTATTTTGAGCGTATTTGTACCAAGGTTGTAGAGGAATCATGTACTTTAAAGAATGCTATCAATTGTCTGATGATCGCTTGCAAGGCGTGAAACTCGTAGCAACCATGCATGTCCCATTAGTCTGCCTTATTCAATATTTATATATATTATGCTTTGTATAAGCAAATGGTACTGGTACACTGAGCAAACTTCTGGGAAAAAGATTTCTAAAATCGAGAAGTTTGGCCATGTTTATAGGCTGAGTTGTCGCTCCATGGTGTAATCATTAAATAAAAAGTCCCCACAATAGGATCAGATATCTGTGAATCTTTTCCTTCACTTTTAAAGATTGTTGGACATTTTAACTGCGTGGCAATGGCTACTATAATATGTAATTTCCAATAAATGCATATTTCCGACAATTCAACTTTCTTGTGGGCTTGGTATTTTGATACTCTGAAACAAAGCAGAAAGCCATGTTATCAATGCTAACCGCACCATCGCAATGATCACATTCCAGAAGAGCGCGCGGTTTGCCATAAAATATTGTCGATTACTATTGCGGTATAAATAGTCTGGGAAAAAATCAATACGCAGCTTTGTTACTCCGATACAAAGCAGAAAGCCGCCCATGTTACATCAATTAAAGAGAAGGTTGAGTTCTGGGGAAAAGTGAAAAATAATGTGTGAGCGTTTGTTATCATTCTTATTATGCAAGTTTGGAAGAACATCAAAGAAAAAAATTATTCCCTGAAAAGAATGGCTCTAATCTATTTCAAATGCCTTCATATCCCAGATATGACAAGCAACAGCCTTAAAGTGAGGCCCGATTTGTATGCCACATGCTTGTGTAGTCCCATATCTATATCTTTCTGTGTACAGTGCTTGTTACTTTACCAAGACTGGGCCAAAGTTTTTATCATTTTGATGACTCCAAAACCTTGCAGTACACACCAATACTTACATGTTTATGCTAGATGACCAACCTTTTCTGATTGCTTCCACGCCGTTTCTTTGACAATGCAATCGCAAGACCAGAACTCAACTTTATCTTTAAATGACAACCGCACCATCACATTCCAGAGAAGTGCGCTAATGCATCAGGAATTTGGTAGGAAACAAACCGGTTGAATTTGAGGATTTAAACTGTATTTTTATCAAGGGTTTTAATCACAAACATGATTTTATTATATAAAGTTACACCGTGTTATGTTTAACCCGACAAATACAATAATTTATGCCTTTCGAAACGTACTGCATAAAGTCGAAAACACATGACAAGATACCTGGCTAGATATATCTCTACGTTTACATGTAAACCTACTATCCAAACATTCATCAAGCGAAGCTTTGATCTTGTTTGTTAAACTTTTGAAATAAAGTATTGATGAAGGAGAAAACGCATCCGTGTCTTTATGTGTTCTAGTCGATGGCGATGAACATGAAAATGGGTCTGATGACTGAATTTGTGGAATTTCTGTGCGATCTTAATAATTGAGTCCATGTTTCAATTATCTCATTCAATCTTAATATTATATGTACTTACTTCCTAAAAGCCAAATGATTGTAGCGGTAATGAAATTTACGATTTGTTTTGGTCTTAGAAAAGTTCGTTCGCCTCCTTGCACTGTTCGCATTCTCTTAGTTGCTTTATTCTCAGTTGCCAGTTATTGGGTCAAACTGGTTGTCATGGATGTAAACGGGAAGGGACGCTTACGAATTTGTAAAACATGGGGAGTCCATGAGTCCATTGATTTGATTTGATTTTGATTTATTTATTTCTGTTTGATTTTCTTTTTCTTTTGCAGTTTTACAAACATATAACAAACAAATCATTGCAAATTTTACACATGACAAAAGAGCAGTGGCGGATCCAGGGGCGGGCCGGGCCCCTACAGTAAGGCTGGCTGTAACTAATCGAAAATTTTAACCAGGAGGGTTGACAAAGTAAGCAAAGCTTGATAGCATATACCTTCAATGGATACATAATAATACAAATATGGAGGAAAAAATAGGTAAAAGGGAAAAAAGACAGAGGGGTGTACATTGGGTTATATTCAACGGAATAGTTGATGGAGTAAACAACTTTCTTTTTTTGAGATGGGGGGGGGGGTAGCTTGTTGTTAGGGTTCATCGTTACTATAGGACTGTCCGTCCCCTAGTTCAGAATGTTTCTGTGCGAGTTCGTAGGTTTGGCAATGCATGCTCCAATTATCATTCAAATAATTGCCTCCAGGATTGTTATATTTCCGGCCCGTTTGCGTTCTTCGGAGTTAATAAAGATGTCGAGTGAAAGAGTTAAAGATCGAAAGAGCACAAATGTGAGAGTTATGTAAGTTAAGAGGCCGATGAGTAATGGCGGGCCGGAGAGCCCAACTCTGGAGGTTAAGTTCGCAAAATTAATAAAGTTCCTTTCAACATGGGTGTGTATGGTGCCGGGGATTAATTTGACGCAATGCGTCGTAGTGACACGCCCTTTTAAATGGGTCACACGTGGAGGGTTTAAAATGGGGATGAGCTTCTGAATCGAGACGGTCGTTTACTTTTTGGAGCGAGTTTTACTTTTCGGAGCGACTTCTTGATTTTCTTATTCTTACTCCACTTCCTTTGCCGCCATGAGGTGCTAAAGTTTTAGCAGAGTTCGGGCGCCCAGCCCATGTGACTTTTCGTGATTCGTCGTGATTATATGTAATTATTTGTAATAAATTCATTACTCACTTAAACACTTGACTTTTGTAGAGAACTTTCATCTCTTCGTTTGTCTCTGGACGCTCCACGGGCTAGGTTGTAGACTGCCACCGGTCAAACCGGTCCGTTTCACAAACATTAACACATCAACCAATTCAAAAAACATATTTCCTCTGACATTTTAACCTCTGACATTTTTACCTCTGACATTTTTTCCTCTGACATTTTTTCCTCTGACATTTTTTCCTCTGACATTTTTACCTCTGACATTTTTTCCTCTGACATTTTTTCCTCTGACATTTTTTCCTCTGACATTTTTACCTCTGACATTTTTACCTGGCACCGACAATATACCTACTGTATGTAGGTATGTAGGCCTACTGTGTCTATCTATCTGTCCCAGTTGCTTTTTTTCCTTTCTTTTTTTTTTTCTTTACAGCTGTTGAATCTCACCTCCACTGGACTAAACTATTGCCCGCATCTTATTTTTTGTTGACAGTTGGGACAAAGAACAAAAATGTTGTATTTGGGCTAAGAAGATCCACTGTATAGGGCAAATAGATATTCAACTGATTTATTCATTTATTTCATTTTTTTCATTTATCACAGCTGAGAAAGATGCTGAAACAAAGCAAGATAAGAAGAAGCCTGGTGCAGCCCCAGCACAGGGGAGCAGGACCAGCTGTAAGTATATCCAATCTATAAAAAAAGAGCAACTACTCTCATTTTCTCTCTTGATAGTTTGTAAAAAACTAGATTATCTGCTGAAAAAGATTTACATGTAAGATAATGAGATTTATGCCCTTTTGACTTCCAGCAGACGATATTCCAAATACATACTTATGAGAAATAGAATTTTGTAAAGTGTTAACCTACTCGATGAAAAGAGTCAGACTTCATTCTTAAAGAGAGTTTCATGAAGGTTTGATTAATATTCAATCAATATTGTTGTATCGAAATTTGGCCACTTTTTAAGCAGTAATTGATAGAAAATTATTTATAACTCTTGTTATATTTTGTTTGCTATCAGCATGCCAACAAAGGCCCGGTAAGTTGAATCTTGTGTTGGTCAAAGTTGGGCACTTGCATACTAACTGTCTTCTTATGTCACAATTTCTAAAAACGTGTGTGAAAATGTGTCACTGATTATTTTGTGTGTTTCTATCAGTTTGTTTTAGCACTTTGTTGTTATTATAGATGTCTTGTGTACAGGAAAAAAAATGCGCCTGACCCCAAAAAAAAAAATAAATAAATAAATAATAATAATGAGAACAAGAATACTTGTTAATAAATTACAGTTTTGAAAGCTTGAATTATTTCTTTGCATTATGAAGATGAGGCCGGGTCATGAGGGTCCTATTTTTGGATTACATGTTCATGTACAATGTACTCTCCACTGTACATTGAAATCTATTCTCTATTGATTTTCAGACTTGATCAAGGTTCAAATATTGACCTGTTTGTTAGGCACCATTGTTTGGACCTCAAGGTGTACCTTACTGTAGACTCAGTCAATAGACATTTCTCATTGGGCAACCATTAACCGATTGATACAACCGTCGGCTCTTAGAAAGATAGTCAATATTTGAACAGTCTCCAAAGTTTGCTTGCAAACTCATCCCATATTGCAAAAACTTACAATAGACTTTAAAACAAAAATGAAAACCTTGTTTTAAAAAGTAAAATACCTGTGACTTTCAAATAACTAAAAATATTATGTTATGGTATTGCAGTTGTAAGTAGATAACAAGGTATTAAATTATTTTATATAAAATATGATTTACTTCTGAGTAACATACATGTATGTTGAAAACATTGTTTTTGATAAGTATTTACTTGTGCCTTTCAAATAAAAATAAATAAAAATACTATGTTATGGTATTGCAGTTGTAAGTAGATCACAAGGTATTAAATTGAATAGGTAAAATCACATTTTAAAATTTTGCACTCTGTTGATTTTAGATAAAGACAAATTTTTGAAAGTATTCGTCAGATGTTTTAGTAGCAAGATGTACAATTTCACATTGTACATCTTAAGTTTTGATAAAATATGTAAATTTCCATTTATACACAGTGTTATTAATTATACAATATTATTTTTCATGTAATTTAGCCTTCATTTTGATTAAAATATATATTACTCACTGTACTGTTCGTTTAATTTAGACTCGTAACTGGTCATGTGTAAAAGTAAAATACATGTACCTGACCCTTTCAAAATATGGTTGCTAGATATTTGTGAATATTGTTTTGTTTGTAGTCTAGCTTGTAAATGTAATGACCTTTCACCCCTGTCCTTCAGGGTCAAGGAGCACAAAGAGGTGCTCGTGTGTCACTTAAGCCTGGAGACCTACCCACGCACACTAGTGATCATGTCAGAAATAGACGTCAAGTATGTTTGACTTTCTATCAGTCATTCCATTGCGTCTGCATGCATGCTTAAAGAAATAAAAACAATTATATTCAGCTATATATTCTTTAGCAAACAGTATGATTAGCCCCCATATCCATGTACATCTGTATATTATGCTATTTTTACACCATTCATTACACAAATGTCAAATACTATTGTTCGGTAGAGCTCAGTGGCATTTCCAAATAATGACCTCAAAGAAAATTACCCTTTCATAGCTTTCAATCATCAATCAATTCATTGACATTTTAATCGCAAAAACACATCATTGCTCTTTATACTCATCTATCCAATTTCATTTCGCTGTTCTCTCAAGGCCGATTTTCATGGACATTATACATACATTATGTACAGGCTTTTAGAATTTAATTTATTAATGAAAATATTAATTGATGTAAGACTTATTCAGACAATGTCCTTTTTCAAATACTTTTTTGGGGTTTTGCTTATGAAGGGGCTAGTTTAGACTTTTTTTGGTGGTTTTAATTTCATAGTTTTAATTTCATTGTCTGAAATTAATCAAGATAAGTATTAAAATCCTTTAAAATTAATACTTGAGACTTAATTTGGACAAAGATAAGACACCTGTTTTAAAAGATTAAATTATTCAAAAAGTAAATGCAATTAATTTTTATAGTAAAGACCATAAAAAAGATTCAGTTCATGAGTGAGACCGAAATGGCAGCCAATAATACCCATATCTTGTTTAATACTGACTTTTGGATTTACTTTATAACATGATTCATAAAAAGATGAAGCTGAAAGTGAGTGTTACACACGTATTTCCAAACCTGTTCATCTGTCTCTTTAAAGCATCTTATGCACATACCAGGTTAAATTTTTTATTGAAGATAAATTGGTACTGTCGCATCCATAGTAACCAGATAGCTTCCTTAGCAACGCATGCTTTCCAGCTGGCAGAAGTGTAGATATGACACCTTTGCATGCATCTCATGAAGATGTGTGAATAGTACAGTGTTAGTATAGATAGTATAGGAAATAGCAGGTGCTATCATACTGCTCAACCTCTCTCTCTCTCTCTCTCTCTCTCTCTCTCTCTGTCTCTCTCTCTCTCTCTGTCTCTCTCTCTCTCTCTCTCTCTCTCTCTCTCTCTCCATACATTACTGCAGTATTGTGTTGTCAAATCTCATCAAATATGTTACATAGGATAAATAAATGACAAAGAACAGGAAAATAGAGTGTAGGACCTTAGAGCTTTGTTAAATATAAGTATCCTGTAGACAAATAAATGACAGGTAATACATCAAATACATTGTAAGCATTTACAGAGGATGTCTTGTAAATAGAAAAGTGAGGTCATACTGTACAATTTACTTGTACTTCATCATTCTTAGTCTACTGGTTGGTAATATACATGTACATCACACTGTAGACTAGAAACCGTACTGCATGAATATAGTTTGATCTAGATTCTGAGAAAACGATAAGAAAGTTATACATTGTAGCATACTGTACAAAACATGTACATATAGTATGTATAAAGATTTAATGAAATAGAGACATAGAAATTATAGATTTTTGTTTTATAGTTAAGAAAATTTCAGGACTACTTTGCACATATAAAATGGCTGTTCATGTCAAAACCCTCTATACTATTTCAGTTTACTTCAGTTATTGCACTGCTTTTTTACATGTTATATTAATATTCAAATTGTAATGTATTGTTATATTGTTCAATGTTCAATGTTCCTTGTGTTCATCAGGCAAATTTTCACCTTTCGTCAAAGAATATTTTGTGTCACGGTTTTTGTGTGTGCAAAATCAGTTGAATATATCTGATGTTTCTCTTTACTCCAAGGTGTTTGATTTGTGTTTGGGTACTTTATGTTGCACAGCACTGTGTTCACTTGAATGTAATTGGCATTTCCTTCCATTTGCTGTGGCCCCCATTTCCAAAGTCACATTTTCTGTTTGCACCTAACCTTTCCTTTATTCTCTTATTTTGAGACTAAAAGCTGAATTCAGTTGTTTTTAAACATTTTAGACCACATCAGTTTTCATTATTAGTACCTAAATTGGGACCACTACAAGTTAATTTTCTCAAAGTGATAAACTAGAAACTGGCTTGAGAAAGTCCACATGAGTGGATGAAAGCCTGCTTACTAAATTTGTAAGGTTGGTAGAAGTCTGGAGTACATGTTAGAAACAGATTCCTGTTGTTTCATTCACTTTTCTTAAAAATTCATGTTTGAGTTCAATTCAATGGGAAGATGAAACAAAAGTCAAAACATCTCAGTCCAAAAAAAAAAAATAGTTAAAGAAAATTCAAATCTTCTTTCTAAGTTTCTATCAGACTCAGTAACAGAATAAAAAGTTACTACATTATATTTTCTTTGTTATGTCTGCATAGCTCTACTTTTTATTTGTTGTATACATTTCCTTTTTTTTAGGGGGGGGGGGTTCATTCTGAAATCATAGTATTATACGCATTCCAATCTTCCACTAGATGCCTTATTATATATTCACTATTCACTTTCCTTGTATGAATTGATTTACAGTCGATGGTGAAGAAGAATGTAGTGATGTCATCTGAGGCAATGAAAGAGATGGCTAAACAGGCCAAAGCTAACCGAGACGAGAGGAAGACAGCGGTAAGATAACTCAACACTTCTTTACAAATTCATTTTACACTTTCCATGGCATTTATTAATCCTTAATCCTGCCTAACAATTTTGAACTCAATTTAAGTGATGAGCTATTAATATACATGTAGCCCTCATCGCTTCTAGCCTATGTGTTGTGCATCTTCTATGTACTTCCTGATGTGAGGGCGTATATTGCATTTTGGTTAAACATTTGAATAGAGCCTCTGGAGAATAAAACAAATATCTTGAGTGGTTATTACACAAACCATCGTCACATTGAAGAAGACAGGAAGATTGGGAACAAACAAACAAAGCTAGATTAACAAATCACTGCTTTTTTAGATCAATTTTATTCTCTTTTATCCAATGGATTATATATGATGAAGATCAATGTAATTAGTAGAATATAAAATAGGCCATATTGACTGGACAATGAACATGTATGAAGCACTTTGTGATGAATAAAACTTTTGTGCTTTTTTATTCTTTCGTTCATCTTGAGATAACAAGTGACATTAAATTAATATATTTCTCTAATTTTATTCATCCCACACAGATGGACAGTAGACATAACTTCATGTTCTCAAGTGTAAGTATCTTTCAGTACCTCTGAAAACAAAAAATTATAAATATTTCAGAATTATCATTTATCATGGAATCAGTCAAAATTATGTTGTTGTGTAATGTTGTTGTTTAATTTTCTTAGTGACTTAGTATATTCAAATACCTCTTAAAATTAATATTATAGTAATAATGACTGCTATGAGAGGCCTAGTTGTTTTTATTGCTCAAGGGGAGGTTACATCGTGCTATCACCCCGCGTGCGTGGGGTGATGCACGATGTAACCTCCCCGAGAGCCAAAAAACAACTAGGCCTCGAATATTAAAGCAGTCATTATAACTTTATATACTGAAAACAGGATCATAGAATACAAGGTCAATCATGGTAATCAAATCTGTGTTGATAAACTTAGGTTGCTCAGTTGGCCATTGAGATTGTACGCATTATAAGCCTATGCAGTTTACGTGCATAGCGATCGTGCCAAATTGGTCAAACTAATCCCAAACTAATAAATTAAAATCAAGATTCAAACCTTCATTGCTTGTGATCCTGAAGGTGATACTCAAAAAATGAGGTGTCATATGAAAGAGCAGGCTTTTCTCTATATTTCCAAAGGGGCGTTATCTCGTCATTACATGTAGATCTAGGCCTAGCTACAATCGAGATCGGCGGTTGTCTACGCTGTACTGTATAGCAACCAAATAATCGCGGCACAAAAAATGTATGGAATGCCGCGCTCTGCACAAACTAAGTAAGCCAATGGGGATCGCAGGATGATGAGGATGAGGGTAGAAACTTTTAACTAGGCCCTGTGGGCTCTAACTATTCCCTGTGAGTGGGTGTGAGTGGGGCATGGCTTGAAATCACGACTCCAATTTCGACCAATCAGATGGCTAGATTTCTAAAGTGAGGTATATAATGATGAATATTTATCATGGAATCAGTCAAAAGCACAATGTCTTGTAATTTTCTGAGTATCTAATAAACTAGAATTTGAAATTTTGATTAAAATTTATCATTGAGGTCACATCTTACTCAGCCATTGTTCTCTCTTCTGGTTTATATCTTGTTTCATTACTCTCATACAGAGTACATGTACATAGCTAAACTCAGTCAATTGGAAGTCCAAGGTCACACAATCATATTGTATACAGTGAATTGTTGTATAATGATAAAGTACTGTCATAGGGTGCACAATGTGAGACCATCATTCTTTACAACACATTTGCTATTATTTCAATTTTGACATAATCTAGCTTGCAGAGGCGTTGAACATGGAGGTCTCTCAGGTTGAAGACTTCTTGCTTGGAGATGATAAGTTTGATATGATTGGTGAGTTCTTTGAGCAGGATGGACCACGTAAACTCATGTTCTTCTACCAGGAGGCAGCCAGCCGGGATACCTTGTATTCCAGGACAGATACATCCAGTGTCATCACTCAACCAACACAGAAGAAGCTCTTCCTTACCACCGGTAAGTCATCTTTTATTCAGAAGAAAGCAGTTTTGCTTGGAACATGTCCTGTATTCAGATCCTGTTACCATCTGAGTAGTGCAATGAAAGTAGACATTATCAACCACAAACAATTCATGTTGACACCAGTATTATTCTAACATGGAATTATCTACATCATTCAAAGTTTACATTTTCAAATAAGATTGAGACTGCTTGAAGCAGAGGACCATTTGTGTAGTGTAAAATTTGATCAGCAGGAGTTTTTTGGAGTTGATGTAGTCAATGACTTACGATTCATAACCAATATGCTTTGTAACTTCAGATCTGCAAAAATTAGTCTTGTGTCCTTTTATGGTATACATTTTAACTACAAATGAAGAAAATCTATTTAAAGACAAACTTGAACAATGTTAGAGCTCCCTGTCTTAAATCACCCTTCCCATCTTCTGTTTCAGGTACATCTGAAGGACTGAATGGTATGTGCTATTTCTTCCTGCGTTCTACCAACAAGGCCATCGCTACTGCTAACATCGCTGCAGAGTTGAACTTTGGCATGATGGATTGTACCAATGGAAAGATCCTCCAAGGTTTTAAGATGATGCTGGATAAGATCATGATGCCTGCTCTTAAACTCCAGGAGGTAATAATAGGGGTTTTAGGTGTTTTTGTAATGTTATAGATGCAGGTGTACTTTCTTCTTGGACATATAGAGTGTAATTTCAGAATAATTTTGCAGTTTGAAATTTGAAAATCGGTCAAGGCATTCAAAAGTTACAAATTTTTAAAAGAATTAAAAGAAGGCGAAAAATTTGACAAAGGTCAAAAGGTCAAATCTTTTATTTCTTTTGTTTTAGCAATGGCACCATTGTGGTACTCTTTGTAATAGAAAGTTTGCATATTGTTTCAAGTGTATCTATCTATATCTCTGGGATGCAGTATTCAATTTAAATGAAATTTTATATATACATTCGCAAGATATTATAGATTGTAATCCATATTTTGTTGACTAATTAATGACTAATTAAATATGTAAATTTATGCAAATTTATGCAAGTTTTATACATTTATGAACATATCTCAAAGGGAAAGTACGTCAGGCATCCAATTTTCTGGATGTATGTCCTTGAACACATGAGACATGAAAATGTGAAAAAGTTAGCGACCAATTCTTCAGTAAGCTTATGTTTTTCTTCATTTCTTAATCATTTAATGTATTTTATTGTTTTAATAACATGAAAATCAAATGTTAGCAGTATATAATTCATGAACTTTTTTAGTTCTTTTACTTTCAGTATTATAAACAGGTTAGCAAGTTTGCAGGCAAAAGTATATTTTTAATTGTTTTTTTTTAAATTGTTTTCTTTGTTTTATATTGTTTTCTTGCAAATAACAATTTTTCTTAGGTGTTCGGCTTAATTGATTTTGAATTACTTTATTTTCAATAAGCAACCTGATACTGACATTCATACAAGTTGTTCTCTCTAACAACTCATACTAAAAACAAAAACATGCACACTCATAAATAAATAAACACACACACAAACACACACACGTGCATGGACTCACACACAAACACGCACACACAGAATACAACACACGAAATGGTAACTAATTTAAATTAAACAGGCAAATAAAAAGCAAGGCAAATGTTTTTGTATTTTGTATGTACTTTTTGTATTCATTGGATTGATTATTTTGTTTCAATTTCGTTACATCTTCTTTTCATTGATTATTTTGTTTTTGTTTTGTTACATCTTCTTTTCAATGATTATTTTGTTTTGGTTTCGTTACATCTTCTTCTCATTTGACTCATTGATTATTTTGTTTTGGTTTCGTTACATCTTCTTTTCATTGATTATTTTGTTTTGGTTTCGTTACATCTTCTTTACATTGATTACTTTGTTCGGTTTCGTTACATCTTCTTTTCATTGATTATTTTGTTCTTCTCCTCTTGATATCTGTTCGTTTTGTTTCAAAGAGTTGACATTCATTGATGCTTCCTGATCGCTCATTGAAATTCAGATCGGGACCTCGGTCCCCCAAGTTGCTTACTTCCATGGACATCATTGATGACCCAGCACTGAATCCATGCCAGGGCCCTCTTGCATAAAAAGTTACGTTAAAGCAAAACCAGAAAAATTGAATGGAAGAAGGAATGACATAAAGTAATATTTAAAAAAAAACGATACTTTTTACATCCAATGACAATGTGAGTGAACTTTTCTATAAATAGACCTAGCCTAGTAATAGTATCAGTATCAAGTTAATTTCGGGTTGAGACATTTCTTCTCAAATCATTATTATTTCAGGGTTATATTCAACAGCTATTGCCAACCACAAAATCAAAATCAAGGCCATACAAGAGAATAAAAATCGTATAATTTCATGAAGTCTGACATTTGTGTCTGAGGTGTAGTTTCTTTATTTATCTTCATTTTCTACGTCAGTACATCATGCATCATCACGACTTCATGTACTAGAAACTCCAACTTCCAAGACAAGTTTCAGCTCTAAAAAGCTTAATTTTATTCGTATAATATTATCAATCCCATTTATAACTATTCAGTATTCGTGGGAAGCATTGAGTATATAGAAAAGCTATCGAAAGTCAAAGGAAAATAAAATATTTATATTTTCATTACGATTTCCGTAAATAAAAAATAGCACAAACACAGATTTCAATACGTGGGAAAATTACGTCCGAACGGTGGACAGTTGGTAAACAACAGCAGATGGACCGAACTATTCAGATAGAAGGGGTGTGCGAATATTAAAGCTTCGAAAGTGCCGTAACATTTTGAATTTCAGGGGTAAATTTGGATGAGAAATAGGTGCAAAACGATTTAAATAAACATATAAAGTTATTTATCTGAATCGTACTACTTCTAAGGGACAATATAAATATGAACATTAGAACTACGAGAGTGTCATTCGTCGAGCGTGGAGCCCGTCAAAATGGTTGCGACTCGCTGAGTGGGGTTCTCTGTGGGATAGCAGTAAAAATTTCGCTCGACGAGGCAAATTTTCGGTCAAAACTTGCATTCAAATGACACTTTCCGCGGAAAACGATAGCTCATAATTTAATGTGACAACAATAAATACAAACTTAAGATATCAAATATTAGTATTTACTATGTCACACTCTGCTTAGATGTCAAAAATCCCGGAAATTCAATCAAAAAGTTTCGAGCGAAGGATCACTGCCTCGATTCAAGAGTTTGGTAATGTGACATCACTCGTTTGTTTCCGGAGGGTTTCAAGATTCATTCGGGAATATTTCGAAGAATAAAACAGTGAAACAAATAACGGATTTTGAGTCGAAGTTGGGGTTACTATTTCGGAAAATTTCGAAAGTGCACTTATTCGGGTCGCTTAGGAGAGTGATTCGCCGGACTAGCGATGTGCGTGTTACGCAATGGAGATACCACACACTGACTGCTTGGCCTTGTGTTGTGCATATGACACCGATTTGTGTGTGAGAGTGTTTGCTGGGAGGAGTGGAAAGTCGAGAGATTTTCGCTCACGAGTGAAAGGCCTAGTAATAACTTCAAATAATTTAGCTTGAAGCTTAGCTTGAAATTCATCCTTTGATACCAGCAGCTTTCTTTACAGCTATGACAATAAATGGTCAGGATTTAGATTTGCGAGGGTGAAAGATACCCTATTTATTTGAGAGACCTGTCAGATTTTTTCAGTGGGATTTCAGGCCATGTTTACAATATGCTACACAGCGCTTTGTCTTTCCCATGACTGTGACTCAGTTATTGTTTAGTGTCAATTAGTTTACAGTCGGCTGTGCCTGGGAGAAAAAAAAGACCTTTCCCCTCTCCTTGTACAACTGACTTGAATGTGCAGGTTTACCACTTCACCATGATTTAAAATTGCTCTCACAAAAAGTGATAAATTGCTAAGTATGCAAAGCCTTCATGTGGGAGCTAATTTAAAGGTACTATGTCCCATTTGCAGGCCACAAAAATAAAAAGGTTAAATTCCAACAGCATTTCAACGACAATACTAATTTAGAACTTCCCTCAAAATGAAAGGGCTTGAAAATGGCTTTTAGTGGAAAAATAACGACCATTAGTTGTCGAATCGACTTAAGTGATTGCAATCACCTAAGTAATAGTCTGATTTTCAGACCCTTTTACCAAATGGTCGTACTTGTTGTGCTGCACAAAGATTTAATCAGTTTAATTTTGGCCATTACAAGTAGTGGGTTATTGATGTAGACAAATGCTCATGTACCTGTTACAGCTCATTTTATGTATGTTATTACCCAAGGAAAAAAGATGTCGTTCAGTCAGTCACTCAATAGTGTCTGACAGTGAAGTCTAGAAGGTAAACGGGTTTCCTTGCATAATTTGAATACTAGAATACTGCAAATGTTTTAATTTTCACAGATAGGACATACATGACATATTCATAATTCCTGCAAAGTTCTACAGAATTTGATGTTGGCTGCACATCAAGGATGAAAATATGAACATGCCTTAAAATGTAACATGTTTTGATCTTTATTTTTCTTGTAGAACTGGGGAGAGATCAAGGATGAGAGTCAGGTGTCTGATTTCTTTGAGCAGCTTGAGAAGTTTATTGGTAGCCTAGGGACAGCTACATCCAACATGGATGGCAGGGTACAGCTCTGTGAGCACGAATACGTAGAGACGATGTTGGATTCACTCAAGACAGCTGCTGACTTTACAGCTGCTGGTAAGGAAATAATATCCCATTTTAATTAGTTTTGTAAAAATCTTCTTGAGTTTTTATAATTTTGTTGTAGTTTACCTATAGCCCAAAATGAAAGTTGCACTCATGACATTTCAACTATATTTATATAACTTCCAGTCATACCTTCCTTCAGACACCATTTATGACTTTAAATAAGACTAAAGCCAACCATTTGGTAATTAAAACTGTGGCCTACCAGTATGGTTTAGACACTAACATGTATCTGCAACTCATGGGCCTCTAAAATTTGAATCTGGACATTCAAACGTTCAAAATATTTATAAATAATAATAATAATCGTTCGTCCTTATATAGCGCATTTCAGGACTGCAGGCCCTCTCAATGCGCTTTACAGATATATATTATTACCCCGGTCATCAGATTCATGCTAACTCGCACACAATGTATGCACATTCTCCACTCCCTGGGGAGTATTCCAGCCAGTCGCCATTTTACAAGCGCCACTTGCTAATCAAACCACATTAACTTTCGCATCCTACCGGTACCCATTTAACACCTGGGTGGAGAGTGGCAAATGTAGATCAATGTCTTGCCAAAGGACATTAGTGCCGCGGTGGGACTTGAACCGCGGACCTTGTGATCCACAGTCCGGTGACATATCCACTCGTCCACGGCACCTAAAGGGGCACATGCATACAAACCTTTAAAATCTTAATTCTGGTCTCTTATGAAAAAAAGTGATGTGTGAAGCTTATCTTTGTAAATGTATACCTTTGCACATAATATTTTGTTTGAGCACACAATTTATCTCAATGTACATTGACTGATGAATCTCTCATCCTACAGCCTCTGTGCCTGACACTGTTGAGAAGCTAGAGGAGCTGAGTATGATGTGGCTCAAGCAGATCGTCCAGGTGTTGACTGAGAGCGAACAGATGCGTAAGGAAGCTGATGACATCGGTCCTGCTGCTGAGCTTGATCATTGGAAGAAACGCATGTCAAAGTTCAACAGTCTCCTGGATCAGATCAAGAGTCCACGATGCAAGGCAGTGGTTGGTGTCCTGCTTGCTGCCAAGTCAAAGGTTCTCAAGCAATGGAAAGAACTGGTGAGATACCTCAATAATGTGTTTCACTTCCTTCTTTAATATGCTTATCTGCAGATTGTTCAGTTATTCAGGACATCTTGATTACCAAGTATGATAAATCAGTCTCTGTGATGATAAATATTTGTTTGAAAATGACACCTTCTCAAATTTTATACAATAAGTTGTGATTCACTTTGGGTAATTGTGCAATATGGGCGAGTAGTGTATGAAAAATTGGAGACAGTCATAAGACCTATAGATAGTGCAGTTACTTACCATCTCTAGTCTCGATATGTTATACAGCTTTCCAAAGTAGTCAATGAAAGTCATGAAGATATCCTAGCAATTTAACAAAAACATCTGCATATCAAGTTGATGATAATTAAAAAAAACGAAATTAGTATATTTCAAATCTATAATACATGTATCTTTATAATTTGTATTCTTTATTTGACAGGATCGTCGCATCACTGATGCAGCCAATGAGGCAAAGGATAATGTCAAGTATCTCTACACCTTGGATAAATTCTTTGGGCCTCTTGTCAAGTGTGACCCTGTGAGTACATCAGTCTGTCTGCCATTATATTGAACTTTTATTATGTTTAACAGCATCGAGGTAACATCCAGGTTTAGTCCATGACAACAAAACTTCTCTTTAAAACCATCCTTCACAGTCAGAATTCATACAAGATAAATAGTTATAATGACCTAGTTTGCTACAAATTTTGTGCTATTCTATAAAATATTAATTATTAATTGAATATTGAAAAGTTTCACTTTAAGTTTCACTTTTTTCTGGAGGAGGACAAGTGAATATTTATGCATTTGGAGCATTGCGATTAAGAACCCATTTTGGAAAGATGAAAGTATATGACTGCACATATGTTCATGGCCTGTCAGCAGCATTGTATTATTGTTTTCATTTATTGAACTCTGTTATTTTGTCTTTTTACAGAGTGCTATGATCGAGCACATTCCCAGCCTGATGAATGCCATCCGCATGATCCATAGTATCTCACGCTTCTACAACACCTCAGAGCGTATGACCTCTCTGTTTGTCAAGGTCACCAATCAGATGATCACTACATGCAAGGCTTACATCAAGAGAGATGTCACCAAGATCTGGGATCATGAAAGGTAACCACCTCTTGAAGAATAAGTCAAGATTACTGGGGCTGAATCCCAGTAGGAATCCTGATAGAATGATAATAATAATGTGTCTTGTTTACCCAGGAAAGCCTCATCAGTATTAATACTGTTCTTCCCTGAGCGCCCTGCAATCATATTATCACACCGGCTTTAGCCGAGTTAAACATGAAAATATGCGTTTAGTGAAAATGAACTATCCATCAGGGTAAATATGATCTACTGGTATGTTCTATGATAAAAGTCAAATGTTTTTTTTCCTTTAGGGATTAGCTTTGTGGCAGTGAATAACTGGAAGATTCGTGTAGATTATTTTGAACAATGTTCTTTAAAGTTGTATTTTACCAGGAACTGTACTCAGGAAATACCTGAGGAATACTAGAAAGACAGTGGGTGGGAATCCACATATTTTGTTACGTATACATGTCTAAATCAGTTTAGGTATTTCTGGTGTTGCTGTCTACCCCTCTCCAAATGCACATTGAGACACAGGTCCATAATAATCTCTGCTATCAAGTACACTGAAAGAAGATGCTACATGTAATTCTTGCCATGTATTTTCCTGTAATCTGTTAGGCCTGACTTGCTGAAGCGTCTGAATGACTGCATCAAACTCAATACGGAGTACCAGAGGTGTTTCCATCGCACAAAGGAAAGGCTGAAGGAAACCCCTGAGGAAAGACAATTTGAGTTCAGGTGAGATTCTTTTTGATTATTTTAATCATGTTCTAGTGAGTGGGGGCCATGCCATGTCAAGCGGACTACATGTATGTTTATGTGAGGTGCAGCAGTAGAACCTGAGGGTTCGGGTTATTTGGGACATCTAACTATAAAATGGCTTATTGTCTTTACTAAGTTGTTGATTCTTTGATGTAATATGATAGAATTGTGTGATTCAGATTATGATTAATACGATGGCTATAGGTAATAAACCTGTACACATATGTCTACTTTACAGTGAGAACTACATCTTTGGGAAGTTCGACACGTTCTGCCGTCGTCTGACCCGTATCGCTGATCTAGTCAACACCATGGAGAGTCTGAGTGGTCTGGCTGATGTCAAGATTGAAGGCATTGACTCTCTGTCCATCAGGTTCCAGGGCATCGTAGCAACACACAAGAAGAAGAACTATGACATCCTGGACCACCGCAAGGGAGAGGTAGGAAATGATACTTTTGTATTTGTTACCATTTTATTTTATTTGCTGGCCTTGCGATATTAAGAGATTTTCAAGCTTGTAGGTAACATGGCAAATCCAGAATTCTTGTGACAGTGAGTTTGCTCAAACAGCTTTTATTTTAGTAAATCATTTTTGTAATTGTATGAGGTTTGTCTGATATATTCATGATAATACAAATTTGAAATGTTTCTTCCTATGTACAGTTTGATCAGGACTACATGGACTTCCGCTCTCAGATTGACAGTCTTCACAGCGCTCTTCAGAACTTTGTAGACAGCTGGTTTGAGAAGCCTCTTACAGTAAGTTATTCTCCAGCAACATTTCCTCATTTTTAACTTTATAATACTTGTGGTTGACTACTGGTCTTGAGGCAGATGACCCTTGAGAACTGACAATTCTCAAACAATTGTTCTGTTAGTAGATATAGGGTGATGGGGGGGGGGGTGGGTAGGATGAGTAATTTCCTTAACATGACCATGTGACATAGAAGTTAATGTGGAAAGCAGGCTGTATACTACACTTGATAGTTACCTAGATTGAACATCCATCTTCAGTCTGAACATATGAAATGGACTTTCACTTCTATTGTTATCTGGAACACTTAAGATTCAACTTGACTTGTATGGATAATAATTTCCTACATATTGAAGAATATTGAAACTTGAAATGAAAAAACCAACAACAAAAGAGTGTCCATTTGACATGCCAGGAGCCTTGATTATTTTTCTCTCTTTTTCAGACGGATCAAGCCTTGGTGCTGCTCTCCAAGTTTGAGAAGATCAAGGGTGCCAATTTGAACCTGAATGAGAAATACATGCGTGTGTTGTCTAACTACGGTCGAGACCAGGAGATGGTTCGTAAGTTCTACCAGAAGGGTAAGGAAGACCCACCCATCATGAGGAACATCCCTCCCGTAGCAGGCAAGATCGTCTGGGCTAGACAGCTCTACAGGAAGATTGAACAGCCTATGAGAGCTTTCAAGGCTAAGCCAGAGATTCTGAAGACGAATGAGGCCAAGAAGTTGATCCGCAACTACAACAAGATGGCCACAGTTCTTCTTGAGTACGAGGTAAGTATGTTATATAGAACTGAAAGTCCACATTGAGTTTGATGTTATAATATCCTAGTCTTGATTTATCATCTGCTGAGAACCAGAAGGGTGTTAACTCTGTGTAAAATCATTTGAAGTGATTCCCTTCTGCCTTTCAACAAACTGTGGAAATATCCTTACAGTTGTGGAATATTCAACTATTCCCTCTTCTAAAAACATGAGGATGTAACAGTCTGAGGATTGGTTTTGAAGTAGTTTTTTTTTCCTATTAAAGATAAGGTCAAAATGAATGTTGTAAAGGGAATCTGGTGGGAAGTAGTTTCTTGAATGCTTTCAGTGCCCCAGGGCAGCTGGGCTAAAGCCAAGACAAAAGTAATCTGTAGTCACCTCAAGCCTCCCCTGGAACGGATTTGCTTGCAATGTAAATATAGCTATTACGATGATGATGATGATTATTATTATTATTCCTTGTGTAGGTTCTGTATCATCGCGGCTGGTATCGTGCGGTAGACAACATCCGCTCAGGACTCCAGGCCTCACTCCTAGTACGTCATCCAGAG
Organism: Mesocentrotus franciscanus; assembly: GCA_037976565.1. Lineage (NCBI taxonomy): Eukaryota > Metazoa > Echinodermata > Echinoidea > Camarodonta > Strongylocentrotidae > Mesocentrotus > Mesocentrotus franciscanus. The sequence continues at coordinate 37,622,049 of CP137671.1, read as the reverse complement.
ACCAAGGTGCTGTATGTTAACTTTGACCCTCAGGTCTTAGAGCTGATTGCTGAGGCCAAGTACATGGGCAAGCTAGGGCTTGAGATCCCTGAGGCTGCTGGAGTACTGGTCCTAAGGGAGACTGAGATCAGGGGCAGCTATGTTGGGTAAGTTATTTGGTATAAATTTTTCAGGTGAATTCCTAAAGTCTTCTGTACTTCCAGATTTTTTTTAAATCCTTCAAATTACACCTTGTATCATTTTGCCGCAATGCATATATACACTGTACTTCTATTACAGTCAAAGGATTTCTCCACAAATCTCCTATTGGGCTTGTATACCAAAGCTTTGATAAGACGCAACACTCAATCACATTAAGAAAAAAAAATTACAATGCCTATATCCTAGATGTGGTATTCTTTTACTTTAGGCTCTGCATGCTATATTTGTTGGTTCCAAGGCAGGGAATTTCCCTACTCTTTCTGCGCCACAAGGTCATTATTTTGCACATTATTCTTGAAATTTCTATGCATTGGGTACCATCCCCCTATAACATTACCAATGAAAGCGTACATATTCCCTTCAATAGATTGGATCACCAACTATCTTATTATGCTCACTCCTCTTAACTCCATCATCCTAATCTCTTGTTATTTTGACAGTCTGATGGAGATGCTCAACGAGTATGACCGCATCGTTGGCACCATCCCCAACATCCTGCTACCCCTGATGACTCCATTCAGAGAGCGTGTGGAGGAAGCTTTACAGCCGGGATTGACCAGTCTGAACTGGACTTCACTCAGTCTTGACCAATGTGAGTTACATTAAGATAAGTGAACAAGAGCAATGTACAGTACACCTGAGTTTGCCAAATCATTCTAAGGTTTCTGCTTTTTAAATATGAGACTAAAAGAAAATTTATATCAAAGGGGAAAACTACAAATGTAAGTTTAGATCAACTTCCTGTTGTGGACATAGAAATTTTCATGAAAGGCATACTTGCTCTTGGTGATGAAATTAAGATCTTAGGTCCTTAGACCAGGATGAATCATTTTGTACATTTGTTTTACATTAGGCCTCAGGTCAGGATCCTCCCAGAGACAACATAGAAAACGTAAGGCCATGAGATGTTTCAACTTGTCACCACTTGCTCCTGTAGTTCAGACTTTTTACCTGTAGATTTGATTATTATTTTGTGTTCACATTTGTTTTGAGGGTGTGCTTCCATAGTATGTCATAGCACAGAGTTGAATATATGTGTCCTTTTACCTTCAACAGACATCAGCAACACCTACAAGGAGATTCACTTCCTGCAGCGGCAGACCAAGCAGGTATGTGATCTTCTAGAGTGTCGTATTGATGATGTCCTCAAGGACATGGCTACTACTGCTCTATGTGCTTTGCCTATCCATGAACCCACCTCTACTAAAGACTTCTTGAAATCTACAGAGAAGACATGCCAGGAGGCTTGTGAGCAGCTTACCAGGTAAGAATGATGTCTATGAATTGAGAGTGTAGCAACCCATAATTTTGTGGTTTGGATTAGAATCTTGTGATTCATAGTCTTCAGAATTATTCCACATGTGTCAGCATGATAAACAACCCATGCTCCTTATTGTTCATTTTGTTTCATTGTCAAATGTTGGTGATGCCAGGAACTTCACAATGGAAAGAAGCATTGAAATCTTTGAATTGCCTGCATCTTGAATAAATTCAGATTTTCTTTCCCCTCGATATTGGTGATATTTAGCTTCCAAAAATAAAGCAGATGTAGACAATCAAAGCAATCCTATGTTGTAATGTTTACAGGCAGAGCCAGGCTGTTGAGGCATCCGTCAAGGACCTTGTGGACATCCTGGTTAGCAACCTACGTGATAATGAGAAGCAGAACCTTCATGGCTCCTACCCATGCCTTCACCCAGACTCTAAGCATAAGAGATGTCTAGAGTGTCTGCCATGCTGTTTCTATACCATGCTAGGAAGCTTCAGCCAGCGCAACACTGATGCTCTTATCAAGTGTGAGTGCTATAAGTAAATTAATCTAAGAACATTTACCTATGAAATAAACTAGACAAATCACCGAGAGGAGGCATAATTAAAGAATAATTTGTCGTGGAATGGATTAATTTTCATTTTCCTGTACTTTATGAAAATATTTCAATTGTAGAGTGCTGTTATCCATTGAGGATTGGATTTAGCGTTTTGAAAGAAACGTGATTATTATTCTGAAGAATTCATCCAGTGCTTTTAGAGCCTGATTATTCCCCTTTACATACAGTCCATGTATTGTCAAGATAATGTAAGCAAGGGTAATATGTTTACATTATATCTTCATTGCCTTATTTGATTTTTGGTTGGTTTGAAGTTGTCAGATTGATTGCCAAAGGTACAGGAATCACAGAAACAGCTCCCTCTAACATAATGTTTATTGATGTTATTGTTTATTACTCGCTTTCCCATTGCAGGCAATCCACCAGATATATATTGATGATATTGTTTATTGTGTATTTCTCCATTCTAGGCACTCGTCTGTCCCTTGATACCATCAAGAAGCGTCTGCAGATTGGAACCAACAAGTACACCCGGGGTGCTACTGAGAATGAGGAGGCAAAGGTACCATTGTTCCAGGCTGACATCATCCTAGCCATCCCTTCCATCGTCCTTCAACCCAGTCTGGATGACATCCAGTCTTCCGTCAACAAGGCTGTACAGGTCATACTCAAGATGGCACAGAATATCCCCCAATGGGAACAGACCATCCTTAGCCAGAAGGCTGCTCTCAAGGTAAGCAGGGTGCATTCACATGTTCAATCAATCAGGCATTTACATAATTCAGTCTGTATCATGTTTGATGTTGACCTAATTTTTTATTTAAAAAAAAGAATGTACAACCATCAACAAATTTAATGGATGTCGTGTAGTTATTGTGATGAGTGGTTTTCCAGATCTGTATAACCTTGTATTCTTTTCTACAGGTAGAATGTAAAGTCAGAAGATCTCAGCAGCTCAAAACCTGTGCCGACTATATTGATCAGTTATCAGTTTATGTGTGCAGACTCGAAACGTAGTTTAGTCCAGTCCTTTGGTCCATTCGACACATGTCACGATACATCTTTGGAATAGTCTAAATAAGGGTTATGCAGGAGTAAAACTACCTCACCTTGATAGTATTTATCTTTATATGTATAGACAAGCCCTGTTCTTTAGAAAAGCAAAACATTAAATCAGATGTTATTCCAGTAGTCAGTTCATATATATGGTTAACTATGTTAGAATTCAGTATTTATACACCTTTCTGAGATCTTTAAGATCGTGTGAGCAAACTCTACTTTCTTTACCAACTATTTCTCTTTTCATTGTTTATTTTGTTGGGAAGAATATAACTTCTGCCAACATGTTTGGTGCAAGATGGAGAATTTCATTCACTCCTGAAGCAAGTATTGCATAATAGTCACATGTCAAGTCCTTTGACTGTCCGAGTAGACCTATGGTGCTGGGCTTGCGTGCTATTCAGACAAGGGTGGATCTCAAATATGAAAAACAGAATGAAAATGCTCTTGGATTTATTTGTTTTGAAGTAATGGGATATTCAATACACCATCCACGTGTTGATTAGTTTAACACAATGCATTTGACTGAGTAGAGTTAGAAAATAAATGATAAGGCGATTCTAGTTTATTTGATTATAACTTTTATTTTATTTTCGTATCAAGTCTTGTAAAAGTATCAGATTGGCCTTTGCATTTGAAAGATGCATCAATGAATCTCATGCAAGCCCTGTACATAATGTGATCTATGCTAAACAGCTGAAGTATGGTAAGATAAAATGTAATCAATTTTCAACATCACAAGTATTAAGAAAGATATTCACTTAATGCAGCTGAATATCACCTTTGCTCAAATAAGAGACATGTTTTCAAATACAGAAAATATGAACCTACTAGCCTCTAGTACTGTTCAAATATCTTTTTTTTTCTTTGCTGTCGTTGGAATTTTGATTATACCTTCTTTCAGTTTGAGAGACTTTGCACCCCAATGTAGTGAGCACTAATCTTGACAAGATAGATCATATGCTCTATTAGTCAGTATCCAATTAGAATTAAATATGACTCCTATTTGCACTTTAAAATTATGACATTGTTGTGATACTTATGACTGACATAGTATCTTGCTCATATTCACAACAATGTGCAAGCTCAGTAAAAGTATTTATTGATATTTTGAGATATTCTGTTTTGTATGTAGATGATGATTGTTGAAGAATGATATAGTTGCACTATTTACTCTCAGGTATACTTAAGACCCTAACGTATGTACATGGTGTATAAATTAAATAGTGGTAAAACTATAACATAGACATCTATACTCTATTTTAGGTACACATTTCATTGAACTTACTCTTCTAGATATTCAATTTCCCAAATTTGCTTTTCTTTAGGGGCAGAAGGGCTCCAATGGTTGATTTCTATTCACTTTTCATTCAATTGAATTCATCTTTCATTCAGCTTAATTCCTCAAAGTATCTTCATTGATGTTCAATGATAAATGTTAACAGATGAAATATTTTTAATTGATTGATCAATTATTGGGCACATAATAACAACTTAATAACAACTGCTTTCCTAAAGAATAAAGAAGGAGGATAATAATAGGGGGAAATGCCAATGGAGTCTTTTGCACTAACAGAAGTAATGTGTATCATCATACTTCACATGTCAATCAGATCAGCTTTGTACCTTTTATATCTATCTTACTAACCAATTAGTAGTAGCTTCTGACTATATATATGCCTCTCTCCTCCCTGTTTCATCTCCCATTATCATCTCCACTAACATGGTTGTCATAGAAACGGCTTCCTCCTGATCTCTACAGAAAATGGTTGGCCAAGTTAAACGCTCTTCATAGGATGACGAATGCAAGTACTGTGCAGTCTCTTGGTGGTCCTGTGCACAAGAGCAATCATAGCATCCCTTACAAATCAACACATAAATACCTTTAAGATCCAATCACGCTTAAATATATTCTCGAGTTTCACCATCACTTAGTAGAAGTTGAGAAGATGATTAATACTACACCGGTGTATGTAGAATCATGAAGAATGCAGCACATTGTATTCCAAAATAGCTGATTTATTTGAAAGTTTATGATATATTTTGCAAATCCATGTATAAATGAAATTATATGCATGATGCAAATTGTGATTTATTTTATATTCGACAGTAATATTTATGAGAATTTTGTACTCACATACTGTACTTCCAATGTGCAAAGTTGGATAAGTGGGAATATTTTGTTGAAATGATCATGATTTGATCATTGGTGATAGTCACAAGCAGTTTAAAGAGTTGCATCTTGTCTCATCATATTTGACACCCTCCATCATGGGTAACGCATGCTTCTATCTTCCCTTCCCCTACACTTGCCTTTCTTTCCATCTATTTTTATTTGAAGTAGATGATAGAGAGTTGGTATTCAATCCCTATCCTCTATTTAACCATACATTCATTCATTCATTCATTCATCCTACCTTCCTTTTATTTATCTGATGTCACATTCACCAACTCAAAAGGCTATGCTGGGGGAAAAAAGAAAGGTGATGTATCTGGATTATTAAAAATAAAAGAAAGAACTAATGCACCCCATGTATTCTCACTTTCTTTCTCTCTCACCTTTAATGAGCAGTGGTTTCATCTTCAGTAACACCCTTCATATATTCATGATCACCTGAAAGGTTACTCGATCTTCTCTCTCATATATTTACAGGGGCACGGTGATGTACGTTGCAGTGATGTGAAATCCATGGTATTTCTTTATCCCAATTTCTTGAAAGATCATTTGAAATTTGAAAATTACGGTATTGCAAAAAGCAGTCAGATATTCTGCAGAAATAGAACTCAGTGCCATACAGTGCAAGCAAGCAATATACTAACAGTGTTCAACTGTTTCATCAAAGCATTTACAAATTCAAGAAATTTGTTATTTCAAGCACAATTTAGAAAAAAATGAAGACTCCTCAACCATTTTCAGTGATTCCCTTATGCTCTAAATCCTACTTTAGCTCATGTGTTCCCATGTGTTATTTAAATATCAAACAAGGCAATTGAATGAATCAATTAGCGGCTGTAACACGAATATGAAGAGTTAAATGTCTTTCATGCACAGGGTTTTGGTTTGTAAGGCTACCTGTGTCTGTCTGTGGAGGGAACTTTACATCTATCATACTGTTACTTTACAGCATTGTTTTCAAGTCTATTTTCAATATTCTCATACGGTTATATCTGTTGTCAATACCTGTGTATTTGTTATCAGGTGATTGAGGTGGAGGTATTGGTATGTTGTAAATGTAGCTTCTTTTGCAGAGAGATTGTGTGAGTTATTCTAGCTGTATTAAAGCTGTCCAGAATTCAAGATTTTTCTCCCATACAGGGTGACAAAGACATCTAGCTTGCTGAAAATTCATCTCATGAATGCGTTGTTGAATTGTGTTTCTCTCGAGCTATTAGAAGTACCATTATTTTTTTTTAAATATAGTTTTTTTCTAATTTTTGGTCTGGCTGTAGTTTTTCCAAACCATCACTTCATAACAAGCCCATATCAGCATATACATTTATTGAAAACATTAACAACAACAAAGTTTCATGTTACATATAAAAAGATTTTTTTTCTTTTCTTTTTCATACAAGAAGATGTGATGTGATATTGTATATGATTACGTGTCTGTCAACCTTGAGGTACAGTGTCAGGTTATCCATTTGTATTGTTGGGACATGTTCTTTTGCGAGTTCATATGTCATCAATTATCCATCATCAACAATCGGGGTATACATCATCATTTCATCAACACACCAATGTGTGCAATTTCATTTAATACATCTACTTTTTTAAATAAAAACAATTATGTTGATATGTTTCCATTCAACCCAAGTCCTTAATTTACCTGTTAAATCATCAAATGTAACATCCCCCCCATGGCTCCAGAACCGATAACTAACTTTTGAAAGTGATAATCAATGGGGAAAAGGGTAAATATTTGATTGCTGAAAGCTTTCATAATTGCAATGTATGATTCTTAATGTAGAGACAGATGGCTATGATGAAAGCTTTTAAAGGGGTAAGCAAAATACTTTCTTTCAGCTTGTTGAACCCATGTTATGATGTCATATGGTTCTGCCTCTAAACCATGCTTGAGCATTCTTATTTAACATGGGTATGAAATATATAATCTGGCTTTGCTTTTGAATAACTCATACATGTATCCATACAGAGTGAATAATAAGCCTCTAAATTGATTATGCAAATCCCTAAAGAAAGACAAACTTGTACATTTCCAATAAATTGAATGTTGCAAGTCTTTGAGAATGTCATGCATATTTCAATAGTGTTTTGATACAATGAATACTGATGATGCAGACTTACAAGGCCCTCAAAGCTATAGATGCCATTTTTATTTTGGTTTATAGAAGGCTTTATAACTTTTGCTGAATGATTCATATTGCAAGTTCGTAGATGCAGCATAAAATGTGGATATCTAAACTCTCACCTACATTGTAATAGGAAAAACAAATTGTCTGATTCCTTACATATTCCTAAATATTATTTCATGATTTGAATCATTAGAAGCGCATAAAATGTAACAAAATGCAATCAGCATTATCAGTGAATGTATTGTGAATATGAAGTATTCTATAGGAGAGAATCTTAATCCGAGATGCAGATCAAATCAAGCAATTTGCAGTCTAGAACTAGACGTATATACAAACAAAAAATTGTTGCTGTCACTTGGCTTGTTCTCTTTTATAATAATATTGATGAGATCAATTTATACAGCACAGCTACTTTATAAATGTATTCTACTGCGCGTCAGGATCATTATACTATGATTCTGGCTGTCAACAACAATACATGTACACAATCTTTTACTTGGTCTTCACTAGTACAAAAAGCTGCCAGACATTACTTTCATTGTCCTCAGGCCTACTGCATTCAAATTCATTCATTATTGTGCTAACAGGTGAATTTAGTCAAGAGTGCTTGTTGACATTTCATTTCTCATAAAAACTCATCATTCCATGTTCTATTATGTTTTTTAATATTTTTTATAAATACTATTAGTATTATGATGATGATGATGATGATTATCATTATTATTTTTTTTTTGATGGGGTCATTTTGTTGAGAATATGGCTATTACATTGTACAGTCAAACCTGCTTTAGTGACCACCTGTCTTCAAAGACCACCTGTCTACAAAGACCACATTTTTTGTTTCCCTTGAGAATGGTTTCTCATTGAAACATGTACTAAAGGAACCTGTCTACAAAGACCACTTTTTGTGTTTCCTTTGGGCGGTCGCTACAGACAGTTTTGACTGTATATCTATAAACACCATATCAGAACTTCAGAATTACAAAGTTATCATCTTTACCCCATTTTTTCTTCAAATGCAGCCAAGTTAAAATACATGGAAATCTCACTCACCTTTGTATTATGTCACGTACAGTGCAATGTGGAATAATAATTTAAAAAATTCCAGCTTACACACTGTGTGTACCGGTATACATATGATGGACTTGCCTTGTGTGTAAACATATGATGGACTTGCCTTGTGTGTATACATATGATGGACTTGCCTTGTGTGTATACATATGATGGACTTGCCTTGTGTGTATACATATGATGGACTTGCCTTGTGTATGTACATATGATGGACTTGCCTTGTGTGTATACATATGATGGACTTGCCTTGTGTATGTACATATGATGGACTTGCCTTGTGTGTATACATATGATGGACTTGCCTTGTGTATATACATATGATAGACTTGCCTTGTGTGTATACATATGATGGACTTGCCTTGTGTGTATACATATAATGGACTTGCCTTGTGTATATACATATGATAGACTTGCCTTGTGTGTATACATATGATGGACTTGCCTTGTGTGTATACATATGATGGACTTGCCTTGTGTGTATACATATGATGGACTTGCCTTGTGTGTATACATATGATGGACTTGCCTTGTGTGTATACATATGATGGACTTGCCTTGTGTATGTACATATGATGGACTTGCCTTGTGTGTATACATATGATGGACTTGCCTTGTGTGTATACATATGATGGACTTGCCTTGTGTGTATACATATGATGGACTTGCCTTGTGTGTATACATATGATGGACTTGCCTTGTGTATGTACATATGATGGACTTGCCTTGTGTGTATACATATGATGGACTTGCCTTGTGTATGTACATATGATGGACTTGCCTTGTGTGTATACATATGATGGACTTGCCTTGTGTATATACATATGATAGACTTGCCTTGTGTGTATACATATGATGGACTTGCCTTGTGTGTATACATATAATGGACTTGCCTTGTGTATATACATATGATAGACTTGCCTTGTGTGTATACATATGATGGACTTGCCTTGTGTGTATACATATGATGGACTTGCCTTGTGTGTATACATATGATGGACTTGCCTTGTGTGTATACATATGATGGACTTGCCTTGTGTATATACATATGATGGACTTGCCTTGTGTGTATACATATGATGGACTTGCCTTGTGTGTATACATATGATGGACTTGCCTTGTGTATATACATATGATGGACTTGCCTTGTGTGTATACATATGATGGACTTGCCTTGTGTATATACATATGATGGACTTGCCTTGTGTGTATACATATGATGGACTTGCCTTGTGTGTATACATATGATGGACTTGCCTTGTGTGTATATATACATATGATGGACTTGCCTTGTGTGTAAACATATGATGGACTTGCCTTGTGTATATACATATGATGGACTTGCCTTGTGTGTATACATATGATGGACTTGCCTTGTGTGTATACATATGATGGACTTGCCTTGTGTGTATATATACATATGATGGACTTGCCTTGTGTGTATACATATGATGGACTTGCCTTGTGTATATACATATGATGGACTTGCCTTGTATTGGTTCATTTAATCTTCACTTGTTGATGCATCATGTTCACAATTAACCATTATATATTCATTCATCATTCTGCTTTAATCACTGACCATAAATCTCACAGAGATATAGCGCACAACAAGCCTATATCAATCTGCACTATAACACTGATTTGGAGCTTCCCTCAAATTTAAAGGGAAGGCTGCAAAATATCAAATGTTATCGGTTGAGATGTAATACCACCCTACAAACTTAACCAGGCGTTTGATCATCGACAGCGGAATATGTGTGAAGTCATGTGTTTATGTAGCCTTGTATGGTTGTGGACATTAATGTGTCTCTGAAGTTATGGCTGTCACATTATGTATATCTAGAAATTTTACAGAAAATGAAAAGGATAGTTTTATGAAAAAATATTTAATTATGCATTTTTAGAATTTGATAAATTTAACTTTACACCATTATGCATTATATTTTGAACATGAACAATACTTTTTAGTATCTTGAATTAAAAACAAAACAATAATGGAAAATAGTTTTCAATATGTTCAAGTGGATTTGTAACCAATAAAACTTATAAGGTAATGTAACAATTTAGAGTGGGAAAACAAACTTCTATGAATATATTTTGGCTTAAGAGTTTGAAGACCATTCTGTGGTTTGTTGGGTATCATGATCTAGTGGATAAGTCACTAGACTGTGGATTGAATGGTGCAGGGCTCAGATCCTAGCCAAGTAGCGCCTAAGGTGTTATTACCATTCAAAAGAAGTACCGGTACAGAATTAGCAAGTTATATTTGAAATGAGTGAAAATGTTAATATTCACATATCATACATAAAACAAAAAAGCTGAAATTCTGATGACCAAAAATATATGTATGCCCCTGAAAAGTAACAACTGAGCAAAAGATTTTGAGTGGCAGTATATACTCAGAATGAAAAGTGCTGCAAATATACTGATTTCACAACATTTGCAATAAAACAAAGAAGACAAAAATTCCAGAGCTCTTCACCCTGACATTATATTCTTGCTCAAAAATATTTAATCATAAAATGATCTGAATCATTTAATATTGCTTTCCATGAAAAAAAGAAAAAAAATATGCAAACATTTTAGAAGTAAGCATATATTTAAGATCCCTTCATTTGTGTGATTATTGAATGATTTGATGTCCGTAATGGTGTAATTTCTTACATACCGGTAAATGGTATTTATGAGGCAAAGGAATGTCATTGTGAAGATGCAATACATTTCCATGAATGTTCACATACACTTTGCTCGTCACTATAATGTTAGTGTAACTATACATTCGCATTTTCGACTCCATGGCACATTTATTTATATCTACACTGAGCTTATTTTGTTAACAGTATCGTCCTTCATTATCCTTACTTTGCTCTAGGAGCTTGAGGAAGCCAAAGATGACAAGGACGCTGAGAAGGTCACTCTGCTGGCCATTACCCAGAAGCCCCTTCACAAGGTCATTGGTGAGCACAAGGACGTCTTGAAGGTTGTCATTGCTCTAAACAACATCGTAGGAAACTTCAAGCTTGAGTGCCAAGACATCCTGAATGAATTCACCCTCTTTTCTGAACTCTGGAAAGAGGTAATGTTCTTATGTTATTTCAATTCAAGTTCAATTAATTTTTCTTCTTCTTTTATATTTGTTATCTGAAGTAGTACAGAAATGTGACTAATTATGTTAATTCAACGATTTTGGTATCCAAACACTCATTATTCCCTATTGTTCATCATTTGTTTCCGTACATTTCCATGTCTAAGTTGAAACAGAGGATTTAAAAAAAAAAAAAATCTGCAGCCAGGTTATATACCTTTGCATCTAGATGAGAAGATCTGCAATTTATTTCAAAGTAAAGTTTACAAAATTCTTATAAATATATCTTGTTGAAACTCTTTGCTTTTATTAATCAATTCAGTAATCACAAGGACGAAGTTGATACAAACATGATAGAGTAAATCTATTTCTGAAGGGAATAATATATGTATACTTGGGAGATTTATCACATAGTCGCATGTGCATTACTCTTAAAACTATTAGCACTACTGATCAATCCATTCATCACAAGAATCAAGTTGATACACCTTTTTAATGTCAATTTTTTTTTACCGAAGAGAGGTGATATATTCTTGTAGATTCATTACATTTGTTGTGCTTTTCTTTCTCTAGGATCCTGAGGAGAAAGTGAAAGAGTTCATGAACACGAAGCCTCTGATTTCAGAGATTGAATCTCAGATGAGATACTACCAGGTATGTAGAACCTCATTCTGGATTATATACTTAGTATACATGGGCCCTGTTTCATAAAAAATTGTATTGATAATAATTTATTAGAAATGATGTGCAGGTGTAAGCCTTTGAATTCATCATATCTGATTGACTGTGAGCAGATTTGATTTTATATTGTTGCATGTTATCATTCAAAATCAAGTTTATACAATGGGGACCAGAATGTAGCTTACCATTTATACATATCACTTGAAAGCTAGGCATTATTATATAATTTGTAGTAGTATGTATTCTTCTGATATATATACATATATATAGCATAAAAATAAGCAACAGCAATTGGTATATACATATGTCTTAAGAAACTAATATGTATGAAGGAAAATATATGAACCTGTCTTGCATCTTTTGTCAGGGATATGAGATGAGAATAGAAGAAATCCCAGCCAGCTACAGAGTAGGCTCTGTCATCTGTCTTACCGAGCGTCTGAAGAGTGCCCTTGTTGCTGAAACCAAGGCATGGAAGGTTGCATTCGGTCGCGCCCTCAACTCCAAGGCCTCTGCTGACATGGAGGAGATCTTTGATTTCATAGAGGATCTTCAGAAGCGTCTCCCGACCTATCAAGGATCTTGATGATGTCCGTGCAGCCATGGCATCGTTGACCGAGATCAGAGAATCAGAGATACGTATTGATATGACTATCTCACCTATTGAGGAGTCTTATGCTCTTCTCCACAAGTATGAGCTCATCTTCTCTGATGGCAATGCAGAAAAAGTGGACAGTCTGTCTTACAACTGGAAGAACCTCACCACACAGGTAATCTTCATGGCAGTTCTTGACTTCTATCAATTGATGCCTTCTGTACATGTACATATACATTTACTCTGTGGGAAGTTTGCAAGTCTGTTCTTACCAAGTCATAGCTTACACAAAGTACAACCTCAATCTTGAACAAAATTGAAGTTGTTTGAAAGATAGATGATGTTAATCATGAACTTGAACATCGTGTGCCTTTTCATCTGTAATTTTATTGGGGATATTCAGGGATATTCATAATATCTGTCATTGATAAAGTAATGCAGTTGCTTAAGCTGCTGATGATCTGTTTGTTTGTTTGTTCATTTATTTGTTTGTTTAGTTCATCAAAGTAGCCGATCACCTGGTGTCCATCCAGCCAGACTTCAAGGGTGACCTGCTGAGTGGTGTAACCGCCTTCCAACAGGATGCTACTGCCTTTGTAGACGAGTACACTGATAAGTAAGACAAACCCCCTTAGGCCTTGTTTAGACATGATAGAGCATTTCTAACTAACCATCATGGTGGTCAAATGAAATGGCATAAGAGTAGTTTGCTTGTCACAAATCTATGTAATGTAATACACATATCGCAGCATACCGTCCTATAGGGGTCTTTGTTCTGCTCAGCCAATTTCTTTTCGATTGTTTTATCACCACTTAATATTCTTTAGGGAGATGAACTGATTGGATTTGGAGTAATTACATCAAAGGGGTCAGAGGTCATTTAAAATGAAAGTCATATACTTTCTCCCATGATAACTATATTTTAAGAATCTCTTTCAAGTGCTACGTGTAGATTGATATTCTTAAAAATAAGCCACTCTAATCTTCTTTTCATTATTCTATCCTCACAGGGGACCCATGGTTCAAGGTATCGCACCCAGAGAGGCCAGTGATCGTCTCCAGCTCTTCCAAGCCCGGTTTGATGAACTCTGGGGTAAATACCTCACCTACTCTGGAGGTGAAGAGCTCTTTGGTCTGCCTGTCACAGAGTACCCTGATCTACAGCGCATCAAAAAGGAGTTCAACTTGCTTTCAAAGCTCTATGGTCTCTACAATAATGTGATTGAGAAGGTCAATGGATACTATGATATCCCCTGGGTGGATGTCGACATTGAGAAGATCAATGGAGAGTTGCAAGACTTCCAAAACAAGTACGTTCTAAACTTATTGTATTCATTATGGGGGGTGTTGTGCTCACTGATTGTAGGTGATCTTGAGTTGATCAATTTGAATCAAAGATATAGTTTACAGTTATATAATATATGGTAGATTTTGACAAGCTGAAAATTGAGGTAGCATTTTAGCGACACTAAACTGATTTGTTACCCTTCTTATGCATTTTACTTATGAATGGATTAATCACTCTCTCATTTCCAATGTCCATTGGCAGATGTCGAAAGTTGCCCAAGGCTCTCAAGGAATGGCAGGCATTCATGGACCTGAAGAAGAAGATTGATGACTTCAGTGAATGTTGTCCTCTACTGGAGATGATGGCGAACAAGGCTATGATGACACGTCACTGGGATCGCATCGCTACCCTCACTGCCCATACCTTTGATGTGGATTCTGACACATTCCTCTTGCGTAACATCATGACTGCACCTCTCCTCCCCAACAAGGAAGACATTGAGGTGAGCTATTTTGTGACAGAGATTTCGTGTAGCGGATAAGCCATCACACTTTGAATCACAAGGTTCAGGGTCCAAATCCATTGAAGAGCATTAATGTCTTTTGTTAAGACAATTATCAATATTTACCATACACAACCTAAGAGAAATAAATGGGTACCATTAGGAAGAAATTTCTTGAATGTTTCTAGCCTTATTAGATCAGCTAGTCTAGAACAAGAACCACGATAATAAATCCAAAGCTCTTTGGAAGTGCAAATTTTATTTTACCCAAATTTGTCCCTGGTAAATCAGTACATAGTAGGAAAAGATGTTTGATTGTCACTGTAGCAGCCCTTCGTAAGCAGTACCACAGGGTACCAGTACACATTAGTAAAATTGGGAATTGGTAATTTGAGAGTATTGGAGCATTGCTCCATGGCAGACATGACCACTGTACAAGAAACTGTTAACATGACCATGTTATGTTTCATCTCTTGTTCAGGATATCTGTATCTCAGCTGTGAAGGAGAAGGATATTGAAGCCAAGCTGAAGCAGGTCGTAGCTGAGTGGAGTGTACAGGACTTCCAGTTTGGTAGCTTCAAGACCCGTGGTGAGCTGATGCTGAAGGGTGATACTACCGGAGAGATCATCTCGATGATGGAAGACAGTCTCATGGTACTGGCTTCTCTCATGAGCAACAGGTCAGTATTCATTCAATCTAACCTGTATAGAAAGGCCACTTGAGGAATGCAAGTAAACTGGTTCTCATAGGCAGTTGGTCTTTATGTACAGGTTCATTTCATGCATGATTCATTGAGAAGACAGTCTCATGGTACTGGCTTCTCTCATGAGCAACAGGTTGGTATTACTGCCATTGTCATCATGATGAGCATTATGAATATTATCCTCATTTTCTGTTTACATTACCATCACTACTGTTGTTATCAAAAAGTCAATTTCCTGGGAAAAAATGGGAAGAAAAGTATGTGTAGCTTGATGGCTGATAAGGGTTGATAAAGTTGACAAAATGCACATCTGAATTTTGAGGACAAAGTGATATCTAAATGTATATAACTTAGGAGAATTAGGTGACTCCCCCAAAAGTTGATGCTACCATCATCATTCTCATCATCGTCGTCATCACCACAACCACGACCAAAATCATGACCACCACCAAAATCACTGCTACCACTATCATAGTATCTATTGGACAGTTATCATTTGTAGCACTCTTCTTTAATGGCTTAATCTTTTTGCTTTCCAGATACAATGCCCCATTCAAGCCTGATATCCAGAAGTGGGTCCAGCGTCTGTCCAACACCACGGAGATCATTGAGAACTGGATGCAAGTACAGAACCTCTGGGTCTATCTGGAAGCTGTCTTTGTGGGTGGTGACATCGCTAAGCAGCTGCCACAGGTTAGGAATGATATAGTGAATACCATAATGGGAAAAATGAAAGGTGACAGAATGAAAGGGATGTCAGTGTTAAGCTAGGTTGTATGATCCATAGTCACATGTTCATCTTTTAAAGAGCTGATTGATATAATGTGTTTTTAATTATTACTGTAAATCCTGTTATAGGAAGGACTTCAGTCATGGCCATGTAATTCTGCCAAAAGTTTTAATATATTATTCTGTATCAAATACCGGTTTTACTATAGCATTTTGTGTGTGATTAGGAGTCTACATTTTATTTTATTTTTGTTCATAACCCCAAATATTTCCAACCATTTTTACTCTCCTTCCAGGAAGCCAAGAGGTTCAGTAACATTGACAAGTCCTGGGTGAAGATCATGCAGCGCGCCATGAGGACACCAACGTAGTCCAGTGCTGCGTAGGTGATGACACTCTCTCACAGCTCCTACCACATCTCCTAGAACAGCTTGAGATCTGTCAGAAGTCATTGACTGGTTACCTGGAGAAGAAGCGTCTGGTCTTCCCTCGATTCTTCTTTGTGTCTGATCCTGCATTGTTAGAGATCCTTGGTCAGGCTTCAGACTCACATACCATCCAGGTGAGTGTTTTTCCTTGAATCTTGAAAACATTGAACCTATATTGTACAGATCTCACCAGGTATTTGAAGCATGCAATTATTGGAGCTTTATGTTGGGAGAAGTTTTTAACAATTAACAAAAAATCGCTTCTGACTGATGGGAATTTATCTTGTGTATTTCTGCAAGAGCTTATCAGGTTCTCAATATACTAACAAACAGTGTAGATCTCCCCCGTTTACCTACTATTAGATTGGTAACAAATGACAAATAGTAGAGCTCAAGTGCTATAATAATACTTGCCCTATTGTAACTAAATCATTTGTCAGCAGAGAAATAGTGAAATCAAGTTTCCTTGGCATAGACTCTGAGAGAAAACTAACATGATTATCTTTTGTAAGTTGAAAAAAAAACTTTATTCATCTCTGGTAGTTTGTGTTGAGGTGACTCAGTGACTATTTTATTCACACCATATGGTACATGTACATAATTGTATTATAAATAGCAATTAACTTAATGTTGATATGATCTTGTTGATTGATTACAGGCTCATCTTGAAGGTCTGTTTGACAATGTGAAGACAGTGGACTTCCATGAGAAGAATTATGATAGTATCCTTGCTATCAGCTCTAGGGAGAAGGAGAAGATTGAACTGGTTACCCCAGTCATTGCTCAGGTAAGTCAGTCACTCGACATTTGATCCGGGCATTATTTTGTGAAATATACAACGTTAGGGTTAAGGTTTCCATAAAGGTTTTAGGTCAGGTATAGTGTTTTTGTTCTGGGTTGAAATTAGATTTGTTTTGTCAGTATAGGAAATTGACTGCAGAGGAATGTGACATACATGTAGAAAGGGTAAGTCGCAGTCTTAGTTTAGATGTTGAAATCAAGATAAAATATACTTGTCTGAAGTTAAAGCTTTTGATTAATTATAGGACATTTATAATATTTCTGATATGTACAGGTATTCTTGACATTACAAGTATTAGGTCCTATATTGATATTGCCTCTTATTGATGTTGATTCAAAGATGAAATACAGATTATGAAAGTAGCATATAAAGACACATTTTTTAATGAGCTCTGAATTGAACTGGTCCTTACCTTGCTATAATCGTCTTTCTTTTTCTCTCCTCATCTAGGGTAATGTTGAGATGTGGCTAGGAGAACTGTTGAAGAATGTGAAGAAGTCTATTCACACTATCATCAGGACATCGTACATCGCTCTCCAGGACAAGGAGAACTTTAACCTGATAGAGTTTGAGAATACGACGCAGCGCAGATTGGTCTGCTTGGTATCCAGATGATCTGGACTAGGGACAGTGAGGAAGCTCTCAAGAATGCTCGTTCTGATCGCAAGGTTAGTCATCTCACCTTTTCTCTGATAGATGTATATATGGCCATCGATTTGACTGCCTCAGTAATATGCATGATTTAGAAACGTATGAGTGCAGATTCCATTGTGGCTCTACATTGTGTCAACTGTATAGATTCCCTTATAGTGACATGTTATAAGATAGATAAGATAAATTCCTGAGAGGACCATTGGATTTATTAAGTTAGAACACATGTATCACCTTAGTAACAGCAGTAATTACATTACTCAGGGCTTACTACCATGAGGAAGCTGTGGAATGCATTGCCTTGAATCCTTCAGGAAAATCACTTTGTGAACCTAAATTTTATTATCATCATTGTAGGAAGATGCTGATTTGATTATATGAATTGTTATTCTCTTCTATGTACAGATCATGGCAACCACCAACCAGTATTTCATTGACATGCTGAACATGCTGATTGATATGACCACTCAAGAACTCACCAAGTATGAAAGAACCAAGTTTGAGACTCTCGTCACCATCCACGTCCATCAGAGGGATATCTTTGATGACCTGGTAGGTCAAAGGTCATCCTTGAATGGATTACTTCACATTCATGTTAAGATTTGGTTTGAAATTGATTAACTGATGTGCAGATTGCGGGAATAATTTTTTCTGCATTTACAGGATCATTTACTACCTGTAGTTGAATAAGGAGCACAAGCTTTTAGAGATTAATTTGAATTTTTATATAGAACCCTTTTCAGAGTTGGTGATCCTTTAAAGGAGATTTTAAAAATGACTCGAATAAGACTGAAAGAGAGAAAGTTTGTGTGTGGTAGAGCAATGGACCAAACAGGTCGGGTGACGGGGCTAGAGAATGAAGGGAACCTTGAAATGATATGCTAAACAGATAGAGATACAAAAGAGATAAAGAATGAAATGGCAGCTATGTGAACCAAAGAACTGGAGCAGATCCATCACCAGACCTTATGAACAGCTACTGACTTTTCTCAAAACCTCAATCATTCTTGCATTTCAAAGGTACGCATGCACATCAAGTCTGTCAATGACTTTGAATGGCTGAAGCAGTCTCGTTTCTACTTCAACGAAGACACAGATGCTTGCATTATCTCCATCACTGATGTTGACTTCTCTTACATGAATGAACCTGTGGGATGCACAGACAGACTTGTGATCACTCCACTTACTGACAGGTAGGTCCAGCATCTTGGAGGGAGGGACAGAACAGGAATTTATTATGTCCCATAAACGCATGTAATGTAGTTTATCATGTCCTTGCCACCAAATCTTTTATGGCAAAGAAACAGAAATTTCAATATTGTAGCTGATATGTTTCCGAACACCTGAAACTCTAGTTTCTACAGTTGGAATATTTAAATGCATATAAAAGAATCTTCCAGAGGATTCTTAAAGTTTGCATTGTACTTGGTGGTGTGTATAACATTCAATAAGTTTGCGGTTACACCATGTGAGTAGAAGAATCTTCCATGTTCAAATATGTATGGGAGAGGAAAGCAATGGGAAATTCTTGTTATGTTATTTCTCCATATCACCTTCAACATTGGATTATAAAGCCGTTTCCATTGTACAAACTAGATAGGCGAATTGAAGAGAAGAATTATCATAAAAGTTAAGTAGGCATTTTAATGCCCTGTAAGATGCTCCAAAGCAATCATTAGGAAAATGTTTAATTCTGGAATTTTATTTCTTTATTCTCCTGTGCTCAGATGCTACATCACTCTAGCTCAGGCCTTGGGTATGAGCATGGGAGGTGCCCCAGCTGGTCCTGCTGGTACGGGCAAGACTGAGACAACCAAAGACATGGGAAAGGCCTTGGGGAAGTATGTGGTGGTCTTCAACTGCTCTGATCAGATGGACTTCAGAGGACTTGGCAGAATCTACAAAGGTAAGGTTTCTTCATTCAAATGTCTCTTTGTTTAAGTACAGTCTTATAAATAAGGTTAATTCTTTGACTCTGTCTGGCTTCTTACGTTCTTTGACAAAGTCACTTGTACTTGGTTAACTGTAGTCTTTGTGTTTACTCAACGGATCTTCAATATTAAAACAAAATCTCCTCTCTTGTTTGTTTAGGTCTGGCTCAGTCTGGTTCCTGGGGTTGCTTTGATGAGTTCAATCGTATTGAGTTGCCTGTACTCTCTGTGGCTGCTCAGCAGATCTACATTGTACTCTGCTGTAAGAAGGAACGCAAGAATAATTTCGTCTTCACTGATGGTGATATCGTTGACATGGACCCTGAGTTTGGTATCTTCTTGACCATGGTAAGATATTGATGAAAGAATATCAACTGCAATATCCACAAACTCGTGTATCTAGAAAAGAGAGATATGTAGTATAACTAACAATGATGGTGCAAGGCTTGTTTAATTATCTGTTCATTCTAAAGTGTGGCTTGCAACCATACCTTGGTGTTTGGAATGAGTATATATAATTTTTACCCTCTGAAAGAAAAGCAGGTGCATGCATTTTTAAGTTCTCAGAATGCACTGGAAGAGCAGCATTAAGTTATATGTCTTCTTTAAAGTAGGGACATTTAGTGCAATTCTATAATGGTTGATTCTCTACTATATAATGGATGAGAGTCTTTTTTCTATTGCTATTGCTAAAAGTTTAGGTTTGTAAAGCTTAGAGATTAGAGAATATCAGTTATATTGTATTGTACTTACAATCCTGAAAATTGTAAGCTGTCTTTCACAAACACACCTGCACAGCTGAAAAATCTTTGATGTGAAATCACCATCGAGCTCATTTTATTCCCCTTCAACAGAACCCTGGATATGCTGGACGTCAGGAGCTGCCCGAGAACCTGAAGATCCAGTTCAGGACCGTAGCCATGATGGTACCTGATCGTCAAATCATCATGAGGGTCAAACTGGCTGCCTGTGGTTTCCAGGGAAATGTCATCCTGGCTCGCAAGTTCTACACACTCTACAAGCTGTGTGAGGAACAGCTTACAAAGCAGGTAAGACCATAGGAGATGATAAGCGAGCATCTAACTGTTGAATCAAAGATGATAACTCAGTGAGAGTCTACAAATGAGGAGTGTAGTATATTTTTTATTTTTTGTGGACTATATGCAATGGAAATGTTGTTTATATTTGAATACCTGTATTTGTATTCTTCTGTTAGATATGAAAAATGTTATTTGTAAGAGAAACCTGGACTTGAAAACCAAATACCTCTCAGATGTTGTCTGCATATTGTTGTTTACCTTCAATGTCACACATATCAATGCTATGTCATTATATGGAGTGGCACGATGGACCTGGTGAAGTATTATTTACCTTCTATGAGTATGTAGAAATATAGAAATGATCTCAACAGATTTGAGACATTTGAGTTGTATACACGTACAGTAGTAAGCTACACCTTGCAGACAGCTCTGTTATGATAATGATGTTCTAGAGCTTGCCTACTAAATTTTAAGGTTGGTAGAAGCCTAGATTACATGGTAGAATGATGTTTTGTTTATGATCGTAGGTTCACTATGACTTTGGTCTACGTAACATCCTATCTGTGCTGCGTACACTCGGAGCCTTCAAGAGATCCAACCCTGGGGACAGTGAGAACATGATTGTTATGAGGGTTCTCAGAGACATGAACCTCTCCAAACTGGTAAGCTTTCTTTTCTTTCATTTCAATCAGAATATCTGGCTAAGCTGGTGAGAGCCAAATGGATGTTAAACTCATGTCATTTTGCATAAAATTAATGCCTTTCTAGATCATAACAGATATCAAGATATATTTATTCAAGTAGAATGTTTTGGAATGACAACATCTATTAATTGATTGAAACATGATAGTCTACATTTTGCTTAAAATAGATAGAGTCAATGCCATTTTTATTCAGTGACGACTTTTAATTATTTTATTGTATTCGGATTGTATTGTAAGTTGTTACAGTTGTTTGCCCTGTAAGCATTTTACTCATTTGAACACTTTTATGCTTTTATTAATGTGGACATTAAATGGACTTTGAACTTAAGAACTTATGAATATGTAATTTTGGAAGTGAGTCCATCTACAATCTGTTTTGTTACAAGTAATTATCAGCTAATACATGTAATTTCGTGAAAAGAGATTTGTTATGATATTATTTTGTGGCCGAATCTTTTAAGATTTGATGTTGTTTGTTTGTTTGTACAGGTGGATGAGGATGAGCCTTTGTTCTTGTCTCTCATTGATGACTTGTTCCCTGGTATGACTCTAGACAAGGCTGGTTACCCAGAAATTGAGGCTGCCATAGAGAAACAGGTAAGTTGTTTGAATTTTCTTCCTAAAGTTTCATTAAATATCAGCACTTTGCCTGCTGAGCATCTTAATAGGATATTTACATATGTCTTAATCTGGGCCTCATCGTATAACTGAGAGCTGAAATTGATGCAAAGTGATTGCAACTTGAGATTGACATCGATCATAACTGTGTTCATGAGGATAAGAGGTTGTAAAATTGATTTTGAGGACTTGCAATCAAATTTGGATCAATTCCAACCCTTTATAAAACAAGGGCCTATTATACCACTTAATTACCATACTCATATTCATGGATGCTCCTATGAAATGTGCTTAGGGGCATCTTGTTTCATTTGCTTGTTACTAGTTCCTGTCTTGTGAAAGTGTAGGTTGCATCCATTGGTTTAGGTAAGTTTATTGCAAACCTAATTTCAAACCATTGTTATTGAGGCTCGCTTAAATTTTTATAAATATAGTTTGGAACTGTTCTTGTACGATACACGAATACTAAAGTTCCATACATTTGTATTTGTTGTAGATCCGTGAAGCTGGCTTAGTTCATCATCCTCCATGGACTCTGAAGCTCATTCAGCTGTATGAGACTCAGAATGTTCGTCACGGCATGATGACACTGGGACCTAGCGGTGCAGGTAAACCAAATCATAGTGATAGCCTGTAATACAATTCAAGATTTAGCTCATAGTTCAGATCACATTGCAAAGACATTGTGATCAAATGCTTCTTTCATAGGGGCTTGTGTTAACTGAAGATATATCTGAAACTAAATTATTATTTTACTTAAAATAAAACACCAAACTATAAATGGACCCTTGCACAAACATGGTTATATGAATAGGATATATGAATAGGAACTTCTTTTCTCAAATATGAATATCTTACCAATGAAAAGAATCAATATGTTTGGTGAGACTCCTGTTACAAGGCACAGTGAAGAAAAAAGGACCCTTCCCCCCAAAAAAATACTATGAATTGACCGATTGAATCTTAGCTAGATTTAATCTCAACAAGAAACATGTCTAGCAATCAATATTAGAACATTAAAGTTACAGAATTTTAAATGCATTGTTTGTGTAGTTCGTTTGCGTACTGAGACGCATAATTTTCCTCTGTCTGTTCTTAGGTAAGACCAAGTGTATCAACACCCTAATGAAGGCAATGGGTGAGTGTAAAGCACCCCATAGAGAGATGAGAATGAATCCTAAGGCTATCACAGCACCTCAGATGTTTGGAAGGCTGGATGTAGCTACCAATGACTGGACTGATGGTATCTTCTCTACACTCTGGAGGAAGACTCTCAAAGCTAAGAAGGTATAATCATCTATCTTTAACACTCTTTTGTCATTAATCTCTCATCAAACACATATGTTCAATATGACTTTTAGTATGTTATATAAGTGCCCGGCAAGAGCAGAAGTTAACCTTGTTTATAACATTGTTATTGCAAAGACAATTAGCTAATGATGAAAGATTATCATTGAATTATAAATCAGCATAATTATGTGCTAATTGTTCTGGGTTCAACTATTGTCAAACCTACCAACTACGGTTTATGATCAATGCATGTTCATATTTAAGTTAAGTTCCTGAGGATGATCAGATATACATGATTGAAAATTCAAACTTATATACTTTTCTGCTCTGATCAGAGTTTTCTTTCTAGCTTTGTTAGCCCAATATCTCTATTCAACATTAACAATCTGGTTAGGGCTTGTCCAAATGAACGTTTCACCCATTATACCTATCAGGGAGAGCACATCTGGATTGTACTTGATGGACCAGTAGATGCTATCTGGATTGAGAACCTCAACAGTGTGTTGGATGACAACAAGACCCTCACTCTGGCCAATGGTGATCGTATCCAGATGTCACCTAACTGTAAGGTCATCTTTGAGCCTCACAATATTGACAACGCCTCTCCTGCCACGGTGTCTAGGAATGGTATGGTCTACATGAGTTCATCCATCATGGATTGGCTACCTATCCTACAGGTAAATACCCATTCTAAAGGTTTATTTTGACACAAGGTAGTGCCACTTTGAGAAAAAACACACAGAAATGCAGGAAAAATGGAGAAACTGGGAATATGCTTCACATTGATATATTTCATACACATATCGCCATTACTGTTCATAGGGGTCACTGTTGAATGCAGCTTTTTCCCTCTCCCCCCCCCAAGAAATAATAACTTTATGGTAGGCCTTTCTACCTCTGGACCCTGTGAACCAATGCTATACAAACTTGAACGGTCATGTGTCCTGTGTGAAGAAGTCTTGACATACTCCATATTTCATTAAAGGTGATATACTAATCCTGTATTAATCTCTTAAATGATTTGTTTTGTTTGTCTCACCCTTTAGGGTTGGTTGTTCACCAGACCAGCTACCCAGCAAGAACTGTTGATGGCTCTCTTTGAGGCTACCTACAAGGACCTGTACCTCTATGTCATTCAGAGTCTTATCCCTAAGATGGAGGTGAGTATCTCAGTGGGATCAGGAAGAAATTGATTGCATTCATTGCATTTGTAAAGTTAAAGGGATTCTGCACCTACTGATATGGCCCTCTATCTCTCATGTACTGTGTATTCTTGCCCATAGCTGCACCCACAATGCAGCAGTGATGATAACAACCTCCTCTACATTATGTTTTCTCTAGTTCAGTGTTTTAGTCATAACCCACTTATGAGTTGTTAACACTGCATCCTAGTGTAGAGATCCTTTAAAGTTGTACAAATAACGTTGAATGCATGTGCTAAATGACATGTCTTTGAAAAGTTGTATATTGCTGAAAAGTCGAAATTGAGGGCCCTGTCATATAAAGAGTTGAATAAATCACAACTTTTTTTGCGATTGATATCAATTGCAACTATGTACATAAGAGATAGGAGATTGCAAACTTGCGATTGATTTGGATCTTTCAAAATATTTTATAAGACCGGGCCCAGATGCTATTTATGTCTGCTTATATATTTAGTTGTTACTTTTTTAATGGAATGTTGAAATAATACTTCAACTTGAACTTTTAACTTGGAGTATAGGTTTATATAAATAATGTACCATTGCTCAAGTACTCTCTATCTCTGTGTCTCTGTCTCCCTCTGTCCCTTTCTTTTTTTGACAATGTACATTGTAATTCTTTACTTTTGCACTCATAATAAATTCTATTCGTCTGATGATTATTTCTAGGTCCTGGAATGTATGTACGTGAGGCAGACAATTGATCTCCTGACAGGCCTGATTCCTGGAGAGGACTCTAACCCATCTAGGGAACATCTTGAGAGACTCTATATCTTCTGTCTCATGTGGTCTCTAGGAGCTCTCCTTGAGCTGGATGATAGGAAAAAGGTAAGATTTATTTCCGATCCAATCCAACCAATCCCAAATGTATCCGATATAGCACCTTTTCCTTGCAGTTGCTATGTGCTGAACACATTGCTTTACATTCCAAAAAGGCCAGGTCAATTATCAAAGCTCATGTAAAGAATCAGAAATTTACTAACTTGCCTGAAAACCTCCTTCAATTCCACAAAAGAAAAATGTAAATAAATGAATAACAACAATTTGCCTCTTATCCTCTTTTTTTATGAAGGGCAAATTATTAAAATTTGTAAGCTGCTGTATTTATTTTTAAAACCTATAGTGCACTATCAGAGGTTATGGTCACTGGTTTACTCGTTTTATTTTGAATTAGAAGTGCTGCTCATGAGGGTAAAATGATACAGTGCATTATCTTGAAACAATGATGGCGTCATTTATGAGTGATATTCCTTCTTTTGAAGCTAGTCATTAATTTAATGTGGATACAAACTAAGCTGAGATTAAACTTGTTGCTTTTTTCAGATGGAAGCCTGGTTAGTTGAGAGAGGTGGTCTTCTGCTACCCACTACTGGTGCTGGTCAAACCATCTTTGAGTTTGTGGTCAGAGATGATGGTCAGTGGGAGCATTGGTCAGATAGGGTAAGAACTCTTCTACTATTTTTTCTTTTCTCCTTATAGATATGGCTTGAAAATAAAGAAATAAAACAGGTTGTTAAATGAGCCGAGAGAATTACAAAGAAGAATATAAGAATTATGTACCTTTTCCCATCTAAAAGACTATAAAAAGTGAGTGAAGGTGAAAGTAAATGTCAAAATAATTTTTCAAGTAAATAAATAAATGATGGATACTGGAGCACAAGGAACCTCACTACTTTAATATGGGAATAAACAAAATTGAGAACCTACAACTATAATCATGATTTCTATGTTCGGTATTGTTATTACAGGTACCAGAGTACATCTATCCTACCGATTCCACACCAGAGTATTCCTCTATCTTGGTTCCTAATGTAGACAATGTTTGCACAGACTACCTGATACATACCATCGCCAAGCAGGATAAGGCAGTGCTTCTTATTGGTAAGACTTCAGTTATTTAGAGAGGGAGCGTTTGAGAGAGAGAGAGAGAGAGAGAGAGAGAGAGAGAGAGAGAGAGGGAGTGTGTATGAGAGAGAGAGAGAGAGAAAAAGGGAAAGGGAGAGGGAAAGAGAGAGATAGAGAGAGAAAGAAAGGGATCTGTGCTGTAGAAACCAAAAAAGTAAACAACAGTAACAACAAAAACAACAAAACAACAACAATAACAAATACTTGTGGGACAGATTAAAGAAAGGAAGCAGTAGATAGAACATAAGGTCTAGAATGAGCAATGAATAATAGCAGCTCTGGATTGGAGGCATAGCTGTAGGGATGAGTTTTAAAATGGAAGGATTGCCAAAAATATAGAAATAGATTATGAAAGATAAACAATTTGAATAAAATTAAAAGGGAGAAAGAGAGGGCTAAGATAGTCAGCGACAACTTATGAACAGGAGAAACTGCCTCCAATTATAGTGTGGTACTTGTAGTCATCATATGACTGTCATAGTACCATTGTGAATTGATTGATGTTATGTGTCTATATTAATACAGGTGAGCAGGGTACCGCTAAGACGGTTGTCATCAAGGGATACTCCAGCAAGTATGATCCTGAACATCATCTCTTCAAGAGTCTCAACTTCTCTTCTGCTACCACACCTAACATGTTCCAGGTGTGTTCATATTCATAAACATAGTTTGTACTTCATTCTGCTCACCCATGGTGTAGAATATGCTCTTATTAAAGCCAATGATATCTAATTTTACATGTATGTCTAGAGCATTGTGAGACGTTTCTTCTCTTTACTATCTTGAATCCTAAAATGTTTCAGGGAGGAGAATGAGGGCAGAAATAGTTCCTTTAGGGATCAATTGCCAAGTCTGTTACACCATGCTTGTCCTTCACTTTCCAAATAAGTGTAATCAAATGATTGGTCAAATGCAGTCATGAATAAGAGATGAATGTATCATTGACAACGACAATTATAGTCCTTCATTTGTATATGGGAACAGGTTTTAACTGTCGTGTTCTGTGTAGATAGAAAGAAATTGTCCAATGACCTGGTAAACCATCCAGTAAGGAGGGCTAGCATCTTCTTATTTGAAAGCCAAGAAGAGCTTGTTATCTTTATTTTGCGTTCTTTCCTCTCCTGTATTTTGTGTTTGTATTGTTTGACTTCTTTTGTCTGTGCATTCTTGTGATTTAATTTGGAGAGTGCAAGAAAAAAAGCTTTACATGTCTTTATTTACTTAAATTTATTATTGCTTGACTTGTTTGCAGCGCACTGTTGAGAGCTATGTAGACAAGCGTGTCGGTACGACCTATGGACCCCCCGCTGGCAAGAAGATGACTGTGTTCATTGATGATTTGAACATGCCTGTCATCAATGAATGGGGAGATCAGGTATGTTGAATCAAAACCAAGCTCTGGAATCCTGAATTCTGCAAGGGCTGGAAAGAGAATACCAATACATCTTGATAAATCATAGTTTTTTCAAGTTTGAATAAATTGAATGGAAGAGGGAGAGGAAAATAAAATGCATCATGTCAATTGATGTCTTGATACAAGAAGAATAATAGCGTAAAAATAATAAATTAGGGGTGAGGGAGGTCAAGAGAAGGCTTAAAGGGGGACTTGATTGATGATTGCCATTTCTAATGCTTTAATACTGAGGTTTTCTCCTTATTATTCCTTCCTTTTCTGATTGGTTATGCATATAAATTGGTGAGTTGTTACTTTATCAGAGTTAGAAAAGAAATGTCTGCAAACTGAAAGGAGAATCCTCACATGCATTGAAAGGTATATACGTGTACATTTCATCCTTCAGATCACCAATGAGATTGTTCGTCAGTTGATGGGAACCAGAGGTTTCTACAGTCTTGAGAAGCCTGGTGAGTTCACCAGCATCGTTGACATCCAGTTCTTAGCAGCTATGATCCAACCAGGAGGAGGGCGTAACGATATCCCTCAACGTCTCAAGAGACAGTATAACGTCTTCAACTGCACGCTGCCCTCCAACAACTCTATTGATAAGATCTTCAGCACCGTCGGAACAGGACACTACTGCAAGGTAAGGGCACGATTCTTTCGTAATTGGAATAAGGACAAATTCCTTACAACAGGTATTATGAAATGTTAGGAGGGCGTAAGACCAAGTGATCTAAAATATAATGTTATTACTGTAATCTTTTAAAATGTCTTAGGAGGCAATACTGGTAACCTATCAAAAGCAGTTCACCAGATTTCTTCTTGTTTTTATAGAAATAAAGCATCCATGGTTAAACATATTGCACTACAGTGACACTTGAATGTAAAGACCACTCGAGGGAAGCAACAAACTTGGTCTTGATAGGCAGGTGGTTTTTCACTACAGGTGTAAAGTATACTTGATTTGACCCTGATATTGAGGTTTCTATTAATGATCCTATGAGACTGGTTTTCCTGGTTCATTTATAAAGCATTAATGAGTAAATGCTTCAGATATATATCCCTTGATTATTTCTAGCCTACTTGATTTCTATTCTGTGCAGGAGCGTGAGTTTATTGATGAGGTTTGTCAGTTAGCGTCCAGCCTAGTCTCCTGCACCAGGAAGCTCTGGCAGCGTACTAAGATCAAGATGTTGCCTACCCCAGCTAAGTTCCATTACATCTTCAATCTTCGTGATCTCAGTAGGATCTGGGAGGTAAGTTCAGTTATTGGAGAAAGGGTTTATTTTTTACTGTCAACATGTATTCATCTTTACATCTACATTGTCTTTAGTTTATTTTGAGTTGTCCCCTGTAATGAATATGTTGATCATTGTTTAGATTTTGTTTACGAAATGTTGAACCATTCTTCCCCAAAAGGACTTTTTTGTCTTTGTATAAGATAAATTGAAGTATTTTTCACCTGAAGTCAACATGGCGAGCTTTATTTTGTCTATGTATATTATTTGTTAATATTATTATCCTACTCAGAAAGAAAATCTATTTGTCTTAGGTTAGGGTATGTTGACTGGTGCTTGAAATGAAATCAACATATTTATCTGTATTTGTTATTTTTCTATGAATTGAACAGTACTCCTGAAATAATATCTCTATGCTGTCTATGTATTAGGTTTATCGAGGAGTTCTTCCCCTTAAATTGGAATAATACTTACCCTTACTTTGTCTTTGTACAGGGAATGTTGAACAGTGATGCTACAGTGATCAGCAGTCCTGCTGTCCTACTTGGTCTGTGGAAGCATGAATGCACGCGTGTCATCGCTGATAGATTCGTCAGTCAAGACGACAAGGACTGGTTTGAGAAGACTATCAAACATGTAGGTTTATTTTCTTTATCATGATAATGAGGTTGTTCATTAGTAGTATCCTGTGTAACATGGCGTAATGGTGACAAATGACACTTATTTGATGCAAACTGAGCAGTCTTTCAATGTTATATCCAAATGATGAAATTCTTTGTATTTAAATAATGAGCAGCACACTGGTCCATCTTCTCAAGCTTGTACATTAAAATGCTCTGTTGGAATGTCTGATCTAATAACATCATGTTCATAGGTATCATTGGATGTACACGATGCTCTGCCATGTGAATGTTAATCAGAGAGGTAACTTAGGGAAGAGCTTATGAAAGAAAACACTTAGAATTTAGATATTTATGATGTTTACACCTCTGTTACTGACACCTTGTGTCATGATTTACCTTGATACCGATCATCATCAAATCAATTAGAATATGATTCAGTAAGATCTTGATTGAGAGACAGAATTTCCTTTGAATGCTCTTGTTGTGAAGACAACTATCTCTATAACATGGTAACATTTCTTTGCTGTTGCTTGTTCCCTGAACAGACGATTGAAGAAGATCTAGGAACCTCCTTCGCAGAACAGCTGCCCAAGGAACCATTGTTTGTTGACTTCATGCGTGATGCTCCAGAAATCACAGGTAAAGGATTGATCTTGGTTTGAGCATGTTTACATTGAACAAAATATTGAAAGTGTCCCAAAGATAGCATATACAGTGAAACCTGTCTATAAAGACCACCCAAGGGATACAAGAAAAGTGGTCTTTGTAGACAGGTGGTCTTTGTAGACAGATTCCTTTAGTACATGTTTCAAGGAGAAACAGGTTTTACTGTACTATGTATGAATGCAGTCTCTGGAAGCTAGTGGTGAGAAACCATGAAATAGCAAAGTGCTGATCAGGTAATGAATAATCAAGCAATACCTTCTGAATTTCTATGGAAGCACTAGGGACTATTGTTAAATATTGTATAAATGGTGCAATTCTACATCATGATGAGAGGGTCTGACGAAATCGTTAATAACAGTAGAAATATATAAATTAATTGCAATTGATTATAACAAGGTATGACGATAGGTATAAATGCTGTTTATTTTTATGAAAGAAAAAGAAAGAATAACATATTTATGTATATAGTAATCTAACATCATCTACCAATGTTCAAATCCTGCACCGATAATTTAATTTTACCATTAGCAACCCATTGGTTATCCTTTATGAAGACATTTCATATTTTAGAGGCATCATTTTAACACAATACTTTATAATCTCTTGTTCTCCTTAAAATGATTGTAAGTATGAGTCAGTAACTCTTGACATTCTATCTGGATAAAAACACTTTCAGTGTATAATTTATGATTTTCTTGTGCATGAACTTCTTAAATACCCTTCATGTATGATTATAGCTATAGCTTTTCTGATTTGTAAATCCTCAGCTTGAATATTTTATTTATAATAGTTATCACACAAATTGTACACTATCTCAAAATATATATTATGAGATTTTCATATTGTTGGTAATGTCAACCATTTTCTAGTCCTGTCATTGGCAATGTTTTATATTCTTCAGTCATAAAATCACATTGAATTAGGGCATGATTTTATATGTAGGATAGGGTGGGGACAGATAGTAGATGTGAATAGAATTGTAGTGCAGTTATCTTCTTTTCTAATGACACAGAGACGTGTTTCGTTTTTGTATAAGTATAGTCGTGATGTAAAGAAGTTTTACTTGTTATTTCTAATTTTGAACGTCATCATTTATTTCAATTCTGTACATTGATGAAGACCAGAATAATATTGTCTTTGATTCACAAATTGATATCATAACATGGACTTTGCTGCATGCCTCTGTGTTTGTCTACTTGAGTTGTCAAAAAATTATGTTTCTTTCAATAAGTACCGGTACTGTGTAATGTGCTTAGATTTGTCTGTAGATTACAGATTATGCCATCCTCACTGTGAGACTATGTGTAGTCATATCCTGATTATTGTTTTTTTAAAGTAGGCTGAAGTTTGTTCACAAAACATATTCATAAACAAATTAAGTCCCTTGATTGACATTAAAAGTAGTGTATCTTACAATACAGATATCCTTTGAATTTTTGTGCCATTGAATCTGTCTTTTCTATTTTTATGTTTCCTACTTTGTTATTTTCAGTATAGTAAAAAATTTGATAGAGTTTGTACGTAGGTCTACTAATTTGTTGGTACCGATTGGATTTCCTAGGTATTTCTTTATATGATTTTAAAATTTCTCCTGCATGGACCATAATCTGGTCATGCTTATACTGTATAGTCTGTGATTTTGGATGCCCTAATCAAAATATGGTTGAGTTATCAATAAAGTGATATTTAAAAAAAAAGTACTTAGTGAAGGAATGTGTAAAATACATATATAAATTTAACTCCAAACTTGCTTGTAAATGAAGACATGTCATATTTAGGTTATAAGAAGATTTATCTGCATGGAACATTGGCATAAAATAGTACCCACTGATCTGTGTGTTATACAAAATGTGAAGTGCTAAGTGTTTTAAAGTTTCGCAATGACAGTTTACCACCTTGAGTTTGTATGGGGTGGTATGCACATGTTTGACCGTAAAGTAGTAATATTCTCATGATATGATTTTGAATACACAGGTGAAGAGCCTGATGATGCGGACCTTGATGCTCCTAAGATCTATGAACCAATCCCAAACCTGGAAGCCTTAGCTAACCGACTTACAACCTTCCAAGAACTGTACAATGAGAATGTCCGTGGTGCTAAGATGGACTTGGTATTCTTCAAGGTAAGATCTCTTCTCAATGTCTGACTGACTGCCTTTCGTATTCCTTCCCTTGCATGGATACGTAGCTACAGTGAAACTATACATAAAGACCACTCCAGGATGATGAGAAAAGTAGTCTTTATTGGCAGGTGGTCTTTACATACAGGTTCCTTTAGGACATATTTCAATGAGGAACATTGTTCAAAGGGAAAAGAAATGTGGTCTTTTTATAGCGGTGAATGCTAAAGCAGGTCCGACAATACCATTAATATTGCTGTACATTTTTTTTACAGGATGCTGTGTGCCATTGTCTGTGCTGTAGCTATTCTTTATTTTGTTATCCATTGTTGTTTTTTTTACCAGGATGCGATGTGCCATCTTCTGAAGATCTCTCGTGTGATTAGGACTAAGAGAGGTAATGCTCTCTTGGTGGGTGTGGGTGGTTCTGGTAAACAGAGCTTGACTAAGCTGGCTTCTTTCATCGCTGGATATAAGAGCTTCCAAATCACTCTCAGCAGGTAGGAGATGCTCATTGGAAGTACATGTACATGTAATGAACCAATAGGGTTGTATTAATGAAGGCACACTAAATCAAACCTGGTTTATCATATTCACCTGATTTGTGATTGTATAACTTTTGTTCATTTTGGTGTAGATTTGTACGCTTAGTTTTGTTGTTGTTTCCCCCTCGATGAACATTTATCAATTCTAAAGTTCAATAAAAGAAAGAAAATAAAAAATTACAATTGCTGTCAAGAATGAAATAAATACTTACTTCTTTCTTGAAAGGAAAACTGCCATACACCCATGGTATCATTCATAGATAAATAAATCAAGCTCAGTTAAAATGTTGAATATCATGTACAGAAATCAAATATTGATTCATTACCTCCCGCAACAATTGCTCTAGGATCTGTTCCATCAAAGCTAAAGGGTTAAGGGTAAGAAGATAGGAATTTGACTAGTCTAGGAATTGAGCTGCAGAGCAACTGTGACTGAAGCATGTGTCTTCTAACTATTTATGTTCTTGTAATGTATGTTCACAGGTCCTACAATGTGTCCAACCTGATGGAAGATTTGAAGTACCTTTACCGTGTAGCAGGCCAGCAAGGTCAGGGTATCACATTCATCTTCACTGATAATGAGATCAAGGATGAAGCATTCTTAGAATACATGAACAATGTCATCGCATCAGGAGAGGTAATTAGTCTGATGATGATGATGATGATGGTGGTGGTGATGATGATGATGATGATGATGATGGTGATGGTGATGATGATGATGATGGTGATGATGATGATGATGATGATGGTGGTGATGGTGATGATGGGGGTGATGGTGATGATGATGATGATGATGATGATGGCTGCTTGTATAGCACCGGTGCTGTATCTTTGATAGCACCGGTATCTGCATATTTTGGGCCCTCATGAAAATTCAACCCCTTCTATGCCATCTGCAGCAAATCCTGTCACAAACATAGTTATTGAAAAATATTTTTGGACTAAAGATGGTTATGTTTTCTCACTGAACAGAAAGCTGTTCCCTTGTTTTGATGTTAATTCTCTGATAATTTATTCCATGCCATCAAACAATGAAACAAGCATTCCTACAGTAGGTGGATTGCTTTGAGTTGCAAAATATGGATAATAAAACAAAAACTTTATGAAAATAATACTTATTGAAAAGCACAATTCACATTTATATGACCCTTAGAGCTACTATTCAATTTTGTTAGGTCATGTGCTCATATTCTCTAAGATATCTTATATTACTAATTCTTTCATTTCAATTGATGTTACATGTACTATGTTTTTACAAGCACATGAAATTGTTGTGCAAAGAAATGGCAACGTGTGATGTGTTATATGAGCATAGAGATAGCAACGTGTGATGTGCTATATGAGCATAGAGATAGCAACGTGTGATGTGCTATATGAGCATAGAGATAGCAACGTGTGATGTGTTATATGAGCATACTATTATTAACGCTATCTTGAATTCCTTAGGTGTCCAATCTATTCGCCCGTGATGAGATTGATGAGATTACTGGTGAACTCATCTCTGTTATGAAGAAGGAGTATCCAAGACGTCCACCGACCAACGAGAACCTCTATGATTATTTCCTGATGCGTGTGAGAAACAACCTTCACGTCGTCCTCTGTTTCTCTCCGGTAAGTCCCGGTCGTTTGCAAACAGTGATATTAATTTTGTTCTACCAAGTAAAATGAGAACCTGTTAAAGTCAGTGAGCCTTAATCTTCATATTTTGTTTGTCAAGATTGTTGGTATATTTTTCATTTTTCTTTTTTTTTGTTGTTGATATTACATATCAAAAGAGATAGAAACGATCAGGATTATAGTTGGCATATCCTTATAACTCCTTTTAAGTTGTCGTGATTTTTGTAAATAAGAAGAAAAAGAAATTGAATATGAAAATATTGTCTACATAAAATTCAGAAACAAAGTAGGGTACATGAAAAGATAGCACACTCATAGTTGTTTTTTCTTTTCTGTCAGATTTTGAGGGTAATGCTATAAATTCATCCCTTGTCATTGAAGTGCAGTCAATAAACTCAAGCATCTTCTTTTGTTCTTGTCAATATAAAGGTTGGTGAAAAGTTCCGCAACCGCTCCTTGAAGTTTCCTGGTTTGTTCTCTGGATGTACCATGGACTGGTTCAGTCGATGGCCCAAGGATGCTCTTATTGCTGTAGCTCAGCATTTCCTTGCTGTCTTCCCTATTGTTTGCTCTGACACTGTCAAGAAAAGCGTTGTTAACACCATGGGTGTTTTCCAGGTAAGAAAACATGGCACAGCATTCGTTTTGTTTAAACCAACACTATCAAGAGGAGCATTGTCACTGCTATGAAGATCTTCCAGGTACTGAAATATTTTCATGAAGTATTTGTCCATGAATATTATTAGTATATATGTGCAGACAAAGTCAGAATGCCCCAAGTGCTCTTGTATTTCTCGGAGGCCAAAGGGGGAAGATGAAATATTGTATCTTGAGAGAAATTCTCAGATTAGAGGAGGGTATTGTTTACTGAAACAAATTTATGCATGCACTATTTGTGTAGCTGGCATATGTATCATCTCATGTTTTGCTATTACTCTGCCATTAGACCTGGGGAGGGAGACAGTTGGGGTAGGGGAAACATGCTTTGTTTATGCTGTATGGATACAAGTAGGGTACTGACAAAGTCATTCACAAATTCTGTACAATTTATCATGTTCCTTGGTTGAAATTCCACCAGGATCTGGTGGCTGAGACTTGCGTGGAATACTTCCAACGTTTCCGTCGCCAGACTCACGTGACGCCCAAGTCCTACTTGTCTTTCATCGATGGCTACAAGAAGATTTATTCCGAGAAGAAAGCTGATATTGGGCTGCTAGCTGACAGAATGAAGACTGGTAAGACCTTGCTGTTTATTGATGTATGCTTGAATTTTTTTTTTTTAATGAATTGATTACCTCTATAACAGGAACTGATTTTCTTCTGGCTATATTTTACCACTAGTTGATTGTAGTTCTTAGTTCCTTTATTATTTCTTTTTGTGTTTACTCATTGCGTGGAAATCAAATGTATAAATATAATAAAGTGAACTTAATTGAAGATGTTAACCAAGTAAGTTGTCTTTTGCATCATTGTCTTGTTTAGGTTTGAATAAGCTTGTGGAAGCCACGTCTTCTGTCAATGAACTCAGCAAAGAGCTTGCAGTGAAGGAGAAGGAGCTGGCCATAGCCTCTAAGAAGGCCGATACTGTGCTGGCCGAGGTGACCGTCAGTGCTCAGGCCGCGGAGAAGGTCAAGGCTCAAGTTCAGAAGGTCAAAGACAAAGCCCAGGCTATTGTGGATGAAATCAATGTAAGTTGATCTGTGTAACCAACATGTAATCTTAACCCTCATTCAACTATGATGTGGTAGACTGCCTCAAAATAGCATGACACAAGCATAGTGAGCTTTTGTTTGATAGAAAGTAAATATTAGATACAGGATATATTTGTACTAACATTGTACAAAACATGATGCAGATAAAATATTTTGCAAAATCAGAAACATGGCATTCTAGATACTTAACAAAATTATGGAGTGGTCCAGGTATTGTGAAAGATTTATGCCAACAAATTTAAATTTTGCAATTTTGCGAATCTTTCTTGTCATAAAACCTGTACAACCAATACGTGAAAGTTTCTGTGTCTAAAGTAAATGTTAACAATTTACATGAAGCTGCGAAGCATTGTTTTGTTTGGGGAATTTATGGTTTATTATTTGAATCCTCCACCATTAGGTTGACAAGAAGGCAGCAATGATCAAGCTAGATGCTGCTAAGCCAGCCTTGGCCCAAGCTGAAGCATCTCTGAACACCATCAAAGCAGCTCACATCTCTACCGTCCGTAAGCTGGCTAAGCCACCTCATCTTATCATGCGTATCATGGACTGTGTGTTGCTTCTCTTCCAACGTCATCTTGAAGCTATATCTCTAGATCCTGAGAGACCTTGTCCTAAACCATCTTGGGGTGATGCCTTGCGTCTCATGGGTAGCAGTAGTTTCATGCAGGTGGGTGCTACACTCTCTACATATTAAATATTCATCCAACTTCTACCATTTCTTGTAAAAAGTAGAAAATAATGATATACTTGGATTTGTAGGCTGTACCATTACATGGATGTTCATTCAACTGACTTTCAGTTGAAAGTTTGAGAGTTAAAATCCTTGCTGTGTGGGGGAAGAGACAAAGCAAGGATATTACTTTCCTGTAGAGCACATTGTCTTATTCTGTTATGCCAACACAGAATGAGTTATGCCTTCACAAAGTACCCACATCCCCTTATTAATCTTCTTCATGTTTGTAATGTGTATTTACAGGACACAGTGGTCTATGATATAATTAGAATGAAAAGATCTCAACCAACTTCGGATGTAATGGTATGCTCATTCCTTGTGTGTCTGAGTGGACTGATGAATTTCCTGATGGACATTGTTATTGGTAACTTGCTGAATGCAAACAATGAATCCAACTGAAATGTTGCAATCTGGACAATAAATCAGAATGAAAAGAATACCATCAGTTCCCAGATTTATGACATGTTTATATCATGTATATATGTGTGTGAGTAACATCATAGTTATATCTTGTATGTGTTCTTGAGTACCCTCAGTTCACACAGCAACTCCATGTTTATATCTTATGTGTGTGTGAGTAGACCCTGATGAACTTCCCAAAGGATACCATTAACGAGGAGACGGTAGAGCTCATGCAGCCATACCTAAGGATGGAAGATTACAACCTGGACTCAGCTAAGCGTGTCTGTGGTGACGTTGCTGGTCTCGCCTCCTGGACTGAAGCTATGGCCTTCTTCTATGGCATCAACAAGGAAGTTCTGCCACTCAAGGTTAGATCTTGAGAGAAAGTGATTCCACCATCTGATTGTAGACCAAGAAAAGGGCATAACAGAGAAAAGGAAACATGTAGATCAAGTACAAAGCACGACAGAGATAAAAAAAAAAAAAAAAAAAAAAAAAAAAACAGAACTTTTAGAATAAGAACCAAGCACTGCAGAGAACAGAAAACTTGCAAAGCAAGAACAGAGCCCTGCAGAATAAAACAAGAAAAAAATGCACTGGCAAAGCTTAACTTGAGAATCAAGGTGTAATCACCTGTATGTTGGAGGGCAGAGTATGTAATGGCTATCGATCTCCCTTAAGTGTCTCCTGGCATAACTGATGTAGGATGTACATTGTGCCACTACCTACACAGGTCTCCCCTTCTCTATTTTACAAAGAGTGCTAAGGATTGTTATTGAGAAAGTCAAGTCTTATGTATGTGCCTTTCAGTTTAATTACAAGCATTTACTTGCTTTCACAGCACTTAGGTCAAAATCAACAATGAACATTATGAAGATGATTATCTGTTGTTGTTCCTTAGGCTAACTTGGTTGTCCAGGAAGCAAGGCTGACTAAAGCTAATGCATCACTGGCAGAAGCTCAAGCACAGCTAGATGAGAAGCAGAGAGAATTGGACTTTGTACAGGCCAAGTTTGATGCAGCCATGTCAGAGAAACAGGTAAGATAAATTCTCCTCTGGGGTAAATCTGTTATGTAAAGGCTACATACATGTAGCTTGACATTTCTCCTCTTGTCAGTTCAATTCCAAGTTTCTGTTTATGAAAAGTAAACTTTCCAACAGATTTTATGGGTGAACAGGCAATGAAATTGTATCATATCAAGGTATGATAATAACTGGTACAAGGGTGTTCCTCTTTTCAAAATCTTCCCATGTCTTGTGTCCTTGCCATGGATGATAGTATGCCATATCTTGTATTCATTGGTCAACCAACCCTTCTGGATGTGCTGTGAACTTTCTAAGAAGTTCAGAATCATATAAATGCAGTTTTACTTGATGGCCTCTCTTTGCAATCTATAAAGAAAATCCTGTTTTCCCTATGTCATAAATCTGAATGATAAAATGATTTTGACTCGATTTACTTGAAATCATTATAATCTGATATAACTGATGTACACTTGCCCCCACCAGGCTCTGTTGGATGATGCAGAGAGCTGTCGCCGTAAGATGAACAATGCCACTGCTTTGATCAGTGGTCTGGGAGGGGAGAAGGTCCGTTGGACGGAAGCCAGCAAGAGATTTGAAGATCAGATCAACAGGTACGTAGAAAGACTGTATATATTTCTCTCCTCTCCTAATGAAACAGTGATGCTGTCACCATACATTACTTTGACTTCACCCAGAGTAGTGCACAGACTTGGCTTGTGAGCTCGGGAACTCCTTGTCCTGAGGCCTCTTTGTAACGTCTTGCCTCCAATCCAGTAGTACCTCTCAATGATAAATCATTATGCACATGGTTCTTCTGATCTAGTGGATAAGTCGCTATACTGTGGATCTCAAAGGTTGATATCCCTGTTATGGCACAAATGTCCTTTGGCATGACAACAATCTAGATAGACACACTCTAATAAACCCAAGTGTGGCTAATTTGGACCCTGTTGGGAGAAATTCCTTAGATGATCCTGTGCATTATCACTGCAGTGGGGCTAGAACCGATGTGTTAATTTCTAAAGCACTTCGGAATAGCATAGAGTCAATATTCTATTAGTGATATAATAGTGATGATATAATAACATGGCTATTTTTTACCCAAGGAAGCCTCATCAGTAGTAATACTAATTTTCCGTAGGGCACTTTTAATCATATTGTTATGCATCAAACAAGAATGGATCTTAATTGTGATATTGTTTGACCTTGTAGGTTGGTAGGTGATGTATTGCTTGGTACTGGTTTCCTGTCCTATTCTGGTCCATTCAACCAGGAGTTCAGAAACCTTCTCATCAGGAACTGGAAGAGAGAAATGGCATCCAATAAGATCCCATACAGTGATGTGAGTATCAATATACCATGAACACATGTACATTGCATGTAATGCCAGTGGAAAACAATTTCTGTTATTATATGGAAAAACAAATTCTGTTATTGCATATGGGAAAAAACCTTGAATCTTGAATCTGAGAAACATATAACAAAAGATTACAATCTGGTACTATGGTACATGGTACATTTTGTCAGCATTCAGGCATGTTACTTTTCAGGCTTTTGCTTGATTTCAGGCACTAAACATCTTTATTTCAGGATTTTTCAGGCTTGTTATTGTACATGAATGTTTAAAGCTCCAAAATGTACAGGTCTCTTTCAGGCTTTCGTTGAAAACTAGTATCGATGACCATATTAGCGAGAAGTTAACTTCAACAAAGTTAAACAGTTTTATTCTGAAGACAGTCCTCTAAAGTCTTCTTTACAGATCTGCATGTACATGGGGACATCTTTCACAGTGGTTTCTTTTCTGTTGAAGTTACTGAGTTCTCTTATATAGTGAATGAAATGTGTAATCCTGATATGTTTTGTGTTGTAGGAGCTGAACCTGACGTCTCTGTTGGTTGATTCTACTACCATTGGAGAATGGAACCTTCAAGGTCTACCCAATGATGAGCTGTCCGTCCAGAACGGTATCATCGTCACCAAGGCATCCCGATTCCCACTTCTCATTGATCCTCAGGGTCAGGGCAAGACGTGGATCAAGGAAAAAGAGAAGAGCAATGAACTTCAGGTGAGTCTCTCCTTCTGTCTGTCTGTCTGTCTCTGTCTCTGTCTCTGTGTCTATCTCTGTCTCTCTTTCTCTGAACGAGTAAAGACATGAATAAATAGGTGAATAAAGCTAATATTAGAAATTTCCCATCTTGTGCTTATTTTGACATTAAAAAAACAACAGGTACACATATCTTTGAAACTATATGCAACAAAAGTCTACAATGTACAAGTACATACATTCATTGCATTATTTCATTATATCCATGTCAGGATTCAGTGAATGTAGTGCATGCGTGTTGTCTTGGCTTATGTAGGTGAATCACAATTCCTACAAATCTCTGCAACTGAATGGAAGAGTAGAGGAATATAATCCTGCCAGGACTATCAATGAATGTATATAATACATGTATATATTATGTTGTCTTGGTTGGTTGTAGGTGACATCTCTGAACCACAAGTACTTCCGAACTCATCTTGAGGATGCCCTCTCCCTTGGTCGCCCTCTCCTGATTGAGGATGTAGCTGAGGAGCTTGATCCAGCCTTGGACAATGTCCTGGAGAAGAACTTCATCAAATCAGGCTCCACTTACAAAGTAAGAACCCTTTCTTACATACATACTGACTTTATGTGCTGTCACGCCAACAAAACAAACTGAAACAAGACTTTCAACAGACTGGCAACAGACTGAACTAAGAAAAAAATCACAATTCCTTCAAAAAGCGGTCAGTTTTGAGTCGGTATGGAATTGCGACTACTGCCCTAGGGGACCAATCACCTCAAACCAAAAATATTTTTGCTCTCTCTGCTTGGGTTTCCATGCCAATAAAATATTAAGTGTCTTGTGTCAACAATGATCTATGTGGAGGGATATTGAAAGCTTCTTACAAGGTAAAAGTTACTTGTGAATGAAAATTTTCAGTGTACCTCGTCAACTTTAAATAACTTCTAATAAAACGACTAAATGTGTAATAATCAAAGAAAGTCAATTGTAGAAGTACATGTTTTCCTTGTAATTGAAGACGCACTTGTTTTCAGGAGCTTTTGAGTAGTTTTTTTCTCGCCTGCGTAGCAAAAAGCGAGGCATAGGCGCCGCTTTTCCGATGGCGGCGGCGGCGGCGTCAACATCAAAAACTTAACCAAGGTTAAGTTTTTGAATTTTTAATATAATTTTGAAAGTATAAGTTCTTATTCAATGAAACTTGGACTAAAGAGTTATCAAGTATCCCCAATCATGTAAGGAGAATTCAGGTCACAAAGTCAAGGTCAAAGGTCATTTAAGGTCAACAAACTTAGACCATGTTGTGGCATCATCATCAAAAACTTAACCTGAGGTTAAGTTTTGAATTTTAATATAATTTTGAAAGTATAAATTATTATTCAATGAAACTTAGACTAAAGGGTTATCAAGTATCCCCAATCATGTGAGGAGAATTTGAGGTCACTAAGTCAAGGTCAAAGGTCATTTCCGGTCATCAAACTTAGACTATGTTGTGGCATCACGTTAAGATCTTGAATTTTTATCGTAATTTTGAAAGTATACATTCCTATTCCATGAAACTTGAACATAAGGGTTATCAATTATCACCAATCAAGTGATTAGTCTTTTAGGTGACAAGGTCAAATGTCATTTCAGGTCTGCATATTCTTAGTCAATATTCACTTCAAAATGCTGATTAGATTCAGAGGATTTCATTTTGGGGGACCTGCTAATGGGCCACCCTGCCTATCAATAATGTCCCTACCTCAATATTTCATCCTATCCAATTGCGTAATGCAGGCGAGACCGCCGAGAGCGTTTCACTTGTTATGTTTATTTTTTAATGTGCGTCTATAAAGTAGCGCGCTTAGGAGTTTTGTATTTCATCACAGCACAGTAGAATATATTTATATAGTAGCTGCGCTATATAAATTGATCTAATTATTATTATTATTCATATTATAATTCTATTTAATATATATTATTATTCTCAATTATTCTTGTGACTTGCCAGGTGAAAGTAGGAGACAAGGAGTGTGATGTTGATAGTAAGTTTATCATGTACGTCACCACCAAGCTGGCTAACCCAGCCTATACACCTGAGATCAGTGCTAGGACATCTATCATTGATTTCACTGTCACCATAAAAGGTCTGGAAGATCAGCTCCTGGGTATTGTCATCCTCACTGAGAAACAGGTAAATACCAGATTTCATTCAACTACTGATACTTTCCTAACATGTCTATCAGACAAGATTTTATAACATCTACTGTCAGATTAGTAAGGAAAACATTTAACACAACTCTTGTCTTGTTTACATGTACCTTCACATTTAATAATTCAGGGAGACTTCCAACTATAAAAGTTGCTATTCTTTACCTTGTAGATTTTGCTGTTGTGCATGTAATATTAGGCAATGAAACTATGAGTTTTTTGATTGAAAACAGTTTGTTGAAGTACTTAAAATCTGAATATTTAATCTTTGTGATTAAATAAAGTTTATTCAGGAAGAGCTGTCCTCTTTAAAAAGAAAAAAAAAAACCATGTGCAGGGCAGTTATCATTAAAGCTTGTGTCACGGAACCATGTGTCACAGTACCAACTAAAGGCACTTATGCTAGCATTCTAAGTATACGAAAATCCCTTAAAGTATCAGTTACTCAAGCTGTGACCTCCCCAATCATCTTGTTACAGGAACTTGAAGCTGAGCGCACCAAGCTGATGGAGGAGGTGACAGCTAACAAACGTAAGATGCAGGAGCTTGAAGATAACCTTCTCTACCGTCTGACTAGTACCGAGGGCTCTCTGGTAGAGGATGAGAGTCTGATTGAGGTGCTGAGGGTTACTAAGATCACAGCAGAGGAAGTCAGTGAGAAGCTGACCATTGCAGCTGAGACGGAGGTCCGTATCAACACTGCT
The DNA here is from genome assembly GCA_037976565.1 of Mesocentrotus franciscanus. Lineage (NCBI taxonomy): Eukaryota > Metazoa > Echinodermata > Echinoidea > Camarodonta > Strongylocentrotidae > Mesocentrotus > Mesocentrotus franciscanus. The sequence continues at coordinate 37,578,392 of CP137671.1, read as the reverse complement.
CGGGAGGAGTTCAGACCTGGTAAGACCATGTTACTCCATGCTATGTTGATGATGTTGAGTTTCAATAAGGAAAATTGTTGGATACTGAAGAAATAGAAACCCTCTTGTATTGTTATTTACTGAAAAGGGAATTAATTCTTTACAATTTCGAATTTTCAATATTTTTCTCAATGTCGTTATCCATATACATATTATAGATTAGGACTTAAAATCATAGTTAAATATTTTGGTTTGATATCAGAACATCAAGTTTTCTAGTTCTTATGTTAGGTACATTGTCACATGCAGGCCTTTTCACTTGTAAATGGTGTAAAGAGATAGATGTACATTTTACAATGAAGAATATTCTTAAGAGATAATTAGTTATAACTATTGTATTTCTTTATTTTACAAGCTCCAACCACTCTGCTTGAGGATGATGTTACCATTTGTTATTATTGTTTCTTTCAGTTGCAACCCGTGGCAGTACCCTATACTTCTTGATAACAGAGATGAGTATGGTGAACATCATGTACCAGACCTCTCTCAAACAGTTTCTTGGAATCTTTGATCTCTCAATGGCAAAGTAAGTTCATCTACCTTTCTATTCCATTTATAATCCTATAATTGATTTATGCTTTCAAAGGACAGTCCCTTATGACCGCTAAGAATAACTGTAACTATAAATATTTCTCAAATAAGTGTCCTGCAGTATTCTGTGGAAAGCAATATCAAACGATCCTTTGATCACGGCTTAGGGCACATTATATGTTAAGATGACCTTCAATTTTGGTTTACTTGTGATATCCCTAGGAGCTTCTTTTCCCATTGATTTTCACCTTAAAGATACCTTTACCTCTGTATTACAAGATCAAAGGGATGTTGATAACAATATGTATCTGTGCTCTTGTGATTAACAGGTCCAAGAAGAGTCCTATAACGGCCAAGCGTATTGCTAACATCATTGAATTCATGACATATGAGGTGTTCAAGTACACAGCCCGTGGTCTGTATGAGAATCACAAGTTCCTCTTTACACTCCTTCTGACCCTGAAGATTGACATGCAGCTAGGCAAGGTCAAACATGATGAGTTCCAGACATTCATCAAAGGCAAGTACTATTTGATTACCTTCCAGGAGAGAGGGTTGTAGGGTTGATCATTAACTGGAAAAGACATTTGGAAGTTTTCTACAGATCCACTGCACCAACTGTGTGGAGGATGTGTACTTGTTTCATAGTGGAACTGTATGTTTCACATTTACCGAGAGTAACTGAAGCAGTTGAATTTCTTTTCTACTCTGAACACATGTCTTTGTGCGCTTCTCTCTCTCTCTCTCTTTACACCTCTTTCTGTCTTTCTTTTACCTCCTCTGTCTCTGTCTCTCCGCTTCCTACCCGTCTTTGTTTTCTTTGTTTCTGTCTCTCTCTATCTCTCTCCATCTCCCTTTTTGTCTCCCTCTCCCTCCTCTCTCCATTTTACTCTCCATCTCATTCTGTGTCAACTTCTCTCTTTCCCCTTGCCCCCTCTCTCTCTCTCTCTTTACCCTTTTCTTCCTCTTGCAATATCCTAGCTGAATTGTAGAGTTTGTTTTATGTTGCCTTTTTTAGTTGAATGAGACATTATTCACTTCTTTATCATACCTAATAGGTGGAGCTGCCTTGGACCTCAATGCCGTTGAACCCAAGCCCAAGAAATGGATCCTGGACACTACCTGGCTCAATCTGGTCCAACTGAGCAAGCTTCCTCAGTTCACCCAGCTGTTAGGACAGATTGGGCGCAACGACAAGGCCTGGAAGAACTGGTTTGATGAAGATGCTCCTGAGGAAGCCACCATACCTGATGGTTACTCCACGTCTCTTGATGTCTATAGAAAGCTGCTCCTGGTTCGCTCCTGGTGTCCAGACAGAGCCATCCCTCAGGCTAGGAAGTACATCGCTGACGCCATCGGTGTCAGAGTAAGCTTCCGTTTATTGTTTATTATTTCATATTCTACAATATCATCTACAAAACAAAATTCTACATTGATTTATAGAGCAGTTATGCAGACAGGGTATTAAATATATAAAATTTGATGTTTGTAGTATGGTTAAAGAAGAGCTTAAAAGATAGGAGATTGAAGGAGCCTTGTTATGAAAGCAATTCTATTTACCTACCATTACTGTGTACCCATGTTGCATTTCCGCTTTTACTTTAAGCATATAAATACATTTCTTTTTAACACGTGCTGTCCAATGATTGCATACTTTGTTGTTCTTATTTTTCAAAACTCCTTTATTATTATCTGTACAGTTTGCTGAGGGTGTTATCTTGAATCTTGAGACGATGTGGGAGGAGAGCGAGAAGAAGGCACCACTCATCTGTTTCTTATCCATGGGATCTGATCCTACAGCCTCCATTGAATCTCTCGCTAAGAAGATGAACCTTCGTAAGTATTGCTGCCAAAAATCATAACTTGATAGGACAAGATTGAAACTCCCCTCTGTATATTGTGGTACCCCAAGTTTATAAAGCAGGTTTTAATGTTAAAGCAAATACATGTTATGTCTTGATATCTTAAATTGTCCATTATGATTAATTTCTGTATCATTTGCCTGTATGTGTTAAGTACTTGGTAAACAAATGTGAAATCAAGACCAAAATGGCTTCCTTCTAACCTATCAGGTTGTCGTGCTATCAGCATGGGTCAAGGTCAAGAGGTCCATGCTAGACGTCTTCTGAGTTCCTTCCAGGCTGAGGGTGGTTGGGTGCTGCTGCAGAACTGCCATCTTGGTCTAGGCTTCATGGATGAACTTCTAGAAACGGTAAGAGAGTGGTTCATAAGGAGGATGAGTTTGAGGGTGGTTAGGTGCTGCTGCAGAACTGCCATCAATCATCTTTCATGAAGTTATGGAGATGGTGAAATTTTTCATGGACATTTTTGAGAAGATATTCAATTCCTTGCTTTTCTTAGTTAAAATTTAGGCCTTTGAGTGAAGCATAGTTCGATTTTTCTGGCCCATAAGTACATTTACTTCACTTAGTAAATTATAGTTCGATTTTTTTTTTGTTTTGTCTCTTTTATTAAGAATGTTTAGGAGTCACAACTGTACATTGGAAAGCTTTGTTTTCATAATATACAGGGTACTGATATAGCTTTTCATTTTTCATGATGTATTCTGTTTTTAGGTGACTTCGCCTGATCCATGTCACGATAGCTTCCGTTTGTGGATCACCACCGAGGTACATCCTAAGTTCCCTATCAACCTTCTTCAGTCTGGTATCAAGTTCACCAATGAACCACCTCAAGGAATCAAGGCTGGTCTCAAGAGAACCTATGCTGGTGTCAGTCAGGTATGAATGATTCCTTTCAATTCCTTCAATTGCCAATATATAGACAGGTTCAAATCACTGTTTTCAACACAAATTGGTGAAAAATATCCCATTTGTTTGTATTTTTTTTGTTTGTAACCAACAGACTTGATCTTTTCTGGGTGCATTGTAATGAATTTATAGAGTCTTTATTGATTCATCCTCACAGGGTAGAAATTTGGTAAGATATTAGATTAGTGAACAAACATAACAAATATCATTGAATCATATTTTTCTGTTTGTCCCTTTGATAAAGTAGGGTGAAATACATAATTGTCAGAATGTCACATACACCTGTATGTGCTTAAGCATTATGAATGCTTATGAACAAAGAAGTGATCTATTTGGTATCTTTCTATGTATGTACAGGAGCAACTGGAGATCTCTAACCTACCCCAATGGAAGCCAGTGCTGTATGGTGTAGCTTTCCTGCACACCACGGTGCAAGAGAGGCGTAAGTTTGGTCCTCTCGGCTGGAACATCCCCTATGAGTTCAACCAAGCAGACTTTACAGCCAGTGTGCAGTTTGTCAACAACCATCTTGATGACTTGGATCCCAAGAAGGTATAGTCAAATGTGCATTAATAACCACCTGTATAGAAAGACAACCTGTCTGTAAAGACCACATTTTCCCCCTTTAAACAGTGTTTCTCATAGAAAGCTGTATTAATGTAACTTGGACAAAAATACTACCTGCTTTTAAGACCAGATATCTTTTCTACCTCGAGCGGTCTTTATGTACAGGTTTCACTGCACTCCAGATGGTTTAGATGAAATTTCTTTAATGAAATCTGAATGTGTACTTGAGAAGTAATAATAAGAAAAAATAGGAGACTGACAGAGTTTGCTTCCTCACAAGACAAAGTGCAGTGTGTTTCTATAAGGAAATCATGTTATTTTCCGATTTCCCCACCAGCAAGTGTCATGCTTCCTTAGAAGTACAGTTTTGGTTTACAGCTCACAAGTCTTACACAATGTTCTTTAGTGCACCTGCCCGTTGGAGGGACATTGCTAAAATGAAAGTCTTCTCCCAAACCAGCCTGAACACATGAAAAGGTTGTAACCTGGTGAGAAAGTCAAAATTATTATGTATTTGCAATCAAAGACATATTTCTTGTACACTCTGTTGTTCTATTACATCTACAGGGTGTCTCCTGGAATACTATCCGCTACATGTTTGGCGAGGTGCAGTATGGTGGCCGTGTGACTGATGATTACGACAAGCGTCTTCTCAATACCTACTGCAAAGTGTGGTTCTCTGAAGATATGTTCAGTGACAAGTTCAAGTTCTATACTGGTAAGTTTCTTTCGCAGTGTACTTGTCCGAATATGAATTTCTAACCCTCTGACCCTAAATGTAGAGAATGTTATCTCATTTATTGTCCATGTTTTTGGCATACTGGTATAAATGGTGTGGACATCCATTAAACCAGTTGGAAGATTGACATCAGTTTTAGGTAGACTACTAGTGCAAATAGATTTACATAGGGATACAATGAAGACGGCTCAAGACACAGATGAATGGCGATATTACTATCCAAATGACCCTTGTGTGTGGCCCTTTCCATGGGCAGAACAACCAAGGAGAAAAGAGTATTTTATATTTGAAGAATCGGGGATGTATCTGTTATCTTATTGTTTTCCTGATATGTTGATGCATTTTATCCATGAAGTAAGATGTAACCAACTTGTTGATTTTTCATTTTCATTCTTTTGACTTGACTAATTTGAGAAAGGGGTATACATACTAGAGGATACGGGAGCATCTGGGCACAGTTTCACGAAACCGTCATAACTACGACTTCACCAACATGTTGAATTGAATACACACATTTTAATGGGTTGTCTGCGTACTTGTACTTATGACAGTACTTATGACAGTTTCATGAAAAGCTGCCCTGGTCTCGCCCAGGCAGGTGCTGAAGACCGGAAGGCTTGGAAAAGAGCTATAAAGGAAAATGAAATGTCCAACCCCACAGCGTGGGGGAAAAAAAAATTGATGCTACATAATTATGGTGGTGATGATAACAATAGCAAAATCCTTGTAGATTTGTTTGATACTATCATTGTCTTTTTACCATCCTTTGTTCACAGGCTACACCATTCCCAAGTGTCGTACAGTAGAGGAATACCGTAATGCTATCGATGGTCTACCACTGACTGATTCACCAGAGGCCTTTGGTCTTCATCCTAACGCTGATATCACATTCTCTACCAACATGGCTACTGAGGTAAGAATTATGAGATAGTTCAAGTCAAGTTGATTCTTTCTGAATTGACACACTGACAAAGAACATTCATGCTATCTTTCAAGGTGACTTTCTTCAAGGTAATCAACCTCCAGTGCAATCCCATGATATACAACTGTTTCTTGCTTCTATATTGAGTGCTAGGTCTTAGAGACCATTCTGAATATCTAAGCTAACAATCGAATCCTCGTTGCAATCCCATGATCTAGTTATATGAACACATTTCTTGTTTTTGTTTTGATTGCTAGGTGTTGGAGACCATTCTGAACATCCAACCGAAGGACAGTGGCGGTGGTGGAGGAGAGACACGTGAGGCTACCGTGTACAAGATCTGTGATGATATGTTATCCAAGATACCAGATGACTTCATCGCCCATGAGGTAACAATTATATACTGCCTTGCGAGAATTCAGTACTATTTCTTTTGGAGGAAAAGGGGGCGGGGAGGGTGTGCAGCCCCAAGGAAATGGTACCCCAGGAAATGTCACTATTGCAGTGGCCTTGCACAGGTAGCCCAAATTTGTTCTTGGCTTGCCACCCCAAATACTGATTTGAATTTCACACGCAGGCTGCGAAAATGGTATCATTATTTTACTCTGATGTAAAGAAAAATTAGGGCCAACCATGATGACCGGTAGTGATCATGTTTTGAGTGATAGAAGATGCTAGTTTAAAGCTTTTGAACACAGAATATGTGGTTCCATCATGTCAGTCTGTCATGTATTTCTTGATATTAATCCATTTTTATATCCTCTCCGTACTTTAGGTCAAAGCTCGGCTTCAGAAGATGGGTCACCTGCAGCCCCTGAACATCTTCCTGCGTCAGGAGATAGATCGTATGCAGCGTGTCATCTTAACAGTCCGTGTCACCTTACAGGATCTCAAACTAGCTATCGATGGTACTATCATCATGAGTGAGAACCTGAGGGATGCTCTGGATAACATGTTTGATGCTAGGGTACCTGGATCGTGGAAGAAGGTAGGTGTAGAACAGGACTAGTGTTGTGGAGCACAATCAAATCTGTCTTTCTTGCCACCTCTCTATAAAGTCCATATGTCTATTTTTAGTGGCCATGTATTCCCCGACCTGGGACGGCATCAGATGAATGAATGAATTTGAGAAAGAAATGTGTGTGTAGAACCTGTCTAGAATGGCCACCTGTCTACAGTGGCCACTTTCTCTGTTTCTTTTGGGTGGCATCAATAGAAAGATTTGACTGTGTATGACTCTTGTCCATTTGTGAAGTGTAGTTCATTTTGCTTTATTTTCAACTTAGTGTTCTACTTCGTGGTAGAAGAAATGTCTATCATTCACACACAACCACCAGATTTAGTCATGTCTTTCTTATGTTGCTCTCATCATTCCATTTCTTTTGTCAGATCTCCTGGGATTCTATGACCCTAGGTTTCTGGTTCACTGAGTTGATTGATCGTCATGCTCAGTTCCATGCCTGGGCTTTTGAAGGACGTCCTAATGTCTTCTGGATGACCGGATTCTTCAACCCACAGGTACTTATCAAAGTCAGGCAATATCATTAGCATATGCTGTTAGACAAATAATTCCTGTTTATGAATGTGGGATATGAAAATGCACTGCATGCAGATAAAGTCATGATAGGGGAATGGGCAAGGCTTTGTCAAGTTTAATGAACATTGAAAACGGGAAAAATATTTCACCTTTTTTGTTGTTGCTGAAAAACATGTTTTGTCTAGTGCCCTTTTACAGAAGTCAAAAGACCATTGAGTTTTTAGTCAGTTGAATATTTAGGTTGGCAAAACACATACTATTTGCTCCTAGGATTTTATGCCTGAACATGAAGAGATGAATCTGCACCTAGTGCCACCTATGCAACAAAACATGATGAGGTCTCAAGTATAGATGCAAAGGTCAATAAAGATACCCTTGACTGACCTGACTTTATGAGCATGATCTCTTTATTTTAACTGTTACTGAGGCCTCAATGGTATTATTATACTCACCAAATGTTGTTTACTTTTTCCTTCGCAGGGCTTCTTGACTGCTATGAGACAGGAGATCACTCGTGCTCACAAGGGTTGGGCATTGGATAGTGTGGTTCTACACAATGATATGACCAGGTATATCAAGGAAGATATCGCATCTCCACCATCTGAAGGTATGTTAACACTGTCTAAGACACACAAATAGTCTTCCTGTGCCACATTGTATTTATCATGTGATAGATGGGATACGCTTCAAGATTATTTAACCATTTCCAGCGCAATATGGTTGTCATGTAGCTAATCAAGACCAGAAATACGCAATTTTGCAAAGCCATTGTCTTGCACAAAGCAATCTTTCCATTGGTTGGTGCCTATTGTTCTGTGCCGAATTGCATGTGTAGCAAACAAGCAACTGTGTACATTGGCACTGAAGGCAAATGAAAGGTTAACCAGTGTATCATTACGTTTGTAGCAAAAGGTCATTAGCAGGGAATTCCCAAGACACTGAGCTGATAGCAACGACCCTGTTGATACCGTTGTATTGGGTATATGAAGATTTCACTAGTAGAATCTAAACCATGTAAAACCATTCTTTATGCTTCCAGAGTGAATGGCTCATAATCACCCATAACATTTCTCCTGTTCTAGTTAATTGTTATACATGTTCATGTTCTTGTAGATAATCATGCTGTGTACTACATAATGATTATCCATTATTGATATTGTTTGTTGTCCACCAAAGTAGTAGCTATAGCTATAATATTTATAAGATTGATTTCGTCCTTTCTGTATGCAGGTTGAATAGAAATAGATATGGCTGTAATGATTCATCACTGCTTTGAGCGATTTGAAACGTCTTTATCTACAGGTTAATAGTAATAGAGCTATGGCTGTAATCATGTAAATGAACATGTAATTGATGACATTGTTTTCAATCTTCTTCATCTCCAGGTGTATACGTCCATGGCCTGTTCCTGGATGGTGCAGGATGGGACAGGCGTAACTGCAAGCTGATAGAACCCCACCCAAGGTTCTCTTCACCCCTCTTCCTGTCTGCCACGTCTATCAACACCCTCGGTGGTAAGGACCCCAGGCTGTATGAATGCCCCGTCTACAAGAAACCCAGACGTACTGACCTGACGTACATCTTCCCGCTCTACCTGAAGACCGTACAGCACCCTGATCATTGGATCCTGAGGGGTGTGGCTCTGCTCTGTGATACCAAGTAGACAGGTGTCAGAGGTCAAAGGTTATGATAGGTCAAGATCAGAATGATGTTTAAAGCTTTTAATGTGCTGTGCATATTATTTTAATGCAATGCAGTTATGAATAAGTTGTTCATAATATTTACTATGTCGTTTTGAAGTATCCAACTGATATTACACCTGCAAATGTTGTGTTTCAATGGGAATATGGATGTTTTAAAAGATTTCAGCACAAATATACACAGAAGCTAAAACTGATTGTACAGTTTTCACTGAGTTACTGCAAAAGCAGATCTTTCATGCACAAAATTTTCATGGATTTTGAACCGGGTCCAAACTCACAAAAGCTTCATGCCACAAAATAGATAAATTAAAACACTGAACTCTTGTAAATTTAAATTTCCCACAAAAACAGTGAATGTGTATTTTGTGAAAATCTCATATGGTGGAAGTGTAAGGTTTTCATCGTATAAGCTTATTTATGTACAGGGTACTGTGTATGTTATGTTATTGATTTATGAAGTGCCATTTCTAGATATTCATCTTTAACACATTTAGAAAGTGATGTGGAAAGAGTGACAAAAAGAAAGTCAGAAATCATCTTCTCTGGCTACGTCGTAATATTTGATTGAATTATATATAAAGTATATCAAGTTTGTTATTTTCCTGAGGTATTTCTTTTAACAAGACATGAAAGTTCAGAATATATTTGCAATATACATTTGAGGTATACACCATTTCGACATATATTTCCATTTCCTAATCACAATAGCAATACAATTATATTTACACAATGCAACAAACAGGAACTATGTATCAGTTGGAAATAAATTTTGTATGTCATACCTCTTCTTAACAATATGAAGTCTTTACGTTCTTGAAACTGAAATGACAGACTGCTCCAATGTCCTGCATGATATAAATCTTATTGCAGCTGACAAGGCTATAAAAATGAAGTACATCTGACGTCGCTTGATATTTAAAGCAATAATTCATTCAAGTTTGACAGAGGTGTTTACTTTCCATGGCGATAATCTACCAGAAGTTTAATAAGAATAGAATATAAAAGTGATACTTCGCTATATATACACATTACATTTATTTACAAGCTGTATATTGTGCCTTGGTCTGAACACATATTATACAATAATTCATTTCGTATTGATATAGATATGTTTGCAGATATTGTCGTATGAATTTGGTATTTGAAGTGACGTTGCACAATTGAACCCATCTCCAATGCTGTTTTCCAGAGTTATCACATGCAGAGTATTCAATGAGTTAACTGCAGAATTAATCTAAGAAAAACGGATAAGCGTATGCGAGCTCACCAAGCTTTTGAAATCTGAAAATAACTGACATCAATGCACAAAGCTTGTGTCTTGTGACTGAGCATATCCACTATTAGCAAAATTGTATACCGTAAAATACACTTACAGGGGATTAATCATCTACAAATATTTACTCTATATTTATGATCTTCTCAAAATATTAGCTTCAGTTGGACAGAAATCTCAAAATGTTGCTCCGGTGCTACATTCAACTAAAATGATTCCGTCCACACTCTGTTCATTCTGCTGCTTCCAATACTAAGATATTCCGTCCATGTTTGATATTAGATTGCAGTGTGTGAGAATGTGACATTTTGATTAGATTGACCATTTTGCCTTCAAAAGTATGATTTATTTAATGTGAAAGATTATGTACCACCTTCAGCAAAATCTTGTCTTATATTCCGTCCTTCTGATGAATATTTAGAGAGAATTTCACTTTCGTCAATTTGCTTTCAGAATTGTTTTATCATTATAGCTGTCCTAGCCATCTTACGTGTATCCATGATCCATTACTCTACTGTTTTGCATGAGGGTAGAGCATGACTTCAAATCTATTTATCAAATCTAATTAATTATTGAAAGTGTGAATTCAATTTGTTTTCCAATATTGTGGTAATCAATAAACCTTGATACAAAGCTTATATATATTTATACTTATATGCTCTGCACCAAATATTGCCACGTTGTAAGTGCTGAATATTATATGTACATGTATTCTATGTTGTGCTCGCTTGAATCTAATAAATGAGTGAAATATAATCGCTTTTGTAGTGTCTTTAGTCTGTTCTGTGCCTATCCCTGAAACTATTGATATGATTAATGAGATATACTATATTACAATATTTACAACTTAATTATGCAAAGGAGTGCAAGTTAGTGTTGAGAGATAGAGATTCTGATTGACAGATGAATGATGATATAGGGCTATAGGGGTTATAACAGTTAATTGAACACCAGCCCCAGAACGATAGACCTGTTTACTGATTTTATGCATATTTTTTAAACAAAAGTTTCTCTTGACAACTCAAAATAATTGTCAGAGGCTTGCCCGACATAGCAACCACTAATGTATGGAAAGTAGATTCCATCCATAGTGATACCATTATTCATATCGGGTGAATGAAATAGCTGGTAAGCAGGCTTAGGGGTAGGGAAAGAAACATGGATAAATTGAAATACATTAAACAGGTCTATCAACCTATTGAATCGGTGTGTAAATATTTTCCGTCAAAATACAAAACAACAGCAAAGAAGGGGGAATATATTGAAATTTAGATATGAGAGCATAAGAGTACATACCTAGAGGTGCTAACTATTTTATTTTATTGCAATTTAAGTTTACAACACACGTCTAAAAGCAAGGGTTTATGATTATAAATGATATTATTCATATATCTTGGCATTTATATACAGGTATATGTAAGAGATCTCATGAAATTTAATGTACTTTATTATATTTACAGATTAGATTTACTAGATTATAGTATTCTCTATAATAACAAACTTACAAGTTTTATACTAGCTCCGATATATGTAATTGCATGGTAACCTTAGCCATGTTTACGTGTACAATTAAGAAATAAAAGCTGTCTAAAGATTACGGCATTAATATGGAATATACAAACAATAATTCTTACATTTCGATCCCTTTTCTATTACATATTACTTTTAAAGAGTACGTGTACTTCCTCTTTCTTCTGAAACGCTTCAAAAATCTTCTTTAAGCTCGGGTTTCAAGGAAGTGAAATGCAGCTTCTTTACATGGATATCTTCTCAGGAGTATGCTAAGGACTCACCACATAGCATCATAAATTTGAGAGTGATGACAAGGAGTGTGACCAGAATACCGAGACAGAAGATCCGGTCAAGAATTTGGGCAAGCACCTCAAAATCTTGCTCCATATCGGGCATCTGAAAGAGGAAATAGATAGAATTATTT